>JAOXYD010000136.1:8210323-8228498 GCA_028565735.1 Pinacopodium congolense
TAATATAATTACTTAATTTTATAAAACTATTATATTCAAGGATATATTAGAAAATAAATGTAAATAAATTTTCAATTCTAGATTTATTCTAAATGTGATTATAAATAATTCAGTTGAATTAATTATTTTAAATGATAAATAAAAAAAGAAAATTCATTTGAAATTTATTTGTAAATAAATTTTATATTATATATTCATTTATTCCAAATAGAAGATTAGTTATGATGAATTTTATAAAATCTAAATTATATAATTGAAATAATTAATTTTTTGTATTTTAAATATAAAAATTATAAATTATAAATAAATTTTACAAAATTTTGTAAAATTCATGTAGAGAGTAACATTTCCGGTAACAAAACTATTGAACTTATTGAATACTCCCCGTTCAAGAAAGCTAAAAAGGTAAACGAGACTAGCTTGGATTAGAAAGACTTTCACTTGGCTAATGAATTGGAGTTTGGTGGCTCGACCAAAATCTGCCATCAATGAAAGCTTCTTTTGGTTCAGAATAATCTCGGAAGATGGTAACTTTCACGTACAATGCTTCAAAAGTCCATCTAACGTAACCCGCATCGCTCTTCAGCTTGTCGTACTATGATATGAAACGCATGCCAAAACAGCCATGCTACGAGCTTCGACGATTCCGGAGAGAAATGAAACGACGACGTTCTTTGAAAATGCTAATGGCGGTGATGGAGATGTTCTTTTCAAAACCCCTAACGAGGCGACGCAGTTCTTTTCTATGTACCTGCTACTTTGTTCAAAATGCATGTGCTTACGAAGCTTTTATTATGAGAGGTATAATCAAGTCTATATAATGCTTATTTATATGTTGGAAGTTGTTGTTGATGATTTGTAGTAGCGATACTACTGTTTCAACAATTTAGAAGTTTCAATAATTCTTTTTGAAGTACATTGTTTTGTTCTGATTGTGAACATATAAAAGTTGGTGGAAGTTATGAACTTGTACACGCGAAATAAACAGAAATTTACACGAGGAGTCCAGGACTCGATGACGGCTTTCATGATAAAGAGTCTTTTGCTGGAAGCACAAAAGAGAAATCAGTTTCATGATTTGTTTCATCCTCGTGAGGGGATTCACTCATTTCAGTTCCTTGGTCATCAATATCCACCCTTGCAGTAAAGTCAGCGGTGGATGACATGGGTGACAATGCCTCAGCTTCCATATCAGACACTTCTTGATCCTCATATGCGGGAGACCGAGTTGAATGGCCTGTAGTTTTGAAACGGCGCAGTGCGTGTCCAGATGAGCGCACTGTCGAAACACTAGGGCTAGCGCTTCCTCCCAAGGTTATAGTTGCGGATTTTCCTCCTTTCCCTTTTCTCCTTCTCGCAGCCATATGCCACTTCTTAAGAGCCCTTGACGTCTGCTCATCGAAGATTGATTTCTTCATAGATGAACCCATCTGGCAGGTGCCACCAAAAGTAATCATATCACGAGCAAGTTACGACATACTTTAATGTGAAAAATGTCAAACCTTCTCAACTATGATTTTAAAATTCTTGTTTTCTTTCGACAATGGGGAACTTTGTTGGTTTGCATTGTAGTGCCAAGGATAGCAATAGAATTTCTTATCTCCTGGCTTCTCTTTGTAAAAGGTGATATTCAGGTTTCCTTTACCTCCTAGTCTAAACATGTTCCTCTGATTATAACAAAAAAAATCATATGCAAATGATGACAGCACCTGTGTTACAAGGGCGTACAAGGGAAGAGTTATGTAACTGCACAGAAATAGGACACTGGCCCTGCAAAAACCAAAAGAGAGTTATTCCTTCTATTTTCAAATCAACATCGTAAAACATAATATTAAGGCTTTTCCATTTACCATCACATGTTTGAGCTAATATAGAACTGCCTTGAGGGACATCGAATATGTTGTGTTATGAGATTACGTGATGAATTATTACATGACAAGTTTGAATTAGACATCTGAAAGAAGCGATGTCCTGACAGGAGATTTCATAGCCTGTAAAGAGATTGTAAGAACTTACCCGAAAGCAACTTTTGCTATTGCAAGCTTGAAATTAGCATGGAAGCAAGATTTCAGACCAAATGAATACTGCAAAAAAGAAAGGTGTTAGTTCCATGGTTAAAAATCAGTGGTAGGGAAGAAAACAAATTTTAAGAACAGTCTTTTACCCATATCCAAAAGAAGTAAGTTATCTGAAACGCATTCTGCAGCAAAATATGATAAAAGAAATTTAGGGATTGCTCGCATTGACAAGAGATGAAGTCAAATGGTAAACTCGCCACAGATTTATATATATGTATTAAGCGGCAACCAGAAGTTATTATCAATCAGCAATAACTCAGACAGCACCAACATCAAAGCTGAAGCAGGAAGACTGCTTCAGAATCCAACATATATTCTCTTGTAGAGGTTTACGCACATGAAACTTTGTCAGAAGCAGTAAAATATATTTCCCATTACACCTTTCAACACCAAAGTAATATCACCATAGAAGTTATCCTAATGACTTTTTTATGAGAACAAGCATTTGTCAGCTTGAGTTTAGTAGTTACTTCGGAAATGAGCTTCTTCCATACCTGAAATAAAGCGAAGTGGATAAGAAAAAGTAGTAGTTGTGGGCGGCCGAACCAAAAATATTTGTCTGACCCTTGGACAAGAGGCATCCCTTGCACAACTGCATGTCTTTCTGTGATTCCAAGGGCCATCCTCGTCAGGATGGCCTGAAGCTTTGTACCAACAGCTAAAATTATCTGAGAAAAATTTGAGGTTCAGGAGCTTGTTTCATCTAATTGATCTGGAAAACAGAATTTTAAAAACAGAATTCTTACAATGACAGGGATAATTGACGCCCAAAATAACGCTTGCCATCCTGGGAGGCACATAGTACATTAATAGAATATAATTTCTTTTGATCTTGTAGATCTATATAGCTCTAAAATCAATCAGAGGTAATGAAAAAGAAACAAAAAGAATAGTTCCTTACCTCTAACATTTAGAAGCAAGAAGATTACAAATGCTGCCCATAAAACAGGACTGCAACAACACAACAGCAGTGAGGCACATATACCAAAATCATTTAACACGCAAATGTGAAAAGTGAAAATCTATGAAATGGGCTATCAACTGAAACTTGACATTACCTGACACCAACAACTACCTTGAAATCATCCTCTAAAGACCTCTTGACGTACTTTTGGAAGTTAAACTTACTTCCAGGAGCTAAGTGGACCTATAAGAAATATAAAATATAGTGTAAAAAAGAGATTGGTATAACCAACATTAAAAGGTTGTTATTTGTAAAATTTGAAGACTCACACTGATGAAGCCGTTGCGCAATGTTAAGTAATCAGCCTTGGAAACAGACCTGAAAAACTGTCGAAAAAAGCATCCCTGTACAAAAACATGCAGTCATATTCTGATAGGGAAGTCATTCAGAAACTTTTTATTTTCATCCCATCAAGGATTCTTCATATCTTCTGAAAAAATGTAGTCTTTATGTCTGCAAACATAAGGTCTGAATTTTTCTATTGAACTTCCTATAATTTCTAACTAACTCAACTATAAGAAGGAAAGGCCATTCTTGGGAAGTCCTTACTATATAGAAGAAGAATGGAATTCTGGTCCAGAAGCTAGTGTGTGCTCTCACAAAAGTTGTCTCATGACTGAGCCTAATTCTTGAAGGATCTGGACATTCAATAATTAAAAAAGTTAATTGCAGACAACTTCTGCTAAGAAATAAAACTTTTAGAATTAAGTAAGACACCCAATTTCATTGTCACAAAGTTGAATCTTGCAAGCATGAGATGATATACCATTTGAAAATTCATAATCATGGGATGAAGTCTCCTGCTCCCACTCCTTCCAGCCACGGATCTGTACGAATGAACTTTTATGCATCTCAGCCATGAAAATATTTCAGAATTAGTATGTTTGTTGTGTAACAAACTTGTTTACATTGTTATGGAAATAAAGTTGTTGAATTTTTCATTTCCAGCAATGAATTACGGTTTTCCTGACTATTATGCATTTATAGAAGCATAATAAAGAATATTTCCAAACCTTTAGCCTCCCAAGCATCATAGTGGTTAGGCTGTACAGCACATGAAAGACTGCTAAGAAAAATATGAGGATGTGTAACTGATGCAAACCCTCAGCAGTTATAATTGGTTCTTTGCCCTGTAAGACAAGAATCAGAGCTGTATTTGAGGGACATTGAATTCCATGTTGATAAAAGCACACATCTCAATTCCGGGTTATACCCAATCATCTGACTAAGCACATGAGATGGTGCAACCAAAGATCATATAAGATGAACCATATCCAAAGAGGTTGGATTACAACATGAATCAATGAATAATGATGATAAATACGATCACTGTGGGACAAATATTAACGCCACAGTCTCAAAGGAATCAAAATAAAACGGTCTCAATTTATCACCATGAAACATGAAAACCAATCTTTTACTTCTGGTGACTTCATGAGAAAGACGTAGGAAAATTTTCACATTTCCTTAAATTAATAACTACAGTAGTAATTGAAAGTAGTCATGAACTCTCCATGCCAATCAACAACATGGAAAAAGCCTCTAATTTTTTTTTATTTAAAGATAAATCTACTTCAGTTATGCCCAATACACTCTCATCCTACCTTTCCATGGAAAGTGTGATTAAATATTAGTTTCCATGGTTTGTGATGCATCCCTAGACATATATACTAATTTGAAAACATCCTTGGCCTGTACCTTTTCACTGTCATCAACACATGGAAACTTGCAAGGAATACACCAGTGACAGCAAGCACATCTAAATAAAAAATGGCGACAACACGCACATCTTATTAAAAAAATGGCAACTTGCAAAATAAAATTGAGACAACATGCACATCTTATTAAAAGATTATAATTTTAGCGTTTATGACACCCATTAATGAGGTACTTACGGTTTTGCACTTAACGACGGACTCAGCACCAGCTAGAAATCTACGTTCAAACCACAACAGTCTCCGACGATGTTCCTCTTCAGTAGCAGAAGTTCTTTTACTACGACATGGCAACATGGTGTCTGCAACCTTAATGGGAACACAGATTTTGGCAATGTAGTTCTGACCAAAAGTCAGGAGCAGTGAAATGAAACCTAGAATCATTAGCTCTGCACAAAACAAAATTGAAGTCAATAGTCTTGACACCTACTATTACGCCTATTCGTGATTATGCAAGAAGAATTAATCTAATCACCAGCTTTAACCTTCCCCAAGGCTTCAAGCAGAGCTTTCTTGTGCCTCTTTTCGAACCACTGAGAACCAACAAAAAAAAAAAAAAAAAAGACATAACAAAAAACATAACAAAATTTAATAGTAAAAGGAAGATATCCAAAACAAAAAGCTGCAATTGATTGAACCGATATGATTCATCTCTCATAAGAAAAGAAGAAAGCAAATGTTAAGCAAAGATAGAAAACAAGAGGACATCATTAAAATTAATTTCTGAACTTGTGGCAGGACAGATTATGATATTGTTCTGAGAGATGGAAAAGTTCAATGATTGGACTTTGTTACTGTAAGGATCCAGAGCTACAAAGAACGATTCTTTGGTAACAGAGATTTTGATAAGAGTTCAACGCCAAAGAAACAGAACTCTGAAGTAATTAAAACTGCAGAGGATCAAATTAAATGGAAGTAATGGGAAAAGGCAAAGCAAAGCAAAGCAGAGGACTTCAAACAGGGGAAAAAAGAGAGAGAGATACGGAAAGAAAGAACAGAGTACCGCTCCAAGCTTGTGAAGAAGCGACTCCAAGAGAAGAGATATGATGATAAATACAGCACAAACACTCGCTACTGCCCATGTTGGTGTTTGATCCAGTTTCCTTGGCAACTCGCTGCTGCTACTTTCGCTTGCTGCCTTAACCACCAAACCTCCTCCCCCATACAAAACAACCACTAGTACTACCATCCATGTTAAGTGTAGCTGTAACTTCATATTTAGCTCCTTGGTCTCTCTCTCTCTCTCTCTGCAACCTTACGTTTAGCTACAAAAAGCCCGACATGAAGAACCGGTTGGGGTTGGTCCAAAGTATAAACCTTTTAACTCTACCGCAAGCACACACACCGCACAGATGTTGAAGACTGATTGGAAATGGTGCTCGAAGCAGCAAGGAAGCGTACACTTTATCGGCAGTGTTAATAAAATAATTAATTGCTGCAAGATACACTACGCTTAAAACGACCAAACAGGAGAACGCTGGTAGTCCAAGCAAAGATCTTTTAAGAACACTGGTTAATGCTAGAATTAAACTACGATGCTACACTATTTTTTTAATAGATATTTTGTGTTTTATTTATTTAATATAATAAAGTAAAGGAAAAAAAACTAGTCAGGTCAATTATATAATAATAATTTATTAATTTATTAATTTATTTTATTTTATTTTATTATTTTATTAATATATATTATTTTATAGTCTATAAATGATAAATGTCGATGATCTGCGAACTATGCAGTCAATCCCTAAAATAAAATCATTAATTTTGCTTATATAATTATATGATTTTTTATATAGTATATGTATTTTATTTATATTAGCTTTAAAACATTTATATCAGGTTAATAAATATAATATTTGGTAATATTAAATAATGTTTTGATAATTTTATATTAAATAAAAATGACTAATTTTATATTAAATAATATTATTTTTGAGAAAAATTTAAACAAGCATAATCAAATTTGTTAATTTTTATATATTGTGAATACATATTATTATGATAATATATTTAAATTTTCAAATATATATTAAGTAAACTAATTTTTACATGTTCATGTTCAAGTATAAATCTTAAGTTCAAATAAATATAACATATTTCAAATTAAAAGTTCTTACTTTTATCACTATTTTAGGTTGTAATTACTTCAAAAATTTTACCAACTTTTTCCTTGGTACCCCTCCTATAAAATTATAAGAAATTGAATGAATATTAATTATTTTTTTGATTATATGTGATTAATAAAAATATAAAATATCACTAATTAAAAATATTATATTTATTAATCTGATAAAATATCACAATAATTTTAACTTTTCACTCATTTACATAAAATATTAAAAATGTACCTTTTTCTATTATACATATGCAATTGGTGCTAAATCCAGGAATCATAAACCATTCATATGAATAATTATTACATAATTTCGAGAAACACATGAATGTTTAAGAGTATTTTTGCAAATTTAAAAGATTTAATAAGTTCAGTACAATTGTTATAATAAGTGTGCAAAAAAGATTATAACAATATGTAAAGTATATGAAGGTAATATTTTAAAGTCCATTTCACTTCTTATAAATTAATGTTGATTTTTATTTTTATGTGATATTTTAATAACATTATCATAAATGCATATGTTTTAATAAATATTTAATGTTTATTACATTAAAAATATTTTTATAACATTAATTTTTATGGCATAGATTAAACTATAACAAAGTAATAATTAGCCTCAGCATAATGTATTATACATGGATATTTTTTATAATAAGAGCTAATTTTATATTATCTTGAACATTAATACATTTGGATTAATAAATAATTAATTCTTTCTAAAATATACAAGTAAAATAAATAATCAAGATATTGATTCCTTTTAATGTGCATATTGATATAAAAATATAGTCATTAGAATATTCAATTCACATATGTATTCGTGCATATAGTAAAAATATACAACTAAAAACATTTAAAATTTGTGAAAGTACTTTTACATAACTCTAAAAGCTAATATGAATCTAAGTTATATTTGAAGTCAGTTTGTTTTCCTAATAAACTTTAAAATTTTTATCTTATGTGTTAATTGTTATAACAATATTTTAACATTTTACAAATTTAAATTTTGGTTCAATTTTAACATACGAAATAGCTGTAATAATTTCTTATAAGTACAATCTTTTAAAATTTCTCAAAATAAAAGTATAATCTTTTACTAATTAAATTTTTATATATTGTGCACATAACCTTATTAAATATTTCCTTACGAGACAGATTTAAATGTTTATTATACATATATTATGTTGTTAAAATAATTTTGAAAAAAGTGACTTATCTATCAAATATAACTATTTAATAGTAAATAATTTTTAATAAAAATTAAAGAAAATTTATGTCTTTTATTTAAATATAATATTAAATTATATAAATAGATGAAGTAATTGCATCGATACTGAGATTGAAAACAATATATTGTTTCGCTAAATTTATGAATTATATAAAGATAATTAGAATTACTTTCTCTAGAAATTTTCAATTATAAACCTTAGAAAAGAAATGTTTTTTATATAAGGATCCTTTATTCTTAAACTCTTCAATAAATTTGTAGAATTTGTGTTGGTTTAACTTTATTGATTAATTGTTCGATTATATTGAATTTATTATTTAATTTTAAATTATTAGTTCATAAGATAATTTATTTGAAATTAGTAATCAATGGTTATCGGACTATTATCTCCTTGAATTAAAAGTTAAAAAAAGAAAAGAAAAAAAGAAACAGAGATTCCAATGCCAAGTGTGCGTGTGGGGTCGTCCAATGCATGACAACTTAGACGTAGCCCGCCCGCCGTTGTTTTCATGTAATTGGCGTAGGTAAAGGGTTGAAAGACTGAGAGCTCAGTCAATGGTCAACATTTATGGCAAATCATTTTCCGTCCTTTTTAGTTAAAAAGTCTACGTGAATTTTGGTCACAAACTCCCAATCGGCTACTGCTTTCGAATAATCCTTATATATACATATCATATTCAGGATAATATAGATAAATAAAAAATATATATGTGTGTGTTAATGTTTATTAGAGTAGAAAAATAGCCTAGATGAGACAAAATCATCAGCCATTTTCCTGTCCTGAACTCATTTTTGTTCATTGTTATCCACACATATGTCTTAACTACTTTCAATGTTTTTATATCAAACACGGCATTTGACTGACTATCTTATATTTTCTTTTTTTTTTTAATAAATGTAAAGAGGAAAAGATAAGACCGGAACAATTCAAGCGACCAAATAAAGAGCAGAGAACTTGTTAAGGTAAGGGGAAATTGATCTTTACATATGAATAAAAATCTGACCGTGCATACGCAAAAGGGACTGATTTTGTAAACAAATGTGATCCAATGGCAGCTGTCGTGGAGCAAAGTGATGGGCCGAATACGGATATTTTGCTCCTAATTAAGAATTGAGGTCTACAGTCTTACTTTTGTATTTTGGATCTATGATTATTTTAATCGGCGTATATTGGAAGAAGAGAATCTTCAAAAAATAAAACAAAAAAACAAAAAACAATTATTTTCATGTGTTCTACAATAAAACTATTTTACAGGACCGAAAGGCGGCCATACGTGATACAACCAACACTCCTTAGACCGGAGGTTGGAACAGTTACAACAGTTTTGCTGCAGGAAGAATGTACGGGGGATGTTTGGTGTTTTTTTTATTTTTTATTTTTAAATATAAAAATTAAAAAAAATAGTATAAAAATTCAAAAAGATAACATATTAATGCAATATGAAAATTGAAGATAATAACACAAAAATTAAAAATAATATATAAAAATCAATACAAATATACAAAAATTACAATTAAAAATTATAATCAACAATAATATCACACTATTCCTAAAAATTTTTGATAAATTATTCGCGAATAATTTCAATAAAGCATGTAAACATGTGAATGCATTTAATCTAAATTAGAAATCCAAGCGCGTAATTTGAAAAAAGGAAAAAGAAAAAAGAGAATTAGCCTTCTGCTTATATTTATCCACACCACTAAGAGCTTAGCTTATTCAATCAAGCATACAAACAACATAATTTTTCTGAAATCTAATTATTCTACTAAATAATAAGGTCATATAAATCCATTAATTTATTAATTTCAATATCTTCAAATCAAAGAACCTCTGAAAATAATAGAAAATTTTATTAAATCAAGGCTAAAGTTGTATAACGGATTAAAGGAAAGAGTTGTTATCCCTATGACCTTTTATGGCTTCACACAAAGAACTAGTTAATTAATACACCTATAAGTTTATCCAGTTGTCTCTGTTAAAGTTTAAAGAAATAGAAGCGAAATTAAAAAATTGTTTGATATTATTTTTATTTTTTGTTTTTATGTTTCTATTTTTCTTATAAAAATAAAAACTTGTTTCATTGATGTAAATATTAACAAATTTTAAAATAAAAATTTGTGATCAAAATTAATTTATTTATAATAATTAAAATTAAATTAAATTAAAATTTTAGACTAAAACACTCTTATATTATTTAAATATATATTATTTATTTATTTTTTAAAAATTATTTATAAAACGTATTTTAAATGGTGAAAAATATTTTAAAAAATTAGATAACAGACAGTTATAGGTAACAGGCCCGCTAATTTTGGGTTGGAGTCCGGCAGCTTCTTAAAGGAAAAACCACGCATTAAACACTAGCTAGCAAATGGTGATAAGAAAATGTATGGAGTAAAGGGATATCCTTTAAATATTTAAATAAAATTTTAATGTTTGCTCTAATATATAAAAAATATATTTTGGATAGAAAATAAAAAAATGTTTTTATGTTCAATATTTAATCAAATCTTGATATCATATAAACAATAAATTAACTCTTATTTAAATAAATATAATTAACGAAAAATTGTCATATTTTAGTGAAACAACAAATATTTTGTTTTTAGATAAAGATAATATTAGCTAATTTCATAATATCAAGAATGTAGTTGAATATTGGATTATACATTTTCAATCTGCTGTTCACTATTTATTAGATTTAATATTCATAATATTAAGAATGTGAACATTAATCTTTTTAATGTATTACAAATAAGAGATATTTTTCTTTAATAAACCATTTAATGATGGGCCAACACTCCACATAAGCCTCTTTAATGTTATAAAGTGATTGTCCTAAACGACCGAATTACTTGGTCTATTTGGTCCAATTTCTGATTTTAATTTTTTAATTTTTTAAATACAGAAATCAATGCAAGTTGTTATGATTGAATTTTGTATTTTATCATTAATTTTTGAATATTTATCATTAATTTTCATATTTTTATTATTACTTTCCGTATTAAAAAAAAGAATCAGAAAATCAAAGCTAAAAGCTATGTAGAACGATTGTATAGAATGTAAGCTAATTGCATAGAATGAATGTATCAATTAATAAAATTACCTGTATCAAGAAAAGGCAATTATATATAATATAACCATCACCTTTTATTGGCTTTCAGTGATTTATTTTCAAATATATAAAAAAATAAACTACTCTTTTACTCTTTCTATAGTTACTTTCTCAATTTTCAATATTGCTCCTTTTTTATTATTAATCTCTTTAAATTTTTATAACAAAGAAGAATTTGTGAGATAGCTCGAGATATAGAAAGCTTACAAATAACTCTACAAGTAAAAACATTCTGTACCTAATTATATACATAACTAAAGTCTAACTCTCTCGCTAGATTTTGACATGTTGCATAACTAAATTTAGTTGTATATAATATTTATTTTATAATAAATATAGACAATAAAATTATTTTAAAATTTATAGTTAGTGAAGGATATTCAAATGTTGGTTAAGATGGCATTACAGAAAAACATGCAATAAACAAAATATTTGAACCATTGATGCCAGGGGCACTGATTTATACCAGTAATATACTATTGTTCTCATCTAATAAAGTATTTAATAAAAAACTACTACAACGATTTTATGAGATTATTCATAAATATGGAATCGTACTTTCGACAAAGAAGTTGCATATTGTAAAGTCTCAAATCCAATATCTTGCAAGAATATCATTTATAGAAAAAAAAAATTCAACCAAAATCTCAAATTCGTTTTGATTTTTAGTTTGGGTTTCTTATTTTGTTAAATATAAAAATTAATAAGAAAAATATACTAATATAATACAAAAATTAAAAAAATACAACAATTACAACAAAAAATCACAATTCACAACCTAACTAAATATCCTCTCAAATTCTCATATTCAAAATTCGCCAAGAAATCAGTCAGCAATTTTTTGCAATTATTTATTATCTCGGTGACTTCATTTTCAAACTCGCTTTATTTAATTTTTCCATTAAGAAAATCTCAAAAGAAAAATGTTATGTCATGGTCACACATTTAATATGTACCTGGGTAAAAGATATGGTAAATAACTTTCAACCTTCGAAGTTCCCCCTTAACAGAAAAAGAATGTTGCAATTTGATGCTAGTGACAAATACTAGGAATAGCCTTTTTAGAAGAAAAAGGAGGAAATGACACACATATGCATACAAGAGTGACCACTTCAAAGATTTAAAAATGCATTGTCTTTTACATATATAGAACAGCTGGAGTTCTATTTGGCAAGTTATCATTTTTTTTCATTGAAAATGAATGTCATCTGTTCTAAAGACACTACAGGTTAAATAGTAGAATATTCCTTGTGCACAACTATTAAGATTGGTTGAGTAGCTCATCAAGTGCAACTTTGATGTCATGCATGTAAAAGGTGATAACAATCTCCTTTAATGCATGCTATCCAAACCTTTTAAACCTTACTTCATCTCAATTGGTTCAATAATCTTCATTATATTCACTCTAGATTACGATTTTTTTTATTTGAAAAAACTACCAATGATGCTCCTGCAATGGTATAAAAAAGTTCGCTTAAATTTCAAGCTTAGTACAAAGTTTTTAACTATTAGAGTATACTCGTGCAAAAGTATGATCTCTTTGGACCAACCCTATGACACCCCTATTTAATATCCCTAATCCCAACAACTTTGTAGCAAAGGCATTATATTTCTTTTTGTATTTTACTCACATTTAGATTATTTCGCATGTTTTAATATCTCGGCTACTTTCATGTATCTATCAAAAATACTTTCAGGTATTTTAAGTTTCTCCTTTAGTTTCATCCAAGAAGGAATTATTGGAGAAAGCTTACGTTAAAAGCCAATAAAATTATTTTATTTAGATGTAAAATAAAAAAAACACCGTGATATCATTAGATTCGTAACCTTTTGCTCTAGTCAATAGATCTTCATGTGATGTGACCTTTTCATTATTCTGTGCACACTAGGGATTAATAGCCTCTATACTTAACATGAGTTCCATCTTTCTAGTACGCCCAAGCTCTTTTCCTATCTAAAAAGAGGGGTAGACTAGTTATTGAGCCCAAATAATAGAAGGCCTATTATGGACTAGTGAAAAAGAAGACAAAGATCGGTAAGAAATGCTAAGTACGATGATAGACTTTTATATGAAAAGTTGGGCAACACACAAGATGCCCACATGTCTTTTATAGATCTCATAGAGATTAAATCATTATTATCTTTGTATTAAGTGTATCTAAATTTATTTAAACATGTTTAATATTAATGTGTAGTATAATGATGTAAGAAATAGTGATGCTTTTTATAATGGTTGAAGCAATAATATTTATATAAATATGATGTAAGCAATGATGTCAAATTTAGTGATGGTAAAAATAACGAAATTATTATGAAAACAACATCTACTTATCTTCCACTTGTTCTAACATATTCAATTTTTAATAAGAAAAATATATTTTTTGTTCTCTTTAAAATATTTTGAACTCTTTACTTCTTTTAGATATTTAAAGTGTTATCTTTACCGAAGAATATGACTTGCTCTTATCACTAATATATTGGATCTTGGACATCCATGAATTTAGAATTCTCTTTGGCTTTATACTTTTATTTATTAATGTATTGTTGATTATTTTAGAGGTTATTATTAACTAATGATTTTTGTTGAAAGTTGAACATCATCGCAATGGTAGGTATCTTTATTGAAGTGTTATTTGTAGGGACTTAAAATCTAGTTAGAAAGTTTAGGTTAAGATGTTTATAGTACTCTTGTGCTTTGCATTTTAAAGTGGATGATCATGTAGATCTATGAGATTTGGGGTATAAGAGATATTCAAATTTACCATATGATTTTACGTTAAGGATTAACTTCCAAATCACCTTTTAAATATATATATATATATATATATGTTTTAGGATAGTTTTTAGATGCATCTTTTTGCTACGGATAGATATGCTTTGAATTATTTTGTTCATTGTACCTGGAGTAATATGAACAATTGCAAGCATCCCAATAACAATGCCAGTCTTTGTCTTTGAAGATATAATGATCTTCATCTAAATGTGAAATATTTATTAGGCAATGCTTTTGCTAGCCATTTTTCCATTATGAATTAAGCAAGATCTTTGGTGGATAGGTTTCTTTACTATTTTGAATCTATTTTCTATAATGTCGTCTTTCTTTTAGTAGAAATTTACATTTGATGTGGACAATTTTATTGTATTGTTTGATGTATTTTTCATAACTGGTGATCAACTAATCTAAAAGAAGTTTCGTTAGCTGTTAATGATAAATTTTTCTGTTAAAATAGGTGAGGTCATATTCCATGATTTTAATGATAATAAAATATATTGCTATTAATGAATTTACTTTTGGCGATATTACTTATAATGTAATTAAGCAATATTTGAAAGATTAAGTTCAATGAAAAGATATATAAATCAATTTAATAAATTAGACAATCAAATGATAAAGAAAACAATAAAAGTGGAGTATATGTGTAGCTTAAGAAATCTTTAAGAAAATTAAAGGAAAGAACCAAAAATAAGGAGGAATCAAGCTCATCAATATTTAGGAAATCATTGTAATCCTTCTTATAAACTTATCTTGGTCATTTTAATGAATGAGAGACTTAATCATTACATGATCATTTACATACAAGGAATAATGCGTAAATCTTTCATAATTATGAGGAATTTTGATTTGATCTTTAAAATGAGGCCTCTTGATCTTTAGATAAAAGCTAGGGAACTCTTATAATGGTTATGAATTAAGTTTTATAAAACGAGAATGTTTTATTTTTAAAAAGTTATGGTATAAGTTTTTCAACTTATTTTTTATAAAGATTGGGTTAGACTAATAGTTTGGATCAACTAGCTGAAAAAAAGAACAAAAAGTTTCAAAATAGGTTATGTTAGTCAGCCTAAATGATAAGTTAGCCAAACAAAAGAGCAAAAGGTTTTAGAATAAGTGATGTCTGTTAGGATAAATTATAGGCTAGTTGAACAAAGGAGTAAAAGTTTTTAGAATAGGTGATTTCAGGTAGGCTAAGGGATAGGCTAGTTGAACTCTAACCAAAAAGATACAAATATAGGCTTGTTGAATGTAGGTGTCTAACTAGTTGAACGTGCCCAAGAACTAGTTATTAAAATGACTAATATATGTGTCTAACAACTATTTATATTGGTTTTGGATATAAATAGATCATAAATGAGTTATGGGAAGTAGGTTTAGCATACTAGGGAGCTGTAAGAGCCTTAAGATGCTAGAGGGTGTATGTGTGTATTACTTAACATATGCTAAGCCTTATTTATTAATGTACGTAAGAGATGGATGTTTTGAGATATATTTGTTTGTGAAATTTTTGTATGGCATAAATTGCTTAAGATACAATATGTAAGGATTTCTCTTGACCTTTAATAAGATTGGTCAATGATTACTCTTTATATTTGACAAAAAAAGAAAATCGAAATGATTCTTCTTTACCTATGCAAAAGAAGATAGTATATATAGAGTTCCTCTTCATTCATTGAAGGAAGAAGATAACGAATTCTTGAGTGGAAATTCGCAAGTAGACATAGCCAACTGGTTGTTTAACCAAATCATTATAAATTAACTTAGTCTCGTTTTTCCTACTCTCTTTTAATTATTATTGTGATTACTTTATAATTGTCATATATATATATTTGCTATAATCATTTATTATAATAGGCAATTCATTAATTAGTTTTTAATAAGATAAAAATGAGAACAGACATTTTACCCATTCTTACATGTGCCATTTGAGAACCGACATCATTAATAAATCTAGTTAAAATTAGGTGCTTATAATGTTAAGAATAATTCAGTAAGTAAGGTATTATTAGAAGATGAGGGAGAGAGAACAAGTATGTGATTTTGATATGATTGAGTTATCTTATATTTTCTTATACATTTCCATGTGATTTCAATCCTATTTTTAATAAAATACTCAATTTATGTTCAATTTGTGTTGAATGCTAGGTTGAATGTGTTGATACACATTTGGGACTAAAAAAATGAAAATTTGAAGCAAATTAGAGTAAAAAGCTAAAGAGGACAAGAGACGTTGAAGAAACAAACAAAAAAAAAAACTTGATGAGAGCTTGGAGAAGGCATTTAAATGAAACAAGAAAAGCTTGAAAAAGAGAGAGCTCTCCTTAAGTGGCAACAAACACATTATTAAAGAGAGGAAGCACACAAAAAAACCTATAAGTTAGTGAGCTTTCCAAGGAGTAGATGGTAGGAGACTTGGCAAAAGTTTTAAAGCTTTAAAAGAGAGAGAAAAAAGAAAAACGTTTTAAAAGCTTGGCAAAGGAGATAAACCAACATTTTATAAGAGAAGTAAAAAAGAGATGCCAACAACTCATTTTTCTTCTTCTAGGTCGTCCCTTACTTTTTATTTTGCTTAAAGTTCTTAGGTTTTGTTTTAGGTTATTTTCGTTTGTTTTCTTGTTCTTTTAATTATTGCACTCCTTATTACTTGTTCTAACCTCTTAATACTTCTTGTTTTTTTTGTTTTTATTGGTTATGATTCCATTTATATTGAGTTTATGCTTTAATATTATATGGAATCTTATGGTTTTATTAATATAATTGTGTTTTCATTTAATTTTTCAGCCCTTTAGTCGTGTTCTTTTATTATGTTTTTTATTATTTTATTGTTTATTTGTGTTAATTTTGTGATGTTAGGTTAATTTGTGTTTGGGTTGGAAGATATTGATGGTATTTTGGTTTTATAATTGTGAGAATTGATAAAGAATTAGTTGGGTTTTGTGATTTAAGTTAAGGTTGGATTGAAATTCTCGTTAAACGACATGAATTAAGAATTAATACATAGGATTGATCACCTTATGTATGGTTTCTAGTACAACTGCTAGGTATAAGTTTGTGATACGTAATCGTCCGTAGCTAATATCGCAAGTGGCAATAGGCTAATCGAATTTGTCAGTGAACTTAATCAACTTAACCTAAGATTCCAATTCTCTAAGTTACATAGTCTAAACTTTTGTGATTATGGCTTAGGTTAATCATTCACTAGTATGTTAATGCTATCATATCGTTAAATCTAGAGACCTTATTCTAAGTTGTCGCATGGTTAGGGATAAGTTTTCTATCGTATAAAACTTATTTAAAATTGGTTAAACATAAGTTTTGAGAGCTTTTTCAAACCCTATAGGCTAGGATTTTAGACTAATCACAATTTATTTATTTCGAAGATTAGTTATAAGTCTGAAACCCTAATATATCTTCCACCTATCTTTCCTTTATTGTTGTTTATTTATTTCTTTTATATGCTTTTGTTTATTTATTTATTTTATTCGTTAATTGTCTTTGTATTTAATTTTAATGTCTTCGTATTCAATAGTTGTTTTTATTTTCTTCTTCTTTTAACGCAACCTTAAGAATGGATTTTAAACATAACTAGCTCTCCGTGAGTCGACCTTGACTTGCACTAGCTATATAGTTACATTTAGTTAGGTATTTTATTATTTAGTGACCATCGATAGCTTCTTACTAAATTTTTAGCACCGTTACTGAGGAGCTGACACTTGTGTTTTAACTATTTTTTGTGTTATTCTTGTTTTTGGTTTTTGTTTTATTTTTATTATTTGTGGTCATCTTGTCTTCTATTGTTTTAGTTTTATAGCTTTTTTAGATTTTAGTAATCTTTTAGTGGCATGGCTCATTATTAATATGCTTTTACTTTCAATTTTTCTTATTATCCTTATTATGATAATGAGTTTCAAAATCTTGCTACTTCCAGGTTGAAGCATTAAGTGGCAAAATGTAGTTTATGATTCCATTTATGTTGAGTTTATACTTTAATATTATGTGGAATCTTGAGGTTTTATTAATATAGTTGTGTTTTCATTTAATTTTTCCACCCTTTAGTTGTGTTCTTTTAGTATGTTTTTTGTTTGTTTTAATTTTGTGATGATAGGTTAAGTTGTGTTTGGGTTGGAAGATATTAATGGAATTTTAGCTTTATAATTGTAAGAATTAATTAGGAATTAG
>JAOXYD010000136.1:8228598-8244546 GCA_028565735.1 Pinacopodium congolense
CGGTAAGAAAAGTTACACACTAGTTCAAAGGGAGAGGGAAGGGTCCATTGGACCCATTTGAGTCCATATTTTTAAACACCCATTAACCATCATCTTGAGTTCTTTAATTGGACTCAAATTTAATAAGTTACATGGGCTATTAATGTTAAATAATCTAGCAAAAAATACATTCAAATGTTTATCAAATTATTTTAATAGGTACTATTATAATTGACTATTGCATATGAGAGCAAATTTATATGATTAATCTGGTTTGACGTTGATACTGGTTTTTTTTTAAATAGCTCAATAAAACTTATTTTTTAGATTTCTAATATTACAGATAATTTTTAAATTAATTTAAAAACTTAAAATGAATAAAATAATTCCACATATTGCTCTTATGTAATACATTTTAAATTCATGACATTTTAAATTCCTTAAATGTTTAGAATATTAAAGCTATAGTATCCATAATAACTTAAAACGGTAGAAGCAACATAAAATAAAATGAGTACAAAGGTTATTGATACGAATAAAGAGAGATGAGCTGAATGAAAGATAGAAATGCATAGAAAAAACACTAGATGAGTTGAAAGAGAATAACAAGAGAGACACAAATATGACATAGTTAAATTGAAATGCTGACATTTAGAGATGAGAGTAAAAATATCAGTTCACGTGTAATAATTTGAGAGTGATTATATAGGAAGGATTAATTGTTGATAAATAAGGATTGTAGAGAACTTGTAAAGGGGAACAAAGAATTATAGTCTTTTCTCTCAAACTTCTCTCTTCTATCCACTGTTTTAAAAACCAGTTCGAACTGATGGTTGAGCTAAATGAAATATAGAAATGCATAGCGGAAACACCAGATGAGTTAAAGAGAATAACAAGAGAGACGCAAATACGACGTAATTGAAGTGAAAGGCAAATGTTTAGAGAGGAGAGTATAAATAAAAGGACACACGTAATAATTTGAGAGTGATTGTATAGGAAAGATTAATTGTTGATAAATAAGGATTGTAAAGAACTTTTGGAGGGGAGCAAAGAATTTACAGACTATTCTTTCAAACTTCTCTTCTATCCACTATTTTAAAAATTGGTTTGAACCGACAGTTTATTGTTAGTTTGAATTGTATCGGTAGTTTACCATAAGTTAGAACCGTACCGATTTGAAATACCAAATTAAATTGATAATACTGCCTCGAACCGATTAATTTTGGGCCAGTTTTAGTATATCGACCTAAAACCGGACCAATATTATAAATTTCCAAAAGTTAGGGATTGAATCGATTTTTTAAAATTTTTTCAATATATTAGTTAATTAATCATCATTGTTAATAATAAAGCTACAGGTAAGGCTAGTGAACATTTAAATCCACTTTTTATTTTTAATTTTAAAGCTTAAGAAAGTGAACTCCACTTTTTAAACTTTTTTAATTTTAAAGCTCCAAAAAGTCAACTCTAATTTTTTTAATTTTTTAATTTTTAATTTTAGAAAACTAAAATGTTTATGATTTTTAATATTTTGTTTTTCAAATAATAAATATTTTTATTTATTATTTGATGTATAAATTAATTTATGATTATTTTTATTAGAGAGTCAAATTTATTTTTATTTTTAGTCTCTAATTAATAAATAATTCTTGAATTCTTGAATTCTTTATTATATATATTTTTATTTTTTTAATATGATATTAAATAACTTTAAATACTCTACTAAATTATATTTATATTTTTAATTTTTTAACTATGAATTAATGAAAAATAAAAGGAGGACACTTTAAAAATTATTTCAATTACAACTTATTTATTAATTATTTTAAATGCTCAATTAATTCATATAATGCATTTGGAATATTTAAGGTAATTAATAAATTTATTATTATATCAATTTTATATTATTATTTATTTTAATATAAAATTAAAATAAATTAAAAATTATACAATATAATATATTAAAAAATTTAGAGATTTTATAAAATTTAAGATCTATATTATATTTACAAAGGATGCATATATACAAAGACTATTTTATAAAATTTAACAAAATTAGAAGATCATTTTACAATTTAAAAAAATTGACTTGAATCGGTACGATATCATTATAGGACGAAAATCGATACCAATATGATATCTGTTTTGAAAATATTACTTTTATTTCTTCTTTCTATAGTATCGATTTTTAAAGCATTCTTCTTTCTTTGTTCTAATTTCTCACTTCTATGCGCTTCTTGTATTTCCAATTAATCCGTACATGATAACTAGTTGCCCATAGCAAAAAGAAATACGATGTTTTACTTAGTTTAATTAAGGTTATGCTATTTCACAATCCACTTTTTCTGACTTCCCATCCCCTCATTTTCCTTATTTTCCAATTTGTTTCCAAACACAGATATGTAACATTCAAATTACTAGGATCCCACATCAGTTAGGAGTATGGGATCCTAATAGTTTATTAGGTTGGAAGTTATTGCCCCCTAAAGCGTCTTTAGGGAGAAAATCGCCCTTAAACTTATGAACCGAATGTGGGGTCTTAGTCTTGCATGTAGGGGCGTGTAGGCCTCAGGCTTGGGCTTGCCTGTATGGACGCGTAAACTAAAGTTTATAACAATTGGTATTAGAGTTGGTTTAATTCTCGGAGAGGGTTACCTAGGGAATGTCTAGAGTGAAGTCGTTATGACGTCGGCAATCTAGAGACGGTGCAATATTAGGATCCCACATCGGCTAGAAGTTTGAGATCATAATTGTTTATAAGGTTAGGGGTTACTCCCCCTACCCCCTTCAAGGTGTCTTTTTGGGGGAAAGAGGAGTCCTGAACTTATGGACCGAATGTGGGGTCTTAGGCTTATGTGCATAGGCGCGTAGGCTTCGGACTTGGGTTTGCTTGTATAGGCACATAGGCCTATTAAATGATGTAGTTTCTGGGAAGAGATTATGAATGGAAAATACTTACGGCTTGTTTACTTTGACTTTTGTTTTTAGTTTTGGTTTCCTATTTTTCTAAACACAAAAATCGATAAAGAAAACACTAATATAGCACAAAAATCGATAAAAAAACACAATTACCAATACAAAAATACAACAACTACAACAAAAAATCACAACCTACAACCCAACTAAACATCCCCTTAGCTTTTGTCTTTTTAATCTTACTCCTCTCTCTACTTTAATCTTCTCTCTACTATAGCTAGTTAGTAACCACTTGCTTAGAAAATAGTTATATCAGTGGTATCAGAGTAGTCACGAGCCCAGGAAGAGCATCAATGGCAGATTGGTTAATAGGTGACGAACTCTTGATTTCTCTCGTCTCTCTCAATCCTCTTAACTTCTGTTTCTTGAATTTCTTTCAATTTCTAACCTTAATGCATTTTTCTATTATCTAATCCCTGTCTTCTCTTTTAATATCTTTACATTCTTGATTGAAGAAAAGAAAACCATAAAACTTCTGATTAATAGAACTAATAAGTCAATTAAGCTTCATAGAGAATCAGTTTTAAGAAGTAGATTCCATATTAATGTTGGAGGAGCTCCAGGAGTTTCTAATCTTTCATGGTGAAGGGTTACAGAAATGAATTTTTAAATGTGAACTATTTTTTGCTTTAAACCGAACTCCAACAGAGAGGAAGGTGGTTATGACAGCCTCTCACTTAGTGAGAGAAGCAGTAATTTGGCATCAACTTTACTTAAAAAATAGATTGACAATAGAATCAGTGAGTTGGGGCGAGTTAACTATAGTGTTTGAGCAAAGGTTTGGGAACATTATGTTCGAAGACCTAATAGATATCTTGAAGGAGATGAAACAAAGGGGAAGTGTCAAGGAATATTGTGTACAATTTGACTTGTTTTTTCACAAGTTAGTACTGCTGGAGTCTTACCTCATAAGTTTGTTCTTGAAAGGCTTGAAAACTGAGATTGGGTATTCGGTGGAAATGGAAAGTCCTAGAACACTTCAACACGCCTATGAATTGGCTAAGAAGCATGATATACTATCTTGGCATTACTGGGGACAAATTAGGCCGAAAAAAATGCAGATGGGAAAGATCCCAAATTTTGTTAAGCATGGACAAAGTCTTTTGCTGTTAGATTAAAAGAAACCAATAAAATTGGTTAGAAGGATAGCCAATGTCAAGAATAAGCCAGAAATAGAAAATGGTGAAGAAAATATATTTGTTGGAGGTGTTGGTAATGATTAGAAAATGCCAGATATTGAAAATGGATTAGGAATGTTTATAGAACACCACACTTTAATAAATTGATTGGGTCAAGCAAAGCTTCCAGGGAAAGGTATTGTAGATGACCCAATTCCTAAGTTTCCTATAACTTATGAGCTTCACAAAAAAATTATTTGAAAATGTGGGGATGCAAGGGTAAGAAACAAGAACTTCAATTATTGAAGGTGTTATTAATGGTTTAACAAAACGAAAAGATAAAGATTGGATTGAAATGGAAGTTGGTTTTCACGAAAGTTATGGATCAAACAAGGTGTACACTCTTATCACAAAAACAATGGATCATTGTTGTCAATTAGCTTTCAATACGCATGTCTCGTGACGAAGAGACTAAAGATTGGTGCTTGGAGCTAATGGTTTTAATCAATGACAGTCCAATTAGTAGCTCAGAGAAAGCCATATACTCTGCTAGATCAGAATGTTATGTGGTCAATCTTATAAAGGAAGGGATGAATTTACCGAAAGTTCAACATAAGAGAGGTATAAAATGATGTTAGGTTTTGAGCATACGTTCACCATCAACCTTGTAAGCAAGGCTATCGAGGAGCAGAGTACTGATACAAGTAGAAATCAAGAATAAGAAAAAAAATGAAGAAAGGGGCAAGATAGAGCTGGAGTTAGCTGAGTGATACAGAGGAAATTCAGAGATAGTCAATGAAGGAGATGATCAGATACAATGTCATAGGCATTACTCAGATTAAATAGGAGCCATACATTTGTAAGGTAGAAATTTGCTAAAATGTATCAAATGTACCTATTAAATGATTAATTTCTGATAAGAGATTATAAATAAAAAATACTTAGCTTTCATCTTCTTAACCTAACTTCTCTCTCTACTCTACTCTTCTCTCTATTATAACTAGACTCTACTCTTCTCTCTATCGTAACTAGTTAGTAACCGCTTGCTTAAGCCCTGTTCGAATGTGATTTTTTTTATGGTTTTAATTTATTATTTTTTTAAACACAATAATTGAAAAAAATATTACAGAAATCGAAAAAAACACATTAATACAATACAGAAATCAAGACAGATAGTACAAAAATCTATAAAAATACACAAAACCTAATATAAAAATACAACAACTATAACAAAAAATCACAATAAAAAACTGAATCAAACGACCCCTTAGAAAACAACTGTATCACAAAAAAAAAACTTAATCAAACGACCCCTTAGAAAATAATTGTATCACAAATCCTTGCTGATATTATCATAGAGATGAGATGCTGACTTCTCCCGATAGTTGGGAGCTGCACTCAACCCAAATACACAAATTCAGTAGCCAATACATTTACTATGTATCCATTAACCTATGATCATATTTCTTTTATTAAATTCATTTATGATTACCTTTCAGAAACACAAAAAGAAGAGAAAGCATGTAACTTGTAATTTTGATGTCACGGATGCAGAAAATTCATCAGCTAATTCATTTCTATTTTTCTTATTATATATTTGAGTGTTGGCATATGAACCAGAAGGGTTAAAAAAATGAAAATAGAGACATTATGAGACAACTTATGATCAAACAATTTTCAGTTGAAGGTTTGGACATCCAACTTCTTCTTTGTGTCGCTCAAAAAGATCTTTCAGTGCTACTACAAACTGACCGTGTACATCAGCCACCTGCAAAATCAAAACATAATTGAACTATCGCTTATGATTACTCCATTAATTATTAGTTCATGTTGTGATGTAGCTGCACATTTAACATATTAGTAACACAAGGGTAACAGATGCGGGCAACTGATGATAGCAGTGACTTACTTTTGAGTTGAGAATAGCTTTAGACTCTTCAGCCAATATCTTCACAGATTATTATTTACCGCACAAGCAATCAAGAATAAGGAAACTAAGGGCATGTAGATTACATTCAGGTCAGAAATATACGTCTAAATGTTGGGCATCAGTAGTAATCCAAAGCTTTTTCATGCATGTACTTAAAGTTTTATTCTTTCTTGGCTCGCATTACTTATTCATACAGTGTTTAGTGTTGCAATGCATACCTCTTCAGTTGTTGGCTGCGGGTTTTTCTTTACTTGAATAGGTTTACCCACCACTACGTGGATGGGATGCTGGTAGGGCACAGGCAACCTACAAAAATAAGATCATTGATTCAAATAATAAAAATAGAATAGAATACATCATACCCTTTTTCTGGCCTTTCACGAGGGATTAGCATTTATCATAAAAACCAGCAGATATATGGACATGTCAACCTTTTCGTTTCATTACAGTTTCAATTAAATAGACAGACTCTATTTGAAGAACTAAAATTCAACTTAATATCTTGACAACATCTGGATTTGTGTTGGACAAGTCATCTATGCTTCTGCAAAGCCAATCCAACTTGATTTGTTTTCCTTCTTTCCCACGGAAAGACAAGGGATCAGAAAAGTCATCTTCAGCTAATACTGGACTTAACTTTAATTTGGAAAAAGAAAAAAACAAGTGAAAATTTTAGGGGGTAAGCAATGAGCTGAAAACCCCAAGATGAAAAAAAATGCAAATTTACAATTTGCCAAAATGAGTATTTATTTACCCTAAAACCCCCCAAAAGATTATTGGGGTGAATTTGATAGCTCTTGCAAAATTCATGAACAGCTTTCCACCAGGTTTCCACCACCTGTAAATACGTGACTGAGCAGAAGGAAGGAAAATAATCAGCTACTAGGGGTGAAGCAAAATGTGAAAAATTTTCAGATAATACACCAACTGTTTATTCAATTATCAGAGCAAAATACAGAAAATGTATGGACAAGCTGCATCAACATAGTTTTTTCATAATTATTATGATAGTGAAATTTTTATTTCAAAGAAACAAGGTTGATATGGAACCTATAAGCAAGGAACATCTGGTTTAGAGCAACATGTGAAAGATAAGAAGTTGATAAGGAAACCATACTTGGCCAAAGCAAAAAACTGGAACCAAAGGTGCACCCTTCTCCATAGCTATTCGAACAAATCCCCTTCTATTCGTAAGGTAGGCAATCTCAAAGTGCAAAAGAAAACAACAGAAGGATAAACAGTCAAAATGCAAGATTGAGTATGGTATCAAAACTTTGCATAATGAGGGTGTGCATCAGTTCTTGCTTACAACTCAACAAAATTAAAGGATGAATCAAAAGATAAAACAAAATTATGCAAAGTGATAAAACAAAATTAGACCGATGAAAGAAGTGATAAAACAATTCTTGTCAATCCAATAGATGAAATAATAATTGCAAGACCATTTCTTTTCCTACTACAAATGAATAATGAGGATTATCAGGAGAAGAGAATAAAATGGTGTGAAGAAGTAATTAACGAGTTAGACCTCAACTCCATGCTCCATAAGAAATGTCTCTTGCACACCACCAGGAACTATGATGCAACTATAGCCAGCATCCAAGAGAGAATTAAAATTTTTTCTCGTCGCAGGAGAAAGGCCACACCATGTCCATATATGACGCAGGAATGGAGTATAAAAAACCTAAAAAGTATGTCTGTCGGCTTCAATTTAAAAAATCGTTGTAGTTCTAAAGATAAAAATGATACAAATTGTCAAGGAAAAAGCATCTTACAGCGCTGCTAGCAAGGACCTTTATTTTCGGCAGAGGCATGAAACCCACATGGTCAGCAAGGGCAACCACTCCAAGAGGGAAAACTGAATGCGGCTCATAACCAAAGACTGCACCAAGTATAAATTGCTCAAAATAAGTTGTAAAGGGGAGTTCTGGTATCACCAAAGCTTTTGGGCCCCTCCCTAATGGACGAGGGTCTTAAGTCAAGATGCCAAATGAGAATTCATGGTGACAGCTACAAAGGAAAGCATTACAGGAAGCTCCACATCAACACAAAAAGAAGAGTTTTAGAAAAACTTGTGGAATGGGGGGAAAAAGAAAAAGGGAGTGACCAAGCAGTTATCCTTTGAAACTAATATAGATAGCACGCAACTATAGAGAGAGCGCAATGTCATATTTCTTAGCATAGTACAATAATAGGAATTCACATTTAGAAGAATAAAATTTGCATCATTAATCCAGAGTTGAGAGCTGTTTTAACAAAGAAAAACGTCATGAAGCCCCAGAAACTTAGTATGAAAAGTAAGGAAAAGGGAAACAAACCATAAGCACGATCAGGACGAAAGGCGTGCATATCTTCTACATAAAGAGTCAACGGAAAGTAGCTGCATGCATTTCTGCATATGTATCTGCAGTGCCATATTCAACCCATTCATCTTTCTCTTCATTCAATGACAGAAGAAAAGCACTTAATTGGATTGATATGGTATATTATTAATTACCTGCAGAAGCGGCGACCCAATTTATTAGCATGGTCGATTGGGACAAACATTAAGAATAAAAGCAATCCCACTACACTGCAAACAAAGAAAAGCAGATTTAGTAAATCATAAAACGAAAAAAGCAAATGATTTTGAGGAAAAAGAAACTAACATAAGGAATCTGGAAAAGGGGAGAAAGAGGAAGGAGAAAAGAATCAAGGCGGCGTTGAAATGGATAGCACCCAGCCATATTCCCAATGATACCACCGCCACTATTGGGTTTGTTGAGAATCTCTCTCTCGCTCTCACTATCTTCAACTTCTTCTTCTCTTCTACTACTTCCATCTTTCTATTATGTATGCCACACTCTCTCTATGCTTGTCAACTCCAGCTTCCAATTTGCCTACTTACGTCCGCGAATATGTATATATGTATATAGGAATCTAAAATGGCATCGGATGATCATTCCATCTCTTGAATTCTCCGCCTCTTCCCCTTTATTATTTATATTTGCAAAATTGGTGTCAGTCAAAGTAGAAAAAAAGGAATCACGCAATCAATTACTTGAGGGACAGTTCCAGATCTACCGCGTTTGTTGTATTGTATTATTCATTATAATAAAACACTAATTGAAGCAAAAGAATACAACATGAAAAAAAAAATAGTGGATAATAAAATACAGATTAAAAGAAAAACAAATAATAAATCACTTGAATAATAATTTCCTGTTTTGTTATAGGAAGGCAGACCCCAGTGTATTGAAGAGTTTCACATGCCTTGCCTTGATTTTTCTGGTTTAAAACGAATACATCTGTATTTCTTAATTTGCTTGATTCCAGCGAATCAACATCACATTTATTCATTCTTGTTTTCACTCCACTTAATCTTCCGAATCAAAATAAAGCTTCCAAAATGTAACTTGCACTTCTCAATCAAAATGTCATACAAGGAAAGTGTTGATAGTAGCATGCTTTTGTCTTTAACATGCATATATTATTAAAGAGAAAAACTATATGGCCAGCAGAACCCATGATTTCTTCCTAGAATTATTCTAGGTATTTGTAAGGCTTGTTAATTTTATTGATCAATAGACTTATGGATGGCATAAACAGATAACTACAGTAGTTGTCTCGTTGGTGAGAATACAACCACTTTCTTTCTAACAACTTCTAACCAACCAAAAAGATCACTTTCTGTTTTTAATTTTGATTTTGATGTATGTATATTAATTTTTGTGTTGTTTTTTTTTAATTTTTATATTGTATTAATATCTTGTCTTTTTCAATATTAATTAATTTTTATATTTAAAAAACAAAAATTAAAATCATAAGTGATAACATAACAGGATCCAACCACTTTCTTTCTTAACAACTTCTAACCAACAACATTAACTTAGCAACTGGAACAATCATATCAGGGTGAGCACCCTAGTTGAAACCATGGCATCCATTTCTTGTAGCGGAGCTTCTTGGAGACCCGTTTTTTGGGTGACAGTCGTAGCGAATTTCTTACACAAGCTTCCAGTTCGGAGGGTCTGCTGTCCTGCAATGCCATCAAAAATGAAAAACCATCAGCTTGTTACTACTATATCAAGAAATGATTCAACCCGGAACGCATAAATAACAATAGCTATCTATCAATCGGTCTTTCGTTTCAGTCCCTGAATGGATAGCTTACTTGAGTCACCGAACCTACAACCTCTTGGGGGTTGACGTTATTACTTCTATCATCTAGTCCTTGTTCAGAATTTTGAGGTGCATCCGCAAGAACACTGGTGGAAGAGCTTGATCTTGAAGTGCTTCCAATTCCCATCTCTATGCTCAACTATATCAACCATTAAAATAATATATAAATTCACTTGACAAGAACCTTGAATTAGAACTATCTGTCCAAAGAAAGCAATAAGATATATAGTCATGTGTAGTTGTCAACCTGGAACACCCGATTCTCAAGCCCTTGTACTCTCTCTAGCAGCGTGCCCTTATCATGAACTTCCTCGAGAGCAGAGGACAATGTCTTCCAATGACCATGTACTTCTGTTTTCCTGACAGCACAGCAGCAACACTGCCTTGACTCTGCTGCTGCCGCTAATCCATGCCTCTGTTCCACTAACCGAACCTGCAAACTAGGCAAGCTTTGTTAAAAGATAATTAGTTACTATTTTACACATTGTGAAAGTTGATAAACCTGATGACTAATTTAATAATCCTGTCAAATGCTCAAATATGAAAAAAGGTTTGATACCAAAGCATCAAGACGATCCAATCTTGGAAGAATAGGCAATGGAGAATCAAATTCCCTCTGCCTAATTTCTTCTGCCTCCATCTCTTGATCTTCTAGCTAATGTTTGTAAGCCACAGACATTTTGCACTATTTTTCTTCTCCCTTTTCTCTCCTTATGAAAGTTTTAATACGTAAAAAACCTACTATCGTATGTATGCAGAACGTGACAATCAATTGTTTTGGTCAGAGAACTGAATTCAAGGAACGTGATGCTGCAATTATTAGCATATGGTAGGAGTTGGGAGGGTGACCTTTCTTTTACGAGTTGAAAATGGCAACCACCTCGCCATACCATTTTGTCATCATTCATACAGTTTGTGTCAGAGATAATGCATTCTTATCTCAATATTTCTCCTATCCACTCTTCTCCTTCCATTCTACGAAGCGTTGTAGAAATAATTTACTCGGATATCTGAAAAGGATGTTTCTGTTTTACTTTAAGGAGAAGGGGAAAGTGTACCGTAGCCTTATAACATTACTATAATTGAGACGATATTTTGTCTTCAAAAGGCTCTTAAAGATAGCTGGGGAGATTTCTCTGGCTGCAGCGAAGATGAATTTTACTAGTAGTTGGAGTAGTTTAGTTCAACTTTTTCTTTTCGTTTTCTATTTTTATTTTTGTATATTTATATTAATTTTATATTTTTTTATTTTTATACCATATTAATATATTATTTTTGGGTTGTTATGTCATTTTAAAAAAAATTTTATGTTCAAAAAAATTAAAATCAGAAACTAAAACAAAAATCATTACCAAATATGCTCTGAGTTCTAAGTTTAGATTCGTAAAAGCTTTACTTAATATTTCCCTTATAATTGTCAAGTAACAAAATCATTTACTTTCATTGTCTTCTATACTCTTGTATTTAAGTATTTTACTTACACACAACACAATAAAGTTAATATTTTATTAACTCTTATCAAAATGTTAATAAAAAGAATTCAAATGATTTCCTATTCGAAGTATTTTATAATATAAGAAACTCCATATTAGAAAACCTTACCAAAACAAGAAGTCCTCTATTCGAAGTCTTTATAAAATAACTGCTTATAAAATTCTTAACTTTCTTAATTTTATCTCTATAATTTTTTATATTTTGAAACTCAACTCAAATGAGTTATTTATAAACACCTATTACTTAGAAAGCAAATATAAGATAACTAGGAATCTTAAGTCATATCTTATCTTAACAACTAAAACCACATCCCTAACTACTAAGATCACACTTTTCTTATGATATCCTCATTTAAATAAGACTTAATCTTATAGTTTTTATATATCGCAACTAACTAGATGAAGATTACGTAATTAAAGAGATAACATCTTTTTCTTTAAAGATCTCTAAATCTTCTTGATGTATCCCACATATTCTTATCTTTTAGATGTTGATATAATCTTATCCAATGTGATCTACAAGCCTTATCTTACCACATCGCTAAGATCTACATTAACAATGATATTTATCCAAATCTCCTAAGTCTACTCGTACATAGATATAATTCACGCACATCCATATTCAAGTTCGTTAGTCATAGTTCAGCCTAACTCACTTATAGTGTAGTCTCATTGTTCTATGATTAAGTACAACAATAATTAGAATTAGTGCAAAATCTTACAGATTTTATATAACTTCAACCTACTTGCTAAAGTCAAGGGGCTTTGAACACCCTTAAGTCTCACATGACTTTGATTAAGTCAATCACCTTTGGTTTCGCATCTGAATCTCGTGCTTTGCTGAAAATTTTTGCTAATGTGCACCAACGCGTTATGAATCTCGCCTATTTTCAAGATCTTATTAACAACTCTTACTTTCGTCAACTACTCACAAATGTTTGCTTTGTTCCCTCATCAAATATGCCCTTTTCATGTCAGCCTATATAGCAAGCATTGTTCAAGTCTCGCCTACACCTACACAATTCCTTAGCTTAGGTTTAAAAGTCTAACAAATTATTCCTAACAAAAGAATCCGATGATTTGGTTAAAATAACCTAAGAGAACTCTACTATGAACGGTTTTCTTAAAGATTTCTTAACCAACTCTCAAAGATAGGAGTAAGTCTTCACATTCACAAGTATATCTTCCACATACTATATCCCTAATCTTTTAGGTTTGATCTTAATTGTGCTTCTTAAGGTTCATTATGTCTAACAAAGATATGTTGAGATATGCTTCTTTTATTGAACCCTCTCTATCTCTTAGGTCCCTCGAAACCATAGAATTATTGTGCTCCTCACCTGCCATCTGTTTCGAGTATTCATGAGTATAGCCCACTTGTAAATGAAACAAATAACCTCCCCCTTTGATTTCTTTTTTAACTTACTTTGAGAAGTTTTCCCTACCTTTTCCTTGCGTTTCTCCATGCCATTCTATGCACCAATATTCTTCTTTCTCTCTCTATTGGTTCAAATAGATGGTGGAAATTAGAGAACGACCAAAGCATTTATAGCTATTATCATGATAAAGAATTCTTTTGCGTTTTGCTTCTGAAGCTACAATTGTGTTTAATCTTGTAAGCTACTTATAACTTTGAACAACTTGTCCTCTTTCAACATATTCTACACATCCAGTATAACAAATGTGAATTTCCTCACATACTCTCTCCAAACCTTCGACACTTTAAAGCTTTCCTCATAACCCAAGAAGTGTTATTAAGAAGGAATTAATATGTTAGCTCCTTTTTAATCTTTTCTCAAATTTCTATAGGAGGTATATCCGCACTAATGTTACTGAAGTTTGTCATTCTCCACCAAAGATTTGCATCATCCACTATCTATATCATCATGATAAAAAATTTCTCTAAATTGACCACCTTTGTTACTATAAAGTATTACTCTATATCCTACAAGAAATTTTTAAATTCCTTGACACTCTACTTGTCATAAAAAAAGTTATGGCTCTTATATCTTCACCAAAGTGCTTTCCATACAAACTTCCGTCTATTATTTCGTCAAAGCACATTTGATCATAAAGAGATCATGGCCCATCTCCTCTTGAGCCTTTAATTGTTCCTTAAATGCTCTCCATGTTTCTTAAAGCTCTACCACCAAGGCTTTAGAATGTTTTATCATAGGAGCTACACCCTCATCCATCAAATTAAGGGTCCAAGGATTGCTTTGATCTAATAACCATATCTGTTAGATTTCCATTAGCAATAGCTCTCTAACAATGCTTTGATATCGGTTATTCACTAAACTAGCTCTCTTTAACTTTGATACTAGTTGTCATGGGGACTTCCTCTTGCACAATAAAATTAAATAATTCTATAGAAGTTTTCTTACTGATAACTAAGCTTAAATTCATAAAACGTAGCTCAATCTTTTCTTTTTGATCGTCGACCAACATATCTGTTTATTCTTAAACACATAATGCATATTTGTTTTTAAGTATTTCACTCACATATAACACATATGTGTTTGCATAAAAAAAAGAGAGAAAGAATTAAAAAGATATGCAGCAAAGCAAACCTTTTATTAACTCTCATTAAAATGTAAAGAAAAAGAACTCAGGTAACTTCCTATTCAAAGTAGTCTATAACACAGAGAACTCTCTACTAGAAACCCTTATAAAAATAAGGAACTTCCTACTAGAAGTCTTTACTAGAAAACTCTCTCAAAAGTTCTTAACTCTCTTAAAGTTGTTTTTCCACTTTTTCATTTTTCGAGACTTAGTTTAAATGAAATATTTTTGGACACCTATTGCTTAGAAAACAAGTACAAGATAACTAGAAATTTCAAATCCTATCTTATCTTAACAACTAAAATTACATTCCAACCACTAAGATCACAATTATCCTAACTAATAATAGGTTACATTTCCATCTAAATAGGACTTAACTTTGTGGTTATTATATATCCCAATTAATTAGATAAATTACATGATCAAAGAGATAACATCATTATATTTGAAGATCACTCAATCCTTTTGATAATTATCTCATATGGTCTTAATTTTGTACATGTCGATATGATCTTATGTAACATGATATTCAAGTCTTATCTTGTCATATCACTAAGATCCATATTAACGATAATGTTTATCTAATTCTCTTAAGCCTAATTACATGTAAGTCTAATTAATGCACGACCATGGTCAAGTCCATTAGTCATTGTTAGACCATATGGAACTTAAAAGGAGGGGGTGAATTAAAGGTTTAAAAATTTCTTCTAAATTATTCAACCTAAATTCATAGATTATTCTTTACTAAGTGGAAGTTGAAAAATTGAACTTATCTCCTAATTCGCTAAATTAAACAAATAAACAAGAGAAAACTAAATAAACAATGATTCAAACAATATAAACAAATAAAATAACTTGTAAATAAATGAAGGAGAAGGGAAGAGAAAAGAAAACTAATTATACTAGTTTATACATCTAATCCCTAAAAAATCTTAATGAGAATTTCAATGTACTTAAAGCAATGTAATGTTGGTTTATAAATCCTTTTTCAAAATTCAATGATAATCTTTCTCCCTTTTAATGGATAATGGATAACAACTCTTTTCTTTTTCTAGGCTTAAGAATAATCTTCCTTGTTCTCCATTTTCTAAGGCTTAAGAATAACCTCTCAATATTCTTATTTTTTCTCATCACAAACTTATCTTTATACAATCACACTTCTTATAAAAACACCTTACAAAAATTTGTCATTCTTGAAACACCAAGATGTTTTTGGTGACTCACATAAACTTAAAGATGTATGTAAACACGTGCTAAAAAATAACTGACAAAACAAAATTAAACTTCAACTAAAGACTTCATTAGAAACAAACTTTAAATGCTTTTAACACTTGAATGATTGAATTCACTTCACTTGGATGATAAAAACTAAATCAAATCTGGCTATTTTTAGGTGTAAGACATCAACTTATCCATTGTACATTGATCTAAAGGATTTAAAGTATTAAACCCTTTTTCCCATTGAGAAATAGTCATTAGAGCATAAAATTTAGACATCACTGGTGCTTGAGATATAGCAACAACATCACTGTTAATGTATGGCCATTAAAGTCCACTTCATTATGGGTTACACAACGGCGTCGTTAATCCCCTAATGAACTATTGTTGTGCATCATAGAAAACACATTGTAACTTAACCAAAACATCTCAAAACCACCACAAACTATTCTTAGCATTTTAAAACATTCCTTAACTCATTCAACCATATTTTAATGCATTCCAAACATCA
>JAOXYD010000136.1:8250377-8285800 GCA_028565735.1 Pinacopodium congolense
TTGTATCTAAATATTATATAATAAATAATACATAAAAATAAAAAATATTACAACTAATATCACTATCCATCACAAGAATTTCATAAAGTATAAATGAAGTTTAAAAGAAAATATATTAATAGTTAGCATATATAAAATTTAATATATAAATCTAGTACCATAAAAAAGAAGAGAATAATCTGAAATACATGAATCTTCATTTTTCAAGCTGTTAACCGTTAAAATCAAGTTAGATTCACCTATCATCTACTATAAAATACTTATCAGGAAGAAGAATATGATCACTACCCTCATCCATTCTCATCCAACTAATGACATATCAGTATCCTCCTAATGAAAATTAACATCTCCCTACAAGTCACTCTTATTTAGAAGACTTGCTCATCAGATACTCAATATGTTAAAGTATCAATATGATAAAATAAAAAAAAAGATACGAGTCACCAATTGTTTTAGTTAGAGTTATAGTAGACAAACAAAACTAAATTATTAACGAGATTCTAAAAATAATACTGAATATAATAATATCAATAATAAAAAGTTCATACCTCTCTCAAAATTTCAAGTTGTATCTGATACAGACCAAATCATTCAACCTTTTATGCTTCAATCTATTCCTCTTCTTGAAATGGATGAATTTGAACGTGCTCTAATTTCTTCTACATCCGGTCATACTCATAAACTAACTCAAAATATGAATTACAAACTTTTGTAATTTTGAAACATCATTACTAAACTGATCCCATTAAGAAACTATAAGACAAAAAAAAGGATCTTATAAATAAAGTGAAGTAATGATTAATTATAAATAAGTAACAAAAAAGAAATGTATACTTAAATTGAGCTTCTCTTTATACCGTACTACTAAAAGCATCCTGAAATTATTAGTACTCTTTTTATATGCCACTATCCATTGAGTTGAGGAGATCTTCCATCATATCATGGCTAACAATAGTGGTGAAGGTCTTCAACATCCTATTGTTAATTTGAACTCTCTTCTTGTAATCATACGGGAAATAGACACATAGATTGAGGAATGTCCAAACAATAAATAGAGGAGAGTATAGTTGGTTTTCTCATCTATTATCAATGACAAAGAGAAAAGGGTTATATAATTCAGGTTTATTCTTCAAATTGTCCTTTATATATTTTTTTGCCTTCTCCATAGCATTATAAAAATATACAGTTATGGGATTATCATCACTATTCGTTAGATGAAGCATTCTAACCAAAGACTTACAAGATTTGACCACAAATTGACAGTTAAACCAAAATTCATTGTCCCTAATAATAATGGAAGTAGCCTCTAATCCAGCATTAGACCTGACATACTAAGAAGTTACCTACTTATCACTACTAAACATCCGTCGCAACTCCTTCTTCATTACCACAAAACTCTGTGGTGTTGGAAAGTTAGTGGCAAATCTAATAACCACAAGATAGCATAAGTTCTCTTCAATGGTAAACTCCGTATTCATTAAGTTCAACATCCATGCATGATTATAAATAAATCTGGTTACCTTTTCTTCATTAATGAAGTTTTCGCTATCACAAAAAAATGTCTACTATCTTTGATATCTTTCAACATTAAGTCAATACAGTGATTAGCACATGGCATCCAATAGAAAGAGTTATACGCACTTTATAACCTCCTCTCAGCTGATGTGTAAGTTATATTATTGTCAATGATAAATTAAACAATGCTCTCAAGTCTAACTTCATTAACAACTTTATCAAAAAGTTAAAATAGATAATCAATATTCCTAATCGCATCATATGCGTCAAGTCACTTTAAAAACATGGTCTTTCTAGTAGAATAAATTAAGAAATTGATGAAAGACTCATATTTCTGACTAGTTCAACTATCACATATGATAAAATAACCATAAATAGCATAAATCATTCATTTCTCTTTCAAATAGTATATTATTTCAACAATAAACTTGACAAGAAGTTTATCTTTATAATTATGCATCGAAGAAGTCTTATATTTCAAACCATAAGAAGCCATGACATCCACCATAGACTAATAATAATATGATTGAACAGATTAAAATGACATACTTATATAATACCACTATTTAACTATAACCATAACTACTTGCTTATCTGCGTAATTAAGTATGGTTTATGTTTATTTAATTTGTGTTTTACTTAATTTACGTATATGTGGTTAGATGTTTAAGGGTTTGAAAATATAGGAGGGATAAAAGATAATTAATTGTGAGAATGGAGTTTGCTTTGAACCAATTTGGTGTTTTTAGGTTAGGTTGATTTGGAATCTTGGTTAAATTTCATGAATTAGATTTTATTTTTAGGCTTGATCACCCTTTAAGCAATTTCTTAATTTAAACGCTAGGGTTGAGCATGCGATACGTAATTATCCTTAGTGATTTTTAAAAAATAGCAATAGGCTAGTTGGATTTGTTAGGATACTTAACCAATTAGTCTAAGGTTCCATATCTTGAGCTCAATTCGGCCATCGAAGCATCATGCCTTCACACTAGACAACCATATGTCCTCCTACCATGAATGTCGCATTCCTGGCTTCATTGTCCTAACTAGGTGAGACCATTTCCATTAACAATTTGTTTCTATCTCTTAGATTGCATGTTACTCACTGACTAAGTTGCCTCCTTTCCAACAATTGGCACTTCAACTGTTTAAGCTCACTCATCCCAATAAGCTATTCCAGGTAAGTTTACCATAGTTTCCAATTTAAGACCCATTCTGAGTGCATGTTGTTGGCTAGGTTATATGTTAATGTCAATTCTCTGATCCTATGGATTAGAACCTGCGTTAGTGAGCGATAATCAACTCCCCTTTCCCCATGTAGTCACCTATTTCGTTCCTGTAATAGTCCATATATAGTAACCCTTACTACTAGTCTTAGGAGCGCTTGGTCCTATTTTTTCTTCGTTTGGGTTCGTTGTAACTAGATAATGAAACAATCCCAGTCTGACTGGGGCTTCTGCAGCCTACATACACCCAAGATGCTATTTCATATATTTTGGGCGTAGGAGCACCCTAATAGCATGTGATTTAGATCCTTAGGAGCACTTAGGCAAAACTCACAATTCCTATTTGGGATGCTGAACTTGATTATATCCTTAGTTAGTCATTTCCTCTCCATTGCAAGCCATAGAATAAAAAACATGCATTGGAACAATGTTAAGGTCCCAAATCATGCTAGTCCATGGAAGTTTGTAGGGGTTCCTTGTTAAGTATTTCCTATAAGAGGTAATGGTTAACTCTTGCTTCTTATCCTGTGTTCAAGTGAGCCCGTCCTCCTTATTTGAAGTAGGGAGATAGCTAGGCATATTATCCATTATGATAGTCGACCTTCTGCAAGTATGAGCAGGCTAATACCATTGATTATGTCTGATAAAGGCACTGAATCTAGTATTCCGAGGGACTATTAATCTCAATGGTTGCAAATACCTGACATTGAATAAGGCACCCAAACCATGCCAATTATTATGTCAAAATTGAGTGGATTGACCATTCCTAATTGTGTATTTAAAGGAGCTTTGAATTCCTTCTCTAATGAGTAGAATTTGTTTAAGAGACCAAGAAATGTAGATATCAGTCTTGACAGACCATAAGCTTCTCCCTTTAAGAAAATATTGATGAACCCATTTGACCAAAAGGCTCTCCTTATCTTACATAATCTCTACAATCTCTTAATTAGTAAAGCCTTCATTGTAATTTTTTAGGAAGGGATACTCAAGTTACTAGACTCTTTAAGTAAGCATACTTCTAACTATTTGACATTGTACATGTTAGTTTTGCCTTAAGATATTTTAACTAAAATATCACTTATTTCATACATGAGATGGATATAAATGGCCATGTAATTTTATCCTTTTATCTTTTTTTTTTCAAGGGACAACAAATGGTCGCCAGAGAGCTCTCCAATTGAGTACTAAAAAGTTTTATAGGACACAAGAAAAAAAAAAATCAAATTAGAGAGAAACATGCAATAGGCTCTACTTTATAATAATTTTTATATTAATTACAATTGTGGGCTTAATGCCAAGCCCAATCAGAAACCACACTGACTTGTAGATTTTTCTGTCCAAAGTGCAACAGTCCCGTAAAAGATCATCTTGGGCTTTTCATGTTGTCAACACCATGCCATTCAAGTCCAGGCAATTATTAGTAGTGCTCCAGCTCCATCCAATCCAACACTTGGAAGAGGATATTCACGTTAATTTCAATTTTAATTTAATTTTTATTTAATTAAAAATAAAATTTTAATTTTAAAAATTTTAATTTATTATTACAAAATAATAACAACAACGTATGTAAAGAAGTTTATAAATAAATATCGTTGCACCTGTCAAAAAATTACAAAATATTTTGAGATTGAGAGAATACTTGTTACATTTTTTTTTAACAAATAACTACAAGAATTTGGTGCAATTCTGCTTAAGATTATGACTTAATCCAATTCATTTAAATTTATCGATAAATTTTAAGTTACAGTAACTTAATAGAGAAATATTTGTTCTTATACAATACATATTATGTAAGAGTTAAATATCAAAATATAGATCAATGCAAATAAAGGGCTCAAAGAAGAAAGCAGTAGCAGCGAGGAAAAGCTTTGACAAATATGTATGGGCTTTGGGAACAAAATCCATATATTATGTACACACATAGTATGAAGCATAAAATATTAAGAGGCTAATGCAACAAGAATTTGGGCTTTAAAAGACGCAGTGTAAATGTAAATGTATAGGGCAAGGCATAGCATCAGAAAGTGGCTCCCCCTGAGCCATAACTTATTTTTCTTACTACATAGTATGCTCCAATGGTGAATTAAGGTCTACTGAAATTATGCATATCGAATGGCTTCAAGCATGGAATTAATAAGACAACCGCGGTTTAATCACCGAAAGGGTTCTCCAATACTAGCGAGAAGCTTCGGGGCAATTTTATCATAAACTATAGCCATGACCAAATATTTAGAGAGGGAAATACTAGCCAGAGGCTGCAGGCAAATTAAGGTATTACCCGTATTTTTCTCAGTTTATTATGTTTTTTTTGTTGATGCTACCTATCAGGATATTCCCATTGATAGGCATTCATTACTCACACTTTAAACGAGGACAAAAAAAAAAAAAAAAGAATAGTCTCGACAAGATTGTTTAAAGCACTACTTGGTTCAGCCCCCTATTTTTTCAAAAAGTGGACATATTCCTGTCGCTGCATCTCGCCACCATGAATAGGATCGAAGGTGCACCTGTAAAAACTGAAAGGAAAATTGCATGTGATGGAATGGATGGAAGTGGTGAAACCGTTTGGGAGAAGGGGAAACAATTGCACACAATTCTTTCATTGTTTTCACTTGCTAATACCTTGTTGAACTTCCCATGTAAACGACCACAAAAAATTTAATATAATAGGAACCCAGTGCTCTTACAGACTGCCGTCAAGCAGTTAATTGAAAAAGGACACAAAAGTAACGGTCGCAATTTTACTGCTGATCGACAGCATGTTATATCTTGAATACTGTGGCACCTTCATACACTATATAATAAATATGAAAGAGAAATTGCGAGTGGATAAACTCTCTCTGCAGATCCAAGAAATGATGTATGGGAATCAAGAACTGCCTAACTTATGAGAAAATATGCAGACAAATTAATCTTTGCAACTATTAAACATAGACTATTTTGGGGAAATCCAGAATGAGAATTGCTAGAATTCTAAATTAAATGTTACAAACAGAAATGGGCATCACGCTGGATATTACTTAATATATGCCTCTAAAACACATGGCTTGATATACTCGACAAGCATTAAACACTACATTCTTCTATAAACCTCTGTGATCATAGAAACATAAATGCATCATTCACAGCAGTAGAAGGATTAAAAAGAGGATGATAACATACCTCCCATCCATGCCAATGACTATCACGGTATTTTGAAATCCAAATGCCGTTATATATTGGGTAGCCTCTAGTAAGTGGAATTGAGCAAATGACCATTCCGAGCTAAAATATTTGGGTAAAATACCTGGGATGTTTAGCATAAGAATATTAGAGACAAAGAAAAGATTCTATATGAGAACCTCTAAGAAAACTGAAAATTAAAGAAGGTAGGTTTAGAGAATTCCCTGTCTTAAAATTAGCTGAGGTTTAAGAAAACAACTCTTTTTGGAAGAAATTTGGTATGCCAATTGGCAACCTAACAAACAGAGTTTCATCTTTGAACCACTTCTTAACAATATTTGCTTACCTCTCATAAATGAAAATGATGAACTTGCGTTGGCACTAGTGCTTGTAGAAATAAGGGTATCAAGGGAAGTTGATGAGTTTTGGTTTAATAAGGCCGAGTCTCTAGCAGGAACTAAGTGGGAGGATGAGTCCTCCCCAGCCCCCCGAACCCTCAGTCTGAATATGTGAACAGTACCTTTGTCACTAGACACAGCCAACCATTGGACATCTGGTGATAATGAAATACTGTAAATCTCTGCTTTATCCACACCTCTACGCACCTATAAAAATGCATCGCCTTAGAATCTTAGCACAGAAATATAAATGCTGGTTAGATTCCAAGAAGCCAACTACTGATGGGGATAGTGGAGGATCTGTGATCTTCTAAGATGATAATTTATTTATAAACAAACTGGAGGAAAACTATAGATAACAGCATATAGGAAAGACCAAAACCAATTCATTGGTGTACTGGTTAACAAAGAGAAAATTTCTGTTAACATACACTTTACAGCAAAAGAAGGGGAAATTAAATGCTAGCAGCAAAATGATGATTCTTAGCTGCCAAAGAAAGCTTTCCATCAATTCTAAATTGGATCAGACTGCCAATTCCACTTGCAAAAGTAAAGAAATACGGGATGGAAAAAGAAGAGGCCTCTCTGTTTACAGAGTTTCAAGTTACTCTTTACCAGAAAATTATGATCTGGATGGATAGAATTTCCTGCAGGTAAGGAATTTGTAAAAGAGTGAAAATGAGGAGGAATTAAATCTTTGTAATTCTAGTTCCATTTTTCTTGTTTAGGAAGAAGCTAGCTTTCTCTAAACAAGTCTAGGATATAAGTATAAAATACAAGCAATCATCTTCAAGTTCCAGAAATAATTGAATATTTGATTAGTTAAGAGGCTTCTTATCTGCAAGTTATAAGACACATCCAAATAATTCCTAAAGCTTATTAATTGTACATTATCGAGTATCCCATAAAATCTACAACTGTACCATAATAGTAATAAGTAGTGGCACGAGAAGCTACCTCCTGCAATTGCGTGCCATCCATTGTGTTGAAAATCCTTATCAAAGTGCCCCTCACACTAGCAGTGGCAAGAACCAGACCATCCATCGTTAAAGTGATACAAGCAATATGGGAATCGTGAGCATTGACCAACTTTGTAACATTCAGCCCAAAGTGTTGAATTCGAACTTGCCCTCGTCGAAGACCTGGACAAGCTAACACAAATGCGTTTGAAAGGTGAGAAAGACAGCACAGTCCCCTTGGATTCGCCAAGGTCTCAATCTGATGAAGAAGCTTCAGATCAACAAAACTGTAAGCATATATCTTGTGCTCAAGAACAATCACAATGCGATCCCTTCTTAATTTGACAGCACGAACCTCAGAGCGGAATGAGAATTCAGTAATGCATCGATTCTGGTGATCATCCCAGATCAAAACCTTATTCGGGGGATACTGCGAATTGGCATCAGCACCAACAAGTGCCAATATGTTGGAACTGAACAGCATCTCAACGATTTTGAATCCCCCAGTCTTAACATCCCTTCTAAATGTTTCTCTAAATGGCTCACAGTTATAAATTCGAAACCCGAGGGGTGTACCAGTGGCAAAGCAGCGATAATCCTGGTTCCATGACACAGAAATCAATTCCGTATCATAGTCATAATTGAATTGTGGTTCAGCCAGAGCTAAAGAACTAACATTTGGGGCTTCAAAGGACGCATGAGTTGGTGGGAATCCTCGAGAAGTGGACAGAGTGGAATTCATGAAAAACAAGCCAGAGGAAACCAGCACATGCTTGCAGTAATCGAAAACAACAACAATCCAGCGGAAACAGGACAGAGAATGGTGGAGAATAATCGGTAGAGGTCTGCCCAAACAGGTAAGAAAGTGTAAAGATGACAGCAGATGTTAAGATCCATCCATGAAAGAATGAGGAGAGAAAATTTCAGATGCGAATGATTGCAAGATGATAGCACAAAAACACGCCCGCCTACTTACACCGTAAAAAAATAAAAAAGAAAGAAACGCAAAATTAAACTCACCGTAGCCTCGATGGTGAGGATGACGCCGTGCCTCCCCTAATCTTGATAAATCAAAATATAACCGCCCGATCCAAATGATTCTCTCCACACAGCCGCTTAATTGAAAGGCAAACCCGAGTCACCAGGTTAAGTCCTATAATAATGAATTTTGGGCATCTGCAGATTACATGAAATAGACTACTACAAAATCTGTGTGAACTGGGACGACAATGCAGCCAAGTTCGAGTGTGAGTCTTTCTTCTTCTTCTGTCTTCCTCGTTTCTTTTCCCTTTCATACAAAATCACTGGTTCCAGTATCTAGCTTGACGGCTTTTATGAAGTTCGCGATTTTACGGTGATTATATTAGTTTTTTTTTTCAAAAAACTCAAATAGGAATTAAATTAAGGGCTATGTAGTATGTAGTTGAAGTGTTAAACCGTTAAATTAATAAATAAAATCCACTCCAAGGAGTTACAAGAGAAGCTCAAGTACATCTAGCAAACGCAGTGCGCAGCCCAAGCAGCAGCCAATGATAACAACAACAAAAAAAAAAAAAAATATATATATATATATTTTATTTTTTAAATATAATAAAATATAATTTTTATTCTTTTATTTCTATTTTTTAAAATTTTATAAACAAAATGCATTCTAATATGTTAACTTCTTATAAGGTATTATACAAAAATAGTAAAAATCTTTTGTTGACATGAATTGATAAATTAAAATAGCGGTGTGGTTATTTTATGGCACGTGCTTGAGTTTGTCGATATCTGGAATTAACGAGGGTTACTATTAATTAATATGGAATAATATCAGCTAATGAAATCCCTTATGGGCACATTTTTATTGGATTTTATAAACCTGGATAATGAACATATATTCGTGCTTGGAAAATTGCATCTTAATTCTTATGAAAAAATAGCACTGAATTTATAGTTTAATTCATTTTTTAAAATTGTTATAATTTAATAAGACCCAAAGACTTTTTCAACATTAGATTATTGGCGATTGTTTAAAAATGAATCAAACAGAAGGTGCTCTTTATTTTTTATAACTTGAATAAGTATCTGTAAGAACTTAATTGGTTATATTATTGTAAGAAAACGAGAAACTGGTAATTTTGACATTAAAAGCATTTTATATTACAATTCTTTATATGTGTCGGCGGATATAATACGTGTAGTAAAAATACAAAGAAGAAGAAGAAATTAATGAAAACATGCTTCCTGCGAAAGAAAGTAACTACGTCCAAAACTGGAAAGTGGAGGATGAGCCCATATTTGGCAAACACAAAGAAAGTGTCTCAATTTCGAATGCTCTCGCCAGCAACAAGTACATCCCCGGCACTGTCCAACTCCCAAAGTAAGGCAACAAAACGATAAAGTAAATATTTCCCAGAAACAAACACTTTGATTCTCTGCAAAAGAAAGGAACTCTTACAAATAATTAAAAAAAAAAAGACCAATAATTAAATGAACTGAGTTTGAAATGGGAACCACAAGTTTTCATTTTTCCCGCGTGTACTTTTTCCCTGCGGTGTGATTTAGCGCATTCTACATAGACATGTGTCTAAGGAACCGAGATAAAACATAAAAGGCCTGCACGGTTAGATCTAAATTGAAATTTAAATAGTAGATGAGATTCCGTAAAACTACAGAATTTTAGATTAATGGAACACGGGTGCATGGAGCTGATCATCTAACCTCCTCACTGCAATACAAGGAAGATCTCCCGCTTCCTGCAAACAACTAGAACGCGGGCCATGTAGTTAATTATATCACACCTCCGCATCGCATTGAAGGAATAATACAAGCTAGATAGGAGTGCACAGGAAACAGTTAGCAAAAGAGAAGGAGCTCCCTTCAGTCCAAGCACAGAAAAAGAAGGATGCAGAATTATCTCCCGCATCATTCACACAATCACAGTAGCAAGATTGCCATTGTTTAACCCTTCTCTAGCTACTAATGCTTGAATGAATGAGTCGGCAGCTAATCCAGCACCTCTATTAATATTCCCTCCATGAGTGGGCTGAAGGAAGCTCTCTCTCACCCTCACCATGCCTCTCTTGTACTAAAATATTAAAAACTATAGCCAGCACACAACACACTCTGCGGATGGAACTACATCCATATTCCTTGATCATAATAGAGAAAAATAAAAAGCAAGAAAATTTGTGTTCTTCCTTTCTTCTAGCTACTATTGTGGTAAATAATAATTGAGCTGACATGAATGGGGGAACCCAAAGATAACAAGGGGGAGTGGCCTCCAAGATTCCTCTACTGGCTAGCCACAATTAGTTGACATATATTAACAAAATTCGATCACTTGCAATTTACAGTCAAAACATGCAAAGAAAACTTCCTTACCTTTCTCGACATGTTCACCCTAGTGTCTGCATAGAATAGGTATACAAGTTAGTTTGAGAAAATGAGGATTTGTTAGTGATCGTCAAGTTCTATCATGCACAGATGATTTCCTCGTACAAAAAACAAAACGAGAAGACTATTTATTAGCACTCGAATGAAATAAACGAAACTTTAAATATATATATATATATATATATATATAGTATCAACCGCACACAAGTCAACAAATACAAAAGAAAAGGAAAATGAAGTCGGGTCCCATTTACTTGCAACATTTCACTTTACTCGATACGAAGACCAACATGAAGGAAATATTATATGCGGATGTTAAAAGCAATGAACAAACAACTATTAGAGAAAAACAGATCAAATGGTTACAGTAACTTGAAGAAACCATAAATGTATTTGGTTGGAAGAAATTATATTGGTAAAAATTCACTGAACAGATGATATTTTACCTTTAGATTCCTTCGGAAACAATCATAGACAATAAGAAAATGAGACCGTATCTATGATACATACAGTAATGAAACCCTAAATCTAAGCCAGAAATACATAAGAAAATGAGAAGGAGGCGCACTTGATAGAAAGCTGCAATTCAGAGTGAGAAAGAATATATATATATATATATATACATGCGTTAATTAAAAAGGCAAGGAATGAACAAAGGGAGAAGTTAGAAAGGGAACAACATCGGAACAGTAGTTAGAAGTGAATAGTAGGGTTGTTAGAGGTTTCAATGTATAAGAGGAGTGAAAATTTCGTACCAAGAAGTGTTTTCTTTCTCGTTCAAAAAGGGCAATGATGGATGAGCATGGCCGCACTTCTCGTGACAGTCGGACCAGAAAGCGACTACAGACCTTCTGATCCAACATCGCAAGGCAGACGGAGGGAGTAGGCCGCGTCTTTCTTTATTCTACCGTGTCAGGAGATATAAAAAGAGAATATTAAGGAATCTTGATGAGCACTCTGTTAGGAACATGACACTTAAAAATGTGGAAGATAATAGCTTAACAATGCGTAAACGTGAATTTATAGTAATTTTTATAAATTTCTATACGTGTCTTAATAATTTCTCCCTTTTGCTCTTTGTTCTATGGAATATATATTGGAGAAACTAAAAACTCATTTAGTTGTTAAAACGTAAGAAATTGATACGAAGTAGGACGAATTACATTAAACAAAAAAGCAATATGAACGAAAAGAGTACGATGAGGGCAGTGGGGATTGGGCTCCATTTTGGGAACATGTAAGTCAGAAGCGGGTCTCCTTGGCAGCTATTGAGCTTAAATAAGCAACTTGGTCTGCTGTCTGCGATAGTTGAGAAATTGCGTGGTTGAATTCTTCCGCAAAATCATAGGTTTGATTTTATATGGACACTGCAAGCCATTTTCCAACGCACAGAGTGCCTATGTGGGTCTAGAACAGTACCACAGTCTCATTTGTAAAAGTCATATTTTTAATCATCGCAGCATTTACTATTCTAAAAGTGCAGCAACCCGATCTTCTCACTAAATCAAGTTTTGCTTCCATTGAAATCATGGCCACCCAATGGAATTCTAACTGGCGCAGTTCGGATTTCATTTCATTCCACCAGATTCCCTTTAAAAAGAGACTTTAAGAGGTTTCTTGGGCAAAAATACATTTAAATAAGAGAATAAATAAAATGGAGAAAACCTATACTCTATGGAAGTAAGCGAATTTATGCACAATTAAAACATCATTCCCTTGCTCAATAATTGAATATTATGTTGATATGTATACGTATAATTCACTTGTGAAATTAGATAGGAGTAGCAAAATTAAGAATATGTCAATTTTGACCTGAAGGTTGGAAGGAAAGTATTTTGTAAATGTAGAATCAGCTAGTATTTATAGGAGAATTGCCATGGTTTGTGGACCTGAACCTGCGAGTATTGTAAATTTAAGATAAGGGTGTTTTTGCTACATTCTATTGCTATTATAGTTTTATTTCCTCCATTCGCCATTTATGTTCCCAATGCTATTAGTATTATGTTCCTCTTCCAGAATATAATTCATTTGTATATCTTAATTTATCGACGTTTTAAAATCGAACCGATTTAATTGATTTAACCTAATTAACTAAGAATCTTTCGATTAATCGATTTAATTTTATATAAAAATGTTTTAATAAAAAAGATATCTGATTTTTATTTAATTAGATAGTTTATCCAGTTATAAGTTAAGTAGTCTGATCGATTGATTATTAATTGTATTAATTATATTAATATTTAAATTAAAAAAAAGAACTATTACTTGATATTTGATTATAATGAACTTGAAATGATGATTTATAAAGAAAATGCATTTTCACAAAGAATAAATTAAGAACATTTACTAAAAGTTTGTTACTATCCTATTTAAAAATATAATATGTTATTTTAAAAATAATTTCATACTTTACTTATTTATAATTTTAGTTATTATTCTATTTAAAAATATAATATATTATTTTAAAAATAATTTCATACCTTACTTATTTATAATTTATTTAAATGTAATATAAAATATTAATGTAAGTATTTAGGTAAAATCATAATTAAAATTTTTTATATAATATTGAAAGATTTAAAATTTCTGATGAAAATGAGATACAACCTTCTTCAGAAGTATAATTTTAATTATTGCTATTATTTTGATATTTTATTTTAGATTCAATTTTAGTTAAAATTAGTACTAATTGATAACATAATAACATATATTAGTATTTTATTTATATTTTAATTATAAATTTAATTTTATAATATATTTTTAATTATTTTTATAATTTATATATCTTATTATTTTATATCAATTCAATACTGGTTTTTATAACAACTTGATAATGATTGAACTTTTAGATCTTAAATCTCGCCCTTTACCGGTTCGGTCTAATTTTTAAAATAGAAATTTACTATTTCTTTGGCTAATGGTCAACCGTTATAATTTTATTTCCTTTAATATATTTCCTTTATTTCTTTTTCTAAAATTTCCTTACTTTTTTTATGTTGTTATTGAAATGAAATTCTACAATTTTATTTATCTACCTACCTTTTTTTATTTTGTTTTCTTTAATTTCTTTTTTGATAAAAAAAGACTAAGATTGAAATAAAAGATGTGTATGGTGGAGGTCCATACACTGATATATCTTGCAAGATAAATACAAGTATAATAAGAACTAAATAGATAAAGTAATTATAACTAATCAATTTGTATACAAATCAAACTGTAATTTCGGACTTGGGACATCTTTTAAAATAGTAGATTTTCTATTAATCACATGAGAAGTTAATGGAATTGATGATATTAATTCTATCAATGCCCTTTATGAGATGTTGGTTAATTATCCAAATAAGGTGTAATGACTTGAATTTATTTTAATTATTCAAATTGAAATCGAAGAGAGAACTCCTTTAGTTCATCATTTTCAAAAGATGTGGAGTTGAGAAAATGTTTGTCAAAAACTCAACGTTGACTCACAACAGCACTATTGTATCTCGAGTCAATTACTATTGTGTGTCTGGGTGAAGGACATAGATGAATAGTGCTCTTGAAAGGCATTGTTTATCAATACCAAATATATATATATATATATATATTTTGCTCTAATTCAAGGATAAAAGATCAACGGTACTCCATAACAACACCATAATCCCCAGTGATACTGTTATTATGCTCTAGTGGAGAATTAAGTTTTATTCCTATATAATTCAATTGAATTGGAGTTTCTTTCAAAGGGTTTTATATATAATTACTAGTAATTTTCATACTATATCATATGCCATCAAATTTTAAGGACCAAAATAAACTATTATCAGTCAAAGGAGATATATATATATATATATATATACTCATAAGCAACACTAAAAATGTCATTTTAACCTTTGAAAATTTCTTTAAAGATCACTTTGTGCACCCAATTTTAGGTGAACATATCTTCATCGTTCGGCCGCCATTTCCGACGATATAAGACTCAATGGAAAGTAGTCAAGATGACCTATCATCCCCCTAAACTTGTTTCACAACAATTAAATCAAGTATGGAGAAATTTTTCTTGAAATTTTTGTCACTTTTGATCCATCATTGTTCTTCATTTTCTAGCCATTTTAGGTTAAACTAACACCACCATTATTTTTATTAGCCCAAAACATGTAGGAGGAGATTATGGAATGATGGTGAATGGACCTCCTTAAAGATGAAAGGAGATGGGTCACTTTTAAGTTTTGAAGCTTCAATTCACAAAAATCAAAGGGAGTTAAGGCATGTGATAACTGCCATTGGACTCCCGGTTAGGAGCTCTACCATTGGACCAACCATTACCGTGACAATGTCGCATGGGCTACATGCACTTTTACAGATAATAGTACATCGACTAGCCTACAAATGTTTGTTGATATGTTTTATTAAATCCTATAAATTATGGTGATTAACTTTCATAATTGTGGCTTAGATAAAATTTCATCCAATAATAAATTAAAAATATTTAAAAACTTATGCTAATGTGTATAAAATTTCAACTGGTTTTATTTAGATTTATATTGGATAGAATAAAGATTAATTAGGTATATTATATATAATGAGGATGTTATTATTAGAATTGAGTATATTTAGAATGTGGATTAATTATATATTAGGTCTTGTGATTATGGACTCAGTTAGGCATAATTGTTGTAGTTTTGTAGGCTTAATTCAAGCTGTGATTACTAATAGACATAAAAGTATATTTCATTATAGGATTAATCCTTCTTTGGAAAGTAGATGTCCATTTTACATAAGAGGCTCTGTTGGATTTTTGGTAGCTTCTAGTAAAATATGACATCAAGTTTTTAAATAGAGTATCGATTTCTTTATATTAATAACAGATGCTAGGATATATTTTATGGGTGATCTAGAGTTTACTTAGATAGTGAATTATAATGATTCTTTTGTATTCTTTATATACATCAAGCGAGAGTAGAACCCTCAACCTCGAGACATCAGATTCAATGCAGAATAATGCATTCCATCCATGAATTAATATCAGAATCATGATAATGCATTAGAATGTTGTTATCATATTTATCATCCATATCATTGTTATTGTCATATAGACGCATAATATAAATTCATATATAGATATATATCTATATATGTATGTACATTTCTATTGTATTGTTATGTTATGATGTGTAATAGTACGAAGGATATATGAGATATAAGATTCCTATTAGTGTTATCAAATTATGCGCTCGTAGTAGGAGTTAGTCAGGTATGGGTTTGTTTTATTAATTGTGACTTGTTATGGATGGGGAGGTTTAGTTGAATTACTCTCGAACACCAACCAACATTGTGATATGGTTGTAACTAGTTCAGCTAAGTTACTCTCAGATGAAAACTATGTTATAGTGAGATTTTGACTGGTTTGGTTGAGTTAATCTCAAATGACAATTCACTATATTTGAGATAAGTAACCTACGTAGAATAAGAGAGCTATTATAAGTAGGCTATAGGTAGGGGATGTCTTAGGGTTCTACATAATCCTCTACCATAGATTATAATTTCATTGATTTTTCAACATGACATTGATATGAGAAATGCACATATATTTGCATACATAAATAAGGAATATTATGCATTATATGTAAGTCTTTGGGTGAATAACATGATCGTGATATTAATTCACTCGCTGAAGATTAATTTTCCTAAGCAATTTTTAGGATCTTATAGTACAGAGTTCCATTAGCATGACTTTCCCTCAAACTGCTTCTTCCCTAAGGATATTATGTATGATTTGATATCGTTATGACCTTTGACTCTAAAGCCAATGTAGTCTTGTACTTGTTTCATTCTATTTTATTTTGTTTACAAAAGCATTTATAGTATGATTGGGAGTTGGGTATTGTTATTGAAATTATTCTGTCCATAAGAGTACGGACTTTATTTGCCTTGGAAATTTTATTTTTATTATTGATACTAGGATATGATTGTATTTTAGGCTTGCTATGGGTTTAGCAGGCATTAATCTTATTGTTCCTTTAATGTTGATCATGATCTACGGTTTAGGTTGTGACATAGAGTGGGAGATGCTTGTTGCTTTGACCTTTTAAAAGGGATTGGAGGTATGCTCCTCATTTTATTTTGGTTTGAGAATATTTAAAATTTGATGCGAGGCTAAATCTTTGTTTTTAGGGACTTAACGATGATCCTGAATGACATCATTATAAATGGAAACACAATCGTTGTTGTTTATTACGAAGAAAAACCTGTAGACTGAATGATCAAGAGAACAATGACACCCTTTAATGACGCTATTGTGAAACTCAAAAACTATCGTTATAGTCCGAGTATCAAGCATAACAATAATGGCTCCTATTAACAAGGCCATTGAACTCTGAATCCTACCACCGTGATACTAATTTTTAAGTTTTCTAAGTTTAATTTAGATTTAAAAAGATGTGTTTCCCTTATTATTAGGTTTATGTATCAATATTATGTATAAATTATCATCTTTTATGTTTCAAGAATAGAAATTCCTAATCAATGAAATTTGTGTTTCTCGTTCCTTTTAAAGGATTTTGTATAACCTTTGATTTTTTAAATCTTGGATTAAATTTGTTATTTTCTCATACTTAGATTATAATAGCACAAACCTGTGATTTTTGTGTGTGTAAATCTTGGATTAAATTTATTATTTTCTCATACTTGGATTAGAGTTGCACACTTTTATGTTGTATCAGGTGGTATCAAAGTTTTGAAAATCCAAAGCTTATTCTTTTAACAATGGCTAACAACACCAATAATGATGTTTGTAGGTTATTCAAAGTTTAGAGAGCAATCAAAGAGCAAAGGGAGTCAAATTGCAATATGGAACGACAACTAACAGAGATAAAGAATCAATTAGAATTGTTGTTATGAGAAGAAAATCATCAAGGAATTAGAGATCTAGTTGATAAGGAAGATGACCCTATAAGGCGTCCTCAAATTCAAAATCTAGCACCTTGAAATTATAACAATATTTTCAACGATGAAGAAGAGGTTTTTTTTAAAAATATGTAGTGAAGGATATTATGAGTAAAGGTAAATATTCATCTTTTAATGGTGATTTAGATGTTGAAGTATTTTTTTTTATTTTGGACTGGTTAGTAGAGGTTAAATGTTTCTTTGACTATACTGAGATTCTTGAGGAGAGAAAAGTGAAATTAGTAGCTAATGGATTAAAATGGGAGCACTAGTATAGTGGGATCAATTGAAGTAGACTAAGAAAAGGGTTTCTTTATGGAAGAGGATGAAACAATTACTGAGGAGAAGATTTTTACCAATGAACTATGAACAATACATCTTTGATGTTTACTAGTAATGCCATCAAGAAAATAGGAGCGTCTAAAAATATACCTTAGAGTTAAGCCAAAGAAGTTTAAGGGGTATATAAAAGAAAGGACTTCCATGGAGAAAGGAAAATAGGTGATGATTGCTAGCCCTACACATTGTAATTATGGAAGAAACAATTATAATGGTGGACATTCAAGCAACGTGACTCCTACACTTATGAAAGCCCTATAACAACTATAAACAGGGTGAATTGGGTGTTTAAATTTTTTATCTAAACTAACAACTTAAACCAGCTATTTCAATTTTAACTATATATTATCACTAAACCAATATTCAATGTATATGATATGTTAATGCTTATACAAATATAACTATATTCAATCAATATAAACAACAATCACAGGAACATAAATTTAAGAAGGAAAGTGAAAGAAGAATGTACCAAGATTTATAAAGGTTTGGCCAAACCACTTAGGCCTAATCCTCTTTTAACACATATGGTGTTGGAGTTTCAACTATAACAATCTTCCTTATGGTGAAGAGTAACCCTTATAATTTCTTTTATCTATAAAGGAGATGAAGAGCAACTTTTACAATCTTCTTTTTCACAATGGAAGTGAAAAGTAACCTTATAAATCTTATTTTAAATGAGTAAAGAGTAACCCTTAAATGACAATCGAAACTCAAAATTTTAATTCTCAAAATCAACCCACAAGCTCAAGCTCTCTAATCCCAATTTAAGAATACATAAATCTCAAAATACCTTGATCAAAATCAATATATAAAAGGGCTCAAAATGCAGCTTGTGCAAGATCAATACTCAATGCATTCTATAATGCTCATTCACTACAATTCATTACATTAATCAATTCCAAATCACTTCAACAATCAAAATGATTCAAATCTTCTTTATAATAACTGAAGAGTAACCTATTAACAATCTTTTTAATATCAAAGAGTAGCCTATGTCACAATCAATAATGTATAGAAATAAAGTTCCCAATTAACACACTAAAACACACTTTTAATGATGTTTCACTTCAAGCTCAGTTATAAACCCGTTTATAAACTTTCAAAAATGAAAAAATTCAGCATAATATAATGCTTGAACCTTAAAAAATTAGTAACTAATAGATTAAGACAAAAAAAAAATTGAAGTATTAAAGAACAAGATTGAATAAAGGAAACACAATAGTTGTCAATATGATAGTATTTTAATTCTAGCTCAAAAAATAAATGTTTCTAACCTTACAAGTGCACAAAATCATATTAAAAATCTCCTAGAAATTCAACAAAGTATAAAACAATAAACTAAATTAACAAAAACAAAATAAAAACTATAAAAATTATATTGTATTAAAGAAAACACTAAACTCACACACTTAAACAATATGGCTTTATAGGCTTAGAACTCTCTAAAAAATGGCATTAAGATTGAAAAAACATTATAGGACTTACATATATATATATATAGATGTTAAAGGCTTATGGAGTCATTAGAAGTAAGAAATAGTGGTTTCAATTATACAAAAATGTTTAGGATAGATTCTAAAACAAGTCATTAGTGTGTTGGAAAACTATGCATTGATCAACCTATGTATGATCAGTCGACCAATCATTGGTATAGGTCAACCTATCCTTGTCTAGCGAGGGCATTGATTGACCTAATAACCAATGGTTGACTTATCTAAGTTAAAATGAAAGCATCGGTCATCCATGAAGGATTCATTGATCAATTAATAACTAAAATCAATTCTAGGTTTTGATGAATTGTAGAACACATCCAAAATCATTTCCAAACCAAATTTTTTACTTCCAATTCATTTTAAGCAAGTTTTAAATCATTCAATAAGTGAAATTTGATACCAAGATATATAAATTAAGATTAAAAACACAAAGAACCTTGATTTATGATAAATTTAACAAAACTTTTGAACTTTGATTTTAAACCAATTCTAATCAAAATAAACTTTTTTTGTTTTGAAAAAACTTTATACAAATTTCAAAACACATTTTAAACTTGTTTCAATAGCTACATTGATTCAAATAAATTAAATACAAAATTTGACCTATCAAATGAAAATTTAAACTTTTAGTTACTATTTTATTGGTTTTCCAAAAATCTATAACTTTCACAAAAACTTCAATTGCTAAAAATCACCCCATATTTTGATTAAGACACATTTAAACACACATAAATATTTTCGAAACACTTAGACTCATAAAAGGCATATTTTAACATAATTTATCACATTACCTCTTGATTATGTACTTTCATATTAATGTAACATTCTAAAACATTTTCTAATATGTCAATGTTATAATCAAATTCAACTAATCACTAAAAAATTTATCCAAAATTTATATATAAATGTTCATGCAATTATGACATGCAAAAGTGAGTCCTTTCTAAGTATTGATTAAGATCAAGTTTAGATTATATACCAAGACATAGTTCTAAGCCTAATCAAACTCGATCTTCTTTTTTTATCTTTACTTCAACTGTTCAATACTTATTTTAATCTTCATTTTCTTTATGAATGCTCTTCTACTTAGGCTCCAATATATGTCCTTGTACAATTTTACATCAACCTATCTTATTAAGAGCATCAAAACTAAACTAGTAGTAATAAGAATGTTTTATCATCATCAAAACATTTGATTTAACGATCTCCTCCTTTAGTTTAACAATCTTCTCCTTTTTGATAATAATAAAACATGTCATATTAAGAGTACATAATACTCATATGTAAAATATTTCAAGTAAATGCACTATGCATTATAAAATAATATTTCTCTCCCCCTTTATTCTTAAAAAAATATTACTTTTTAATATCACACTACTCTCTCCCTATTTTAACATTATAAAAAAGAATACCAATTGTTATAAAGTAGTTGAAAATAGATAGTTAAAAAAATGCTCAATTTATAAACTTTAATACCAATTGTAAAAGAAATATGATACCTTTTGTAAACAAAATACCGTTTGTAAAAATAAAAATTACCCCTATTTTTGACAATATTAAAAAGAAATGAAAGGGTGCCAAAAGTTAGAAAACCAAAAGCTCAAATACCAATTATAAATAACATTTCCCTTCAATCCATGCATTTAAACAAAATTCACTCCCCCTAAATGTATACAATTATGCATGAAGAGGGACCCAATACATAAAATATTTTATAAAGCACATATTATGTATCATTATTCATCAAAGACTCACATTTTCCTATATTATACATAATATGCATCAAGAACACTTGTTATGCATTTTTATGCACTAAAAATATGTATTGTACAACATTTACATCAAAAACACACTTTATAAAATTTTCACATAAAAAATACATACTTATACATATTTTGTATCAAAACCACATGTGTTACCTACATCATGAACAATTTGCATGAAAAGAACATATTTTACAAAATATGTTTCAAAAACATATGTTATGCCACTAAAAACACATTTATTCATATTATGTCTATTATGCATTAAAAAAAACAAAATTTACATAATATATCATATTATGGCCTAAGATCAAAACACAAGCATGAAATATCATTCAAAAATGACTTTTTCTACATGAAATAACTAATATCATGTAAAAAAATTAAAATATACCAAATGATGTACTCCTCCCTAATTTATGAATTTCAAAATATTTAATCACATAAGAGATAAAGTACTCGAAAAGGTAATTTTAAAAAATAAAACAATTTTAATGTAATACAACAATTTCAAAAATGTAAACAATACAAGATCTCCCCTTATACACATGAAATCTAATTTTCTACCTAAAACATATATGCTAACTTAACATTTTCAAATCAAGTATAAACATTCAAAAATCATCTCAAGCTTTATATTATCAATAATAACATAGAGTGCCTCCTTTTGTATCACATTTTGATACTAAATTCTTTACTCCTCACATAGTTCAACAATATTGCTTGGTTAGTTTATGTGAGGGATCTTGGCGATTTTTTCATTTTCCATAAAAATGATGAAGATATCACTTTCTCTTACTTTCTAACTTGACACCAATTTCTACAAAATAAGGAAATTAATGTGTTCTAGGTACTCACATTAACTTGGATCTTTGAAGGTTAGTTTAAAAATCTTTCTTTACCTACATTTGTAAAAGCTTCCTAAATATCCTATATTTAACAAAATAAAAATTTTTCTATATGCCCAATCTTACTATAAAAATAAAAAAACATATGGAACATCATAAAAATGAGAATGTGACTTTAAATTGTTATACTTTGATGCATTTCTCTAATTAGAGTAACTTATCCTAAGATTGTACTTATGCGTATGAGGGATATGAGAATGCATCGTACCACTTTGATTAAAAAGAGACCTAAATGCATTTCTAGTTCTTCCATCCTTAAAAGTCCTTTCTTGATGAAGCTTTGACCTAGAATATGAATGAAACATATTTAATTACATATAATGAGCATGAGAGACATTTCTAGATATAGACATATGCATATGGAATGTATGTATGTGAGTTGGTTGAAACTGCCTAGCATAAGGTCTAATGTTATCCCTTTTCTTATCTTGATGAGAATACCTCCTAAGATATAAATGTAAAGTGCTTCTAATTTTGTAAGCATGCACATAAGGAGCTTAGGAATATGCATAATGTTTGTCCTTGACTTGAGTCTAAATGCATCATGTTGAGCTTTTGCATTCCTAAAGAAATTATGCCTATTTTTAGCTATATGCACATCCTTCCTAGCTTTTGTCTTAGACCTATACATGAATGCATGATGACTTTTTCTAGAATGTGGTCTAGATATGGATGCAATATTTTCTAAACAAGGCTTATACACAATTTAATCTTCTAAGTTCTTACCCTTAATGAAAATGACTTTTGCATCCATAAACCACTCCCTTGAGTGAATTTTAAACCTTGTCTATCATAAAAAGTCTTTTGGACTCTAAGCATGCAATATAATTTCTCTTTAGTTTTTATAAATTTTGAAAAATATTTTTTAGGTCATAGATCTCCTTTTGCAATTTCTCATTTTCATGTGTCAATTTATGCTCATTATACTTATAAACTCCACGCTTTTAGATTTTACTGTATCATACAATTCATTTTTCAACTTATCAATTTCTAGCATGCACACATTCTTAAATTCTAATATGTCATGTATCTCATTTTGTAATTTTTCATTCTCATTCATCAACCTATCATTTTCTAGCATGCAATCATTTAATTTCTTTAATGCTTATCTATACTTAGAAGAAAGTTTCTTCCTTTTTAAATTCACAATCCTAAGGCATTTAACTAGCTCATCGTATGACAAATCATTATCATTATCATCATCATTCTTATTATAAGATTTAGATCTATAAGATATCTTATTGCCTCTATTTTGAGAATTTGATGAAGATGGAGCATCATTCTCCTCATTGGGCATTAAACATGTGAGAGCCACTTCTTTTTCTTCAAAAGGCTCATTCTCCTCTTCTTTAGTTTTATGATCACCTACAAAACTATACTCTAATTTACACTAAATATCATTGCCGATATGCATGGCCTTTTTTTTTTCATAGATATAGCTTTAATATCATTTGTAAGAGTATAAGGGAAATTTTCAATAATTTCCCACAAATCAAAATCTTAGCCTATAAGGAAAATTTTCATCCTGATTTTTCTCTCTAAAAAATCATTGTCATAAAAAATTAGTGGTTTATGTACATCTAACTCTTCTTGACTAAAAAAATCATTAAACTGTGACATATCAAATCTTTTTTTTTCATAATTTTGTTAGAAATTTAAGCAAAAATGAGACCTAAACTCTAATATTAATTGAAAGCCTTATAGAAACCGCTTAGGGGGAGTGAATTAGGTGTTTAAAATATTCTCTAAACTACCTTAATTTAATTTTAACTATATACAATCACTAAACCAATATGCAACCTATATAATGTGTTAATACATATGCAAATATAAATATATTCAATTAATTATAATCAACAATCATAAGGGCATCAATTTAAGAAGGAAAGGGAAAGAAGAGTATACCAAGATTTGTAAAGCTTTGTCTAAACCATTTAAAATTAATCCTCTACCAATGTTAGGGGCAAACTCATAATGTTTTTTTAATATTATTTTATGTATATTTGTCCCTATATTTGTAGATTGATGTTATTTAATTTATGTTTAGAAATGTTTAATTTCTATATTGATATGAATACTTAAAGGCATGTGTAAAAAGGAAACAAAAACATCAAGTTACAAGAGCAATATATGGTCTATAAGAGTAATAAGTGGGTCTGGATCTACAAGACCAATATGTGGGTCTATAGGACCAATACATGGGTCTGGAAAGACCCCCATATTGCTCCCTAACAGCCACCATATTGCTGATTTTTCAATATTTGCGGCTTGTTTTCTTCCTCAGCTTGCAGCTTCTCCTTCCCTATATATAAAGGGCCTTTCCAGATGTTTTAGGCATCAGATTTAGGATAAAAAACACATTTGTTTTAGTAGTTTTTCATATCAAAGTTAGTTTAGGTTGTTTTACATTTCAATCCTTTTGTAATTTAAGTTTTCATAGTTGTTTAAAGTTTCCAGCAGCTGTAATCGTATGATTCAAGGTTAGATAACCATATGGAGATATGATTTAATTCATTTTAAAATTTTAATTTCATGTATAATTGTTGTTATTTTGAATTAATCAAGGTTATGTTGCTTAAGTTAATTCTTTCATGTTCTTTGATTAATATAAGTGCTTAATGATAATTTTAGTTAAGTTTAAATTGGTTAATGTGTTAATTGATGCCTTGTGAATGATTTGTGTGTTAAGCTTTATTTATTTGAATATATAATGCTTATCTTAACTTGATCAATTAAGATAAAGTCAGTAAATAATCTAGGATCCAAGAAATCTATCTAGTTTATTGGATAGATCAGTAAACAACGTGGTTTAAATCAGTGTATGACTAAACTCTGGTTAATTATGAGAGTGTTAATCCTGTAATAGGGAATTTTAGGTCTAAACTTCTTAAACTTTGGGCCTATTATCTAAGCCTAATGCATTACCTAACTTCATGATATGACCAATAGAGATAAGGTATTATCTTAACCATAACTATGTCTTAATTTAGTGAAGATACCTTAGATTAGGCATCATTAATCTATCAATTAAATCCTCAATCACTAAAAACTTAACTGAATAATTTAAAAAAAGAATCCTTAAACTCTTTTACAGTCGATTGGAAGCTTTCTAAGTTTTCTAGAATTTGTTTTGCAATTTTATTTCATTTCTTAATTTTAATTCAATATTCTCTAAATAATTATAATTCGATTAACCTAGTACTTACATAGACACACTTCCTCGTGGGATCAAAATTCAAAATCTTAAATGTACTTATCGAAAAGTTGGTCTTAAATTAATTGTAATTTTGTTGTCAAAAGATAGATTAATTTGAGTTAATTTTGTATATAGCCAATTGCAATCAAGTTTTTGGCGCCGTTGTCGAGGATAGATTTATAATATTAGGAAAAATTAGTATCAATTGCTCTACGATTTATTTATATTTTTTATAATTTTTTTGAATTTTTGTGCATTTATTTTCTATTTTTACTATTGAGTGTGATTTTATTGCTTTTGTTATCTTATTTGTGCTCTTTGCTTGTTTAAATGGTATTTTGTTTTGTTTTGTTATTTTCTTTTATTTTTCATGCTTACTTGAGGTCCCACATCTGATCTGTTAGAAGTAGAGACATCTAGTGACACGAAATCTGAACCTATAAAAATGGATCCCCTAAAATATGATATTGTAGGACCTCAGCAAGAACTTAGAGAACCAACTATAATGAACCTAATAATGAGAAACCTGGGTTGACCAATGGCTTGCATTGTCAGGCCTAGATTCAATGTAAATAATATTGAAATTTTGCATAATATCATTTCTATGATTAGGTCATCACAATTTGATGGTTCGTGTTAGAAGATCTTAATGAGCATTTACAAACTTTCCTTGATACTTATGATCTTTTTAAAAGAAATAAGGTAATTGATGATGCAATTAAGCTTAGGCTTTTTTCCCCCTTAAAGATAAAGCCTTCAACCTGGTTATCCATGCTTCAGCCTAGTTCTAATACTACATGGGATGATTTAATTAAGAAATTCTTAACTAAAATTTTCCACCTGCCAAGATAGCAAAGATAGAAACTAAAATTATCTCGTTTATGTAATGTAATAATGAAAGTCTATATGAAAATTGAGAGAGATTTAGAAAGATCTTGTTAAGTGTCCTAGCTATGGGTTCCTTACATGACAACAAGTGGACATTTTCTATTATAATCTTAAACCTTCAACTTATGGCATCATTGATGTTACAGTTGGAGGTAATTTTTAGTATAATTTTAAATGTCATCCAAGGAAATCATATGGTGTTCATGGAATCAATGATATAATAGCTCTTGCTACTCAAAAGGTAATATTGAACAAGAAGTTAGATAGTTTGGTGAGTGGAGTTGGGAATAGTAATCATAGAGTTGAGTGTGAAAGTTGTGATAGTACATCTTATTCATTATTAAAGTGTCAAGAAAGTAATCTTTTTACCCGAAAACTAGACTAAGCCTAGTTTGTCGACAATTTTAATAAGCTAATAGGAAACCTTTATTCAAACATTTATGTTCCTAGTTGGAGGAACCATTTAAACCTTTCATAGGGCAATAACGAAAACTGCTAGCAACCATCCCAACCACCTCAAGCTAACCCTCAAAGAGCACCTTCACTTGGCTTTAAAGCCAATCAACCTCCAAGAGAGTTGCTTAATTTTGAAGAGACATTGGTTAAATATATTTAATCCAATGAGTCATGGACGCAAAACCATGAGACGTCAATTAAGAATTTAGAGACTCAGGTTAGGCAAATTGCATAACTCTTACAATAGAGGTTACCTAGTAAGTTACCTAGTACTATCGAAGCTAATACTAGAGAGTATGCTAAGGATATTACCTTGAGAAGTGAAAGAGAAGTTCAGAATGAAAGGAAAAAGGTAGAAGAGAAAGGAAAGCAAGTATTGGTAAAGGAAGAAGAGAAAGAGAAAGAACATGACAGAAGAGAGAGAGCCAATGACAAAAGAGAGAGAGTTGAAGAATAAAAGAAGAAGAAAGAGAAGAAAGTTAAGGGTGAAAACTATGAAAAGCCACCTAGGTTATTTGTTGATATAAATGTGTAACCTTACAACCTTAGAATTCCATACCATCAAAGATTGAAGAATACAAACATTGATAAGCAATTCGAGAAATTATTAGAGATGTTTAAGAAGTTGTATATCAATATCCCATTAACTGAGGCATTTGTTCATATGCCCTCTTATTAATTTTTTTTAAAAGAAATCCTGTCTAAGAAGAGAATATTAGAGGAGTATAAGATAGTAAAGCTTAATGAAGAGTGTTCTACCATCCTTCTGAAGAAGTTATCTCTAAACCTCAAGGACCTGGTAATTTTACTATTCCTTATACAATTTTTAAACAAATAAATAGGACTTTGATAGATCTTGGAGTAATTATTAATTTGATGCCTTTATCCATTTTTAAGAAGGTAGGATTAGAAGAACCTAAACCAAGTACAATCTCATTGCAATTAGCTGATAAATCTATTACCTATCCAAGAGGAATCATTAAGGATGTTCTAGTGAAGGTTGATAAATTTATTTTTCCTATTGATTTCCTTGTCTTAGATATGGAAGAAGATAGCATAAGTGCCTATTATTTTAAAAAAACGTTTCATGGCTACTACCAGGACACTAATTGATGTACATAGAGGAAAGCTCATTCTCAGACTTCAAGATGAAGAGATTAAATTCAATGTGTTTAAAGCAATGAAGCATCCCTCCACCTTGGATTCATGTAACTTCATTCGAGTACATGCCATTCGAGATAATCTATTTAAGTATCTTTGTTCAGATCGTTTACAAAAGGCATTAATCTATTCTTATTTGTTGGTTATAAAGGAAGAGGAAGTCAAAGAAGTGTTGGAAGAATTAGAAGTTAGAAAGGAAACTTCTAGTTAGATTCAATTTAAGAGGTATGAGCCTTTAGATAGACCAATTGAGTCCCTTCTCAAGCCATCTATTGAAGAGCCTTCAACTCTTGAACTTAAGCCTCTTCCCTCGTATTTAAGGTATGCCTTTTTGCGACCGCTATCACAATTGCCTATGATACGATAGTCTAATTTGTCCCTTGTATAAACTTGTTGACCTGTGTATTGGTCTACAGGTCAAAGACCAATACGGTAACTTCAATACGGTTAACTTAGACTGCCGTATTGCTCCTTAGAACCAGGCATATTTCCTCGAAAAGGCATTAAATTGTTGCGTTTTGGTTCAAATTTTTCAGACTCTCTCTTCTTCTTCTCCTTTGCCATAGATGCTTCTTTTTCTCTAAAATCCTTATATCTTTCTCATTCTTGCACCAATTGAGTGTTTTTGGTGTCATTGTGTCACAATTTACATATTCTACAAATTTATACCATCAAATCACTCAAAATCTCACGCTAATCACTCCAAAAATCCAAAAAACTCTTGAATTTTTCAATTTTTCTTGAGTTTTAGGCTTCCATTCAATTAGATTTTAATATCATTATGTTTTAAATTTCCTAAGCTTTTTAATGATATCAATTTTAAAGCCTAACTCTTTTTTCGAATTTTCCAATAAAAGGAACATTCTTAAAAAATTTACCAAATGAATTTTTGGATTTCTTTGTATTTCTTGACTTATTTCAGTGCCTTTATTAAATACTTTGTGATCTAATAGGGCTTAAGACTACTTTTGGACATCCATCTAGAAAAAGGCCAGCATTTAATTAGGCTCAATTTACTATAAAGGAAATTTTGGACTGGTTCGAATCCCACTAAATCAATAAATTCATTTATAAGCACTCTATTCATCTGGACTTAGAGGCTCAATTTGATGTTTAGAGTGCTTTTCACACCTTAGGTTAGGAGCTTGTCATAAGCTCTTTTAGACCATGCTATCGGAATTTGGTTCATGAATTTTTCACAATTATAAAGGAGAAGGATGAGGTGGATTCAATTGAAATTTGTAGTTTTGTGAGAGGTACCCTTATTCATCTGACTAGAGATTTTCTTTCTACATTTTTTAATATGTCTGATGAAGGAGATGTATATATTAGGGTACGAGATTCTATTCATAGAGATTCAATTTTTTTAGATCTCAATTTTTCCTTTACCACTACTAACCAAGACACTCGATGTTAGAGTTTCAATTATAACAATCTTTCTTAAGGTGAAGAGTAACCCTTACAACTTCTTCTTTACACAAAGGAGGTAAAACGTGACATTTACAATCTTCTTCCATAATTGTAGTGAATAATAACCTTACAAATCTTACTTAAGGGTAAAGAGTAACACAAACACAATCTTACTTCAAATGGATAAAGAGGAGCCTTATAAATTTTACTTTAAATAGATGAAGAGTAACCTTTAAATGACAATCGAAATTCACAAATTTAATTATCAAAAACATCCTATATCCCAATTTAAGCATACACAAATCTTAAAATACCTTAATCAAAATGAATACATGAATGGGCTCAAAATGCAGCTTGTACAAGTTCAATACTCAATGTATTCTCTAATGCTCATTCAATGCAATTTATCACATAAATCAATTCCAAATCACTTAAAAAATCAACATAACTCAAATATTCTTTATGACAGCTAAATAAAAATTTATTAATAATATTTTTAACATCACAATCAATAACATATACAAACAAAGTCCTCACTATCACACCAAAATACAACTTCAATGTTGTTTCACTTCAAGCTCAATTATAAACACGTTTATAAATTTTTAAGAATGAAAAATTAGCACAACATACCTCTTGGAATCTTAATTAATCAGTAACTAATAGATTGAGACAACAAGTATAAATTTGAAGTATCAAAGAACAAGATTGAACAAAGGAAACATACGAGCTATCAATATGATAATGTTTCAATTCCAGCTTAAAAAATAAACATTTCTAACCTTCTAAAAACATAAAATTAGATTAATAAATCTTTTGAAAGTTCGATAAACTATGAAACAACAAATACTCGCAATCTTAAGCAATATGACCTTATAGGATTAGAACTCTCTAAAAAATTGCATCAAGATTGAAACAAATGTTATAAGACTTATATATAGAGAGTTTGGAGGTTTATGGAGACATTAGAAGCAAGAAATAGTGGTTTAAGTTACAAAAAATTGTTATATATAAATTATAAAACTAACCATTAGTATGTTGGAAAACTATGCATTGATCAACCAATACTTAGTATAGGTAGACCTATCATTGTTTAAAGAGGGCATTGGTTGAACTAATAAGAAATGGTCAATCTATCTAAATTAAAATGAGAGCATTGGTCAATCTAGGGTCGACCAATTAATAGCCAAAATCAATTCCAAGTTCTACTAAATTACAGAAAATGTCTAAAATCATTTCCAAAGTAAATTGCTTACTTCCAATTCATTTAAAACAAGTTTGAAAATAGTCCATAAGTGAAATTTAATATCAAGACATATAAATTAAGATTAAAAACACTTTGATTTATGATAAATTTTACAAAACATTAAAACTTTGATTTTAAACCAATTTTGAACCAAATAACAAACTTATTAAACTTGTTTCTTTTGTTTAAGAAACACTTCACACACGTTTCAAAACACATTTTAAACTTTCTTCAATAACTACATTGATTTAAATAAATTAAACTTAAAATTTGACTTACTAAATGAAAATTTAAGCACTTAATTACTATTTAATTGGTTTTCTAAAAATTCAACAACTTCCATAACACTTCAAAAACTAAAAATCATATCATAATTTTACTCAAACATACATGAAAAATATGTCAAAATACTTAGACTCATCAAGAGGTATAGTTTATCATAATTCATCACATTACCTTTTTTATTATGTAATTTCATACTAATGTAATATTCTAAAACATTTCCTAACATGTCAATGTTAAAATTAAATTCAACTAATCACTAAAACATTTATCTAAAACTTATATGAAAGTGTTCATGAAAAAAAAAACATGGAAAAGTGAGCCATTTCTAAACATTGATTAAGATTAATTGTAGATTACATACTAAGACATATTTTTAAGCCTAATTAAACTTGATCTTCTTTTTTTTATCTTCATTTTAACTTTGTAATTCTTTTTCCAATCTTTATTTTTTTATGAATGCTATTCTATCTTAGGCTTCAACATATGTCCTTGCATATTTTGCATCAACTTATCTTACTAAAAGTATAAAAACTAAACCATTAGTAATAAGAATGTTTTATCATCATTAAAACATATGATTGGAATCTCCTTTTATTCAACAACATGCAAATCCACTAATCCTTATATAACCCCACCCCTCCTAATAAGTTCAATGAGCTTGGTCATAAATCGAACGAATACCCAAAGAGGAAAGTGGTAAACATGGTTAAGCAATATGAAGAGAACGATGAGGAGGAGATATGTGCACTCAAAAAAATGATTGTGAGTAATAAAAGGAAGAGAATGATGAAGCTTTTGTAAGATTAATTAAGATATTAATGATATCCTGTAAGGAGCATGGTGATTTAAAAAGCTCTAATCTTTTCCATACAAGGTATATAATGCAAGGGAACTTATTTAAGATAATTATTAATAGAGGTAACTAAAAGAACATTATAAGCAAAGCAATGATGAAAAGGTTAAAGTTGACTATCGAGTTACATTTAAAGCCTTACAGGATTAGATAACTCAAGGAGGTTGGCGAAATTTTTATCAATGAGTTTCATAAGGTACCATTTGTAATTGGTAAATATAGTGATGAAAATTATTGTGATGTAGTAGAGATGGATACATGCCATATAGTTTTAGGCAGACCTTGACAATATGATGTTGATCCAAACCATTCAAAAAGGAATAATGCTTACCTATTTACGAAAGATGGGGTGAAATATATGTTACTACCTATAGGCAGGTATTAACTATGAAATCCAACAAGGAGAGAAAGAAGCATTTATTACAAGTAGAAAGTAATAAAGAAGAAACTATGAGTGAGATAAAAGAAGTAATGGAAGTGAATTTATTGATTATTAAATAACAAGTAGAAGAGTAAGAAGTTCGTCACCATGGAGAATTGAATGGTCGATTGGAGGAGGTTTATAAGTAGCAAAAAGATAATACAAGTCATTTAGATACTAGCTTTTGAAGTACATGAGAAAATTAAAGAGATTGGAGAAGATCATAATACATGAAATTAGGCAGGTAAGTTAGACAACCACGAGGATTATGAGGTTAATCTATTGACTAGCAATTATGCTGCAAACTAGTGATTCTCATAAAGTGATAACACCTTAATTTTACATCTTTTAGGCATGTTTTCATAATCATTATCTTAGGTTTAAAGGAAAATTTCATGTGATTCTTGAATAAGATGTTGCTTAAGTTACTTTAGATGATTGTTTATATTTTACAGGAATTTGGTGAGCATGTTAATGTACTTTTGGAGTAAATCAATTTTAAGAGTTAGAGCATTAAGTTAAGAAGCTCCACATCAAATTTCAAGGTTATATGATAAGCCATGAAGAGTGCATAAAGAAAAGAGTAAGAGAAGTTTAAACAAGCGCCAACTTTAGTGCATGGGATTTTAGTAATATATTAGATGCAACTTTGAAGTTAAAATTGTTATGGAATCAATTTTAGGGGCAAGAACATCATGTTATTGAGTTCCATACAAAATTTCATGATTAAAGGATGAGTGATAAAGAAGTTATAGTGAAACAACCAAGAAGAGACAAAAGTTAGAAAAGTAAGAAAGTGTCAAAGCGCTCACGAGCAAGCTCACGCCTGTGAGATTTAAATAGTGAAACTTATAAACAGACTCATGACTATGAGTCTAGCCATGAGCCTATCAGGTCCCCTTCTTTATTTAAGCAATTTTAGGGTCCTTTTCTCATTGTCTTTGGTTCCTTGAAGCTTTAGAGCCGCCACTAAGACCTTAGAGGTGATTCCTATACCAATTTAACAAGGATTTGAGTAAGATTGAAGGAGAGGATTGGATCAAAACATCAAGAAAGTGGAGATCAAGATTGGATTTCACAATAAAAATCATAAGGGAATCAAGAGATTTAAGGAACTTTACCATGAGCTTCTTTATGTATATTCTTTCATTGATTATTATTGTTATTGTTTTCTTTATATTTAAAACTTAATTTTCTTGTAAGATTGAAGTTGGTATGAACCTTAGGAATTAGTATTTTATTGTTTTCTTGATTAAACATTGAATTTCTATATTTGTATTAGATTTATTTATAGAATTAATGACATTGGGTTTGAATATTATGCGAACATAAACTTCAATTCAAATAGAATGATTACATAAATTTAGATTGAGAAATCGTATCTATGAATTAGATCAATTCATAAATAATGCATCTTATATGGGACTTAGAGATCACCTTTTAGTAGGTTAGATAATAAGGATAGGAATTCTCAATTAATCATAGTCATTGTGGATTTGACACTTGGACTCATATTGGCTTTACTATTTAGAAATAGGTACACTTGCCTTTTGGATGTTGGTATTATTTAATTGTGATTCTTTGATTATTCTTATTTAAAATGTAGGCACGTATAGTATGCATTAAAAAGAAAGTGACAATAAATTTATAGGAACTTCTAATATAATAGCTTAAATGAAAAGTAGTAACAAGAAAACAAAGAACTTTAAGACTGCCTACCAAAAGAAGCAAGTGAAGAAACGCTCAAGCCTAAACAACTTATGTCTATCAAGGAATGCAAAAATCAAGAATTGCTTGTTTGGTATAGTTGTAGTTTTAGGTTTTAGTTTTTTACACAGAAATCGAAAAAAATAACACACTAATACAACACAAAAATCGAGAATAAAACACAAAAATCAATACAAATATATTAAAACTACAATTAAAAATCATAACTCACAGCAATACCAAACGACCCATAAAGATAACATTTTTCATTGTGTTCTAAAAGCATCAAATTTTGTAAAGACCTAGAGTGTAAACGATTAAAGTCACAACAACCAATTCCAATTGAGGATGGTAGAAGACTTGGAAATTTTGATCCTAACACAAGGTCAAATTCTTTACAAGTAGGGGAAAATGATACAGGGGCTGAATCTGTATTTTTAGGGCCTCAGCGATGATCCTAAATGGCATTATTATGGATGGAAGTGCAACTACTGTTGTTCGTTACAAAGAAAGCTTGCAGACAGAATGTTCAAGAGCACAATGCTATCCTTGAACGGTGTTATTATGAAACATAGAAACTGCCATTATAGTCTAAACAATAGGCATAATAATATAAGCTCTTATAAACAATGTTGTAGAACCCCAAATCCTACCACTATGATACTATTTTTTAAGTGCTTTATTATATAAATGGTTATCTTTTGTATTTCATGAATAAGTTTTCATAATTATTGAATAAAGTTTTTCGTTTCTTTCAAATGATTTTGTATAACTTTTGATTTTCTTACAAATCTTAAATTAGGATTGTTATTTGCTTCCTCTTATATTAGAGTAGTATGGCTCCACGCAACATCAGAAATTTTATTCTTCTCTATTATTTAAGAAAGCTTTTCTTTTTGTGAGAAATAATCTGGCTATTTGGTTTAAAGCTCATACCCGATATGGATCTTTGCAACTAGTAGAGATTGATTATCACTTGTTTAGTAGTGTTTGGTGGTGTTTTTGATATTATGGCATTCTAATCTCCTATCTTTCAAAGGATTTCTCTAGTATTTCTTCTGTTGTAAATGGTGCTGACTTGTCAACTTCTTTTTTGCATCTTCTCCTTTTAGGTGTTAGAAGTTTGTGGCTCTTTTTTTAGGAGCTGTATATTGTCCTTGTATGGCATTTCTTTATATAAGCTTGAGGGCATGCATCATATCAGTAGTTGTAGGTTGTATCATGGGTGCTTACACAGGAAGTTAGTGATAGAGAATATTAAAAAAAAAAGATAACTAGAACATTTTGAAGGGACGGAACTCATCTGATTTAAGTAGCAAATTTCCTTGACCATCTTGATTATTTTAGAGAGGATCTTCTCAGAGGATGAAACAAAAATTTTAAAAATCCTATTGTTTCTTCCTTGTCAAAGAGTGTAGTAGACACAGGTTGAGAGAATGGTTTATAGAAGGAATGGGTCAAAAAACAATCTTAATAGAGGTGTTGGCAAGGATGGTGGCATTAAAGGAGGCCAAAATACAGATACTAGTCTAAGGTTTTCTTCAATTTCAGTCTTCATTTTTCCACAATTTTATTTACTTAATTACAATTTTGCCTAGTACTTCTTCCGTCATAACCGTAAGTTACAGAATGAATACATTACTTGAAAGAAAAAGGGATAATAGTCAATCAAGTGATCAAGTTTTTGACATTTTTTCAGTTAGGTGATCAAGTTTTAAAAAATTTC
>JAOXYD010000136.1:8298878-8312131 GCA_028565735.1 Pinacopodium congolense
ATAATTTATCGTTGGTTTGAATAATAATGACTTGAAAACGTACGATTTTGATCTCGTCGGTTCGAATAGTAGTGGCTTGAAACGGTATGATTTTGATCAAAATCATATCAATTTCAAATACTAGATCAAACCAATAAGACTAGTTTGAACCGGTTGGTTTTAGGCTGGTTTCGGTATACTGAAATAAAATCGGACTGATTTTGCAAAATTTCAAAATCAAAACCAAATCGAATTTTTTTTCAAAATTTGTAATACTCAGCGATATACTGAAGTTTAGCAAGTTAAAGCTAAAAAAGTGGCGTGGACTCTACTAGTCCACTTTTTTTTTTTATACATTTTTTCTTTTATTTTAAAAATTCAAAAAGTAGACTCCACGAGCCCATTTTCTTTATTTTTCTAACATTTTTTAATTTTTAATTTTAAAGCTTGTGAGCTCCACTTTCTTTTTATTTTTTAACTTTTTAATTTTTTAATTTTAATTTAAAAATCTAATATGTTTATTTTTGTTTTGCACATAATAATTATTTTTATTTATTATTTGATATATAAATTAATTTATAATTATTTTTATTAGAGAAACTTTAAAAATTATTTCAGTTACAACTAATTTATTAATTATTTTAAATACTTCCTTAATTCATATACTGAATATATCGTATTTAATGTAATAAATAAATTTATTATTATATTAAATTTATATTATTACTAATTTTTAAGATAAAAATAAAATAAAATAAAATATTATACAATATAATATATTAAAAAATTTAGATATTTTAATAAAAAATATATGTATATATATATCATTTACAGATTTTATAAAAGAAAAAATTAGAGAGTCTATTAGGTATAGCTTTTCCGTAACCATCTCGTGTTTTAAAATTTTCACTCATTTTATGGAGAAGGTCACGAGAGGCCACGACTTCTAAACCTAATAGACTCTCTAAAACACGAGAGTCCATTTTAAAATAAAACGGTTACGACACCGGTTTTCAAAATTATGCTTGCAACGCGCCGTCCTAACCCTCCCTCGTCCTCGTCACTGGTGATAGCAATAAATCCGGCTCTTGCGAAGGGGTCTTCACCGCGCGATTGTTTTTCGCGACATCCGTATATTCATGTCTTGTCTTTTGTCGACAATCAAGAAACAGAAAAAGAAAAAGAAAAAAAAAAAGAACCATTAGCCACATATCCATTTAATTAGTGGCCAAATGACCATCCATTAAAACATTCTTTTCAATGGAAATTCTACAGCTTTTCCTTCAATCCCATTGTCAAATGAACTCTGTGCGTCTCTTTCTCAAGTGGTAAAGGTTTAGTCTTTATATGATATGATCAGATAATTACATATGGCAGTGCTTTGTCGGTTTCTAGTCATCCACATTCTGAAAAACCAAATATTCTAAGGCATTCTCAGATTTGATAGTGTTGTTACTGCCACTAACTACATACCTTGGTTGATAATCACCCAAAAGCACTTTGAATTTTAAAACAAAGTTTCAGAAACTAAATTTTTAATTATAAAACACTTGATCGTCATATTAGTTTTCAAAATTGAGAAAGACTTTATGGGCATCATTGCAAACCTAAACATTTAACATAAGTAGTCCAACAAATAGAGAACAGAGATTTAGTTTTTCAAAAACAGAGATTGTTCATATGATACAGTCAAACCAATTGGTAGATTCCCTAAATTTTTTATGAGATAACTTTACCGATAAAATCATTGTTTTAAATACAATCACCACAGATAATGTACGTGATTTCATTGCAACTCTAATATCAATGTTAGAAATTCAATCATATAAGTTTTCAGGATCTTTGTATGCATTGTTTAAACAAAAATAATCACACATATAAATTATCTATATATTTCCACAGGTTATACAATTTTCAGTCTTACGAAATCCTTAGCCAAATCTTATCTCTATTCTCTTCCTAAATGAAGAGTTGCGTGGTTTTTAAATAAATACTATCATTTGTTTTGAATTTACAAACCTTTTATAAGTAAATTTATAAATTGAAAATTTCAATTCAAATTTGAAAGTTTACAACTATCCCATGAGGGGCGGAATAGTAGTTTTTATCATTTTTATTACCTCTCCCACTTTTAAGTAATTTACTGAAATTTGAATATATATGGGAGTTGATCGCAATTCTTAATTATTTTTTATCTAAATAAACAAACTTTTTTAAAATTAAGTGGAAAAACAATTTTATACTTTTTTTTTTGTAAAAGAGAAGTAAAAAAATTAGCTATATTATTAAAATGTTGATGTCAGAAATCCTTTATTTTACAAAAGGGAAATATTTATTAGTCCATGGGAGGTGGACAGCCATATTCATAAGAATGTTCTAATCTTTTTTGGTGCGTAATAATCACGAGTGCTTATCCCTGCCGGCCACTTTGATGAACTCTTTGCAAAAAGACTTGAACTTTGGTAGTGATGAATCGCTAATTCTATTTCTAAATCATAGGTGGAAGCTTTACAACTAAGGTTTTGAATTCTGTTCTGTACTGGCTGGCTGGAAAATAGAACGAAATCGACTTATTTTGTACTGAATTTAAATACTAGTCGAAAAAATAAAAAAAATTAAAATTTTTTTTTTAAAAAAAAAATTTTGAAAAATTTTGAGATTTGTATTTTGACATTTTTTAACTGTAAAGTTAAATTAAAAACTATACAATATAATATATTTATAGACTATTTTACAAATTTATATTTTGACATTTTTTAACTGTAAAATTAAATTAAAAACTATAAAATATAATATATTTATAGACTATTTTACAAATTTTATAAAATTTAATAATTAATTTATAATTTTAAAAAATAATCTGAAACGATATTAATATTGACCGGTACTAATATAATACTATTTTAAAAATAAATTCAGTATTATTATCAATACGATATTCAAAATCTTGTTTACAACGGTCAGTGCATAAATAAAATTCTATTTTATTAGTAATTAGCTTCTGAATAAACGATTTTGCTTGTTTCTTCTTCTCATTCGATCTTTCTATGTAGCCTTTCGTTTCCTGATAGACTGACTAATACGGGTTCAAAAATACTATCCACTCATTTTAACAACTCTTACGATCCAACTCTTCGTACCCTTTAAAAGACAGGACATGCAGATGGAGCAATCATAGTAGTGAGGAGCTTCGGTGTCCTGTAAAAGGTGGAGCTAGATTGGAAAAACCGGTTGGCTTTCCAACGTTGGATTGAGGAGCAAAATCAAACAGATCATCTAGCGGAACATCCAAAACCTGTCAAATTTAACTTCCTCTGGACTACATTTTAAGTTGGTTTAGGAATTGGCCGGATTCTATGTGTGCATGACAGTGCTTGCTGATATGTCTAAAAGTCCATCAGGTGGTCCAGCCCTTTAGCCTTTCTCTTGCCATATGGTAACAAGATGGCTACATAAATTGGATGGGAACTGGAAAACAGACACTGGATTGGGAGTTGCATGATTTGTTGGAACTCTAAAATTGACAGGATTTAAATCCATGGAAAATAGTGCTGGACAATGTCCTCTATAGTATTGATTATTTCTTTGCTTGACTTGAATTTAAAATCAATAGATTAAATTATATTTGACTAAATCTACATTTAAATTTTAAAAAAATTTCAGATTCTATTTCAAACCTTATAAAGGACTCCAGCCTGATTCAATCTATATAATTAAACTTTGTTTACGTTCTTAACTCGGTTCCTCTCCATTTCCTCAAGTTAATATCAAAAATAAATTTATGAGTCTGTTATATTATGACAATAGATATTGACGGAAAATTGTATAGGAAGTTAAGAGATCATAAGATCTTACCCTAGACCAACATTTGCCATTCCAAGCTTGAAATTCACTAGAAATCAGCTTAACTGAAGCTAACTATTAGTAATTAAGAGCGTCGAAATTATCTTATATACTTTAAATTATTAATTAATATATAAAGTATAATTTAAAATTTTTTAAGATCCTTTCTTATTTGATTCTTAATAATGTAAATGAGCGCTGGATCATGCGGGCAGAGACTGTTAATAGAGACATCGATGCTAATGGGCTCAGTTGGCCTAAACTGGTCTGCTTTGTGGATTCTTTGGACTTACCTTCCCTCAAGTGTTATTCGGTTTGTCTTGGTGTTTATTCTGTACAATGGCTTGTAGACCCTTTAAATATCGTCGTACTTCAAACAAATTTCTAAAATCTTTATGTGTATAAGTTGATTTTTTACTTTAAAATTTGGTTATAAAAAATTTAATATATAAAATTCATTAACGATATCAAAATTAACTTACAAATTAATTTTGCGATTACTTATAGTATGTTAGTTAATGGTCATCCAACTAATTTCTTTAATGGTGTTAAAGGTTTGAGAGAAGGTGATCCTTTGTCTCTATACTTATTCACCATTAGAGTGGAGTCTTATCAAGGCTAATGAACCATGTGATCAAGCAGGAAAAGAGGTTTAAATATCACTATAAATGTAAGTTGCTCAAAATTCACAACTTATCCTATGCTGATGATTTATTATTATTTTCTAGAGCAGATTCTAACTCAGTTATTGCCTTAATGAACTCATTGAAATGTTCTAAAGAAATGTTGGGTTTGGAGATGAATAGGAATAAAAGTTACTTGTTTGTTGCTAAGGTTACAAACAACCTGGAGATATGGTTGTCTAACTTGGTTAGCTTATAAATTAAACAACCACCATTTACTTATTTAGGTGTGTTAGTATCCCACAAGAAGTATTTCTCAGAATTCTTTCCTCTTATAGAAAAGATCAAGAAAAAAGTCAACAATTAGTATAATATAACCTTGTCATTTATTGGAAGAGTTCAACTGATAAAGTCAGTTCTATCTCCATCCAAAATTATTTGCCATCTCATCTAGTCTTCCCTGAGAACTTAATCAAGACTATAGAAAGTATCTTCATAACCTTCTTATAGGTAGGGAAGGTTGAAGGGCAATACAAGGCAAAAATAAAATGGGATAACTTGTGTCTTCTTAAATAGGAAGGAGGATTGAGGATCATATCCTTAAAAGTTAACAATAAAACTTAGGGTAAATTGCTAAAAAATACCCAAACTTTTCTCAATTTTTCAATATTAACCAGAACTTCAAAAACTAATAATTAAATATGCAAACTTTTAATTTGTTTCAATTTTAGCCTATTGTTAGACTGACTGTTAACAGTGATGTTGTGTCAATAAAGTAATATTAGATGGAGCCATGTCACTATACACATGCGAACTGATCTATTTATGAAAATATTTTTTAATTATTAATTTAGAGTTTTTAATTAGTTTAACCTAAACGAAGAGAAGAGATTGGTAAATTAGACTCCACAATCCTCAGAATGTCTCCAGTTATCCTTGCTATTCTTCTTCCCTTCGTCACCATATTTATAACCTATAATTATACAGATGAAATAGAGAGCTAAAGAGACGAAAGTTTTCATAGAAGAAGAAGAAAAAGAAAAAAAAATTATAATCTTGAAAACCCAGATACATTTTTATCAAAAGAAGGTGAAATGATGCAAATTCTGGAAGTGCATTAACGGTTTGATGAAAGCAAAAATAACTTTATGCTCATAAATGGCGGAATAAGCATGAAGGACACACCATTTGTTACAGATTTCTCACGCTAAGCAATGAAAATACTTTTCATTTTAAGTTAGATCTCTCTGCCAATCGAAATTTTTGACGCTAAAGACAACACTTAGCCCAAGTCTTTTACTTTGATAAAGCACTTCCTTTTACATTTTTTGGTCCGAAACCAGGAGAAAACCTCTTGAAGAGCAAAAGCTTAGAGGAAAAGAATAAAAGCAGAAGAAAATGGGTTGCTGATACTCGAGGATGGAGAGAAGAGAAATGGTCTTGACAAGGTACGCAGGAACCATCAAGGGACATAGCAATGATGTTTAGTAACCACCAAGCCCGGTCAAAGTGGACTTCAACTTGCAATTGGTTAAGTTCAAAACTTTAATAGTATTGTTAGAAACCTCTTACTTTCTTTGTGTCCTGAATTGATTTTTGAATCCTAACAGTAAGACCCCACTAAATGGATTTATCATCAAACCACATGCTTGAACCGATTAGGGTCATTGGAAAGAAGCACTACAGGGGTGTCCGACAACATTCCTAAAGCAAGCACGCCGCTAAAATCTATGATTTTGCCCCACGCGGTGCACAAATTTGGTTAAGGACATCCAGGACAGCAGTGTTGGGAAAAATTGGAATAATACGGAACACCCAATATTTCCACCATTTAAGATCAACTTCGTTAGAAAAATAATAACAGAAATTAAAGAGAATAAACACACAATATAACGTGGAAAACTCCACAAGGATAAAAACCACGACCGTTACCAAAAGACAACCAAGAAAAATATCCACTATGTGGAAAATTGTTACAACCACAAAACAATATTTTTCTCACCCAAACCCAATACCTAAACCTTACACCTCTTATCAAGTCACTACACCCAACAACACTTTCCTACACTCTTTATAGAAAAGAAATACAAGGAGAGAAAGATGGGAATTTAAAACAATACCTTAAAGAAAATAGGCTTAATTATTTTGGAATGACTTAACCAAAGGAATGGGTTTCCTTTTATAACCTTCACATAACCTTCATTCTTCATTCCTTTCCAATATGGGGCATTCCCACTTTGAAAATAAGCTAAATTCCAATATATTATTCACGAGAAAAAAGAGGAGGGACAAGCAGATGTTTCTCCTGTCATATTAGTTACCTGTAGGTGATTCAATGGAAGCGGCTGCCTTGACAAGCAATCCAAATAGCAGAAAAGGGGAAGAGAAGAAAGGACTATGGTCGCTGTCCAAAACGCAAACCTCGGACGGTGGCCACCTCTGTATCATTGCATCTTGTTGCTGAGGTTTGATAACGTTGTCATGCATTGTCTTAATGTATACACGTCGCACCTCTTCGATAGCATCATTCTCAGCCGTGAATTGCGCGGATTGCAAGGCCAGGAGGGGTCTGGGCCTTAATAACATGGCAGCTAAGGTGATATCCTGCCCGAAACAACGTAACGTGAAGTCGCCAAAAATAGAAGAATTTGACCCCAGAAAAAAAAGTCTTTTTTCGGAGTATATTGAAATGGAAAACAACTAAGGACGAACATCAAATGACAACCCCCCCGGGGGGCATCAAGAACGCGAGTTTTTTATCATAGCCAAGCTTGGCATACAGTATAAGCATGTACAGGGTATTTAGGTTATCTGTGATACTGATAACGAATGATCGGACGGCAAGCATACAGTATGTACCTCTGGAGGGCTTAATTGATAGATAATTTTGCGTTGGAATTCTTTTTTGACAATGGCACTGGTTGGAGGTTGGTGATCTCCCAACCCAAAACCTAGCTCAAGCACGTCTCCAGATGAGGATAAATCGGGTGCTCCCTGTTTGTCATGGATAATACACAAAAACCACAAAATAGTAAAAGACCAACTGAAAAAGACTTGAACTTTTACGTCTACGTCCATTAGTGCAATAAAACAAGAATGAAAAAACAATTCAGCAAATCCGACGACACTGAGTGCTGATGACTCTCTCCATTCTGAATATTCTTCAATCCATCTTATCATGTTATGAAATAGTCTAGAGGATTGGGTTGCCATTCAAACCCACTAGCTTTTTTTTCCATAGTCACACACTAAGAAATGGTGGGAGATAGTCACACACTATGAAATGGTGGGAATTGATAGTCACACACTAAGAAATGGTGGGAGTTGACTTTTTCTTTTTCTCCTTTTTTTTTCCATTTCCCCCTCTTTGCAGCAGTAGGAGTGGGGACTGCCGGTGGGCTGTGGTGGTAACAACCCATAACGCATTTGGAGTAGACAGCTGGCCTATGATTCAAAATGAACCAAGCTTATGGCTTCTAAATACACCAACACTGTCTCCGATACGTACGCAAAGCATGCTAATTTACTTATGTCATGAACATTACTTTTAGTTCTGACTCACTCTCATCCTCGATGCTACCAAAATACACATCATAAGAATTAAGAACCTGGACCAAAAACAATGGACAGCTAATGCATCGGTTCCTCAGCATGCTGATTTTTGACATTTTAACGAAGCATTTGAAGGTAGAAGAAAATGGACATGAATGCATGTGGTAGAAGAGACAGAGATACGTAAAAAGAGAAATATATATATATATATATATATAATAATGAAGGTTGAAAACGGAAAAGGAAATATTACATCTTGGAGGTCTTGATGAGTCAAGAAACCTAGCTTGAGCATGGTGGCAGCCAAATAAACAGCAAGACGGATCTTTCCGTGGAATTTGTGAATGGCTTGCGTTATGCTTAGCCCTCCAGCGCTATGTCCAACCAATATCACCTGCCCATCAAAACACTTCCCTTCACCATTTTTTGTTTAACATATCATTTGCATAATTGCATCATCTAGTCTCTGTTACTTATGTTTTGATTGTCCGATCAACAGCTTCACCCATAGTAATACAAATTACTAGAGAGATGATGAGAAGTGTCCTGGTGATGATCTGGTAAGGATGCGATGAAGTCAATGAGAGGCTTGTTATAGTCATCAAAAGTAAGAACTGAATCGGCATGACTTGGATCTATGCCTGCACTCTTGAGGTCAATACACGTCACTTTGTAGCCTGAATTCTCCATTAAACATCGGACTTTGTACCAGCACCATCCTCCTCCGCCTATTCCGTGAACCAGCACGAAGTGTTGCTGTTGTTTTTGTACTACTTTGATTGATGAAGGCTCTGCTTTCCCTACCTCTACCTCACCCTCTAAGCCTAACATCCTATTTTTGGTATGACTGCTAATCACCCTCCGTCCTCAGGACTCGTCACTCAATCGGCTCTACTTTTGCCTGAAACGAGTGAGAGTTACCTTAAATAAGGAAGTGAGAAGGATGTGAGCATTTTTAATTATATTTCATACTTGCCTTATCCATGAATACAAATTGTAACTATTTCTAGGTCAGGACAAGAAAAATGTGACTGACATATTATTTACAATATATATATATTTAGATATGTATATGTAGAGTCCCATAAAGATATATCCGTGTGTTATTCTGAAATTGTTCCTTTCCAAAAGAAATTTTCTGGGATTCCACACCATTCTGTTCATTCTTTTTAAATGGGAAATCATATTACTATGAGAATCGGAATATATGTCTCTTCAATTTACGTCGAATGCACTTTGTGTTTTTTATGTTGTGTGCCTGTCTATCAGTGTGATTTAACCTCCAGCCTTTGACGATTAACACAGAGAGTATCAATCTTCAAAATAATTATCTTAAATTACATTTTTATGTGCATTTTAATTAAGCACGCTTCCCGTATCAACAAATGAAGGCATGCCTTCGTTTCGTTTATCTTTTGATGCATTGGCCTGGCCTATCACTACAGACTGTGCTTCATGTTAATAACATGAAATAAAATGCAATGTAAATAACAAAAAACGAGAGTTATCCCTTAAATAACATACCCACATATACGCACCGGGCAACTGTAAGCAGTCCTTTGGATCTGGCGTCCGTTACCTGGACCACGATTGACATTTACCAATGAAACGAGTTTAGCCGGCCAAGCCTCCTCCTTCTATTTCATTATTATTAGCTCAAATTTTCTCCGTTATTAACTACATTTTCTTACTTAGCCATTGTGTTTACATTATCATATAATAAGCTCGGAGAAAATAAGGGGTTTTGGAAGAGTCAAAGATAATTATAGACATGCAACGTATCATACATATATACATTTGTAATGTAATTTCAAATTACTTGCACCAAATTTATTTTTATTTCAAAATTAGTATCGGTTTTCGTTCCAGAATGATATCTTACCGATACTGATACCATTATCAGTCAATTTTTTAAAATTATTAAATAATATCATAACTTTGTAAAATCTGTAAAATAATCCATGTATATATTATGCATCCTATGTAAATATAATTTCAACTCATTTCAAACATTCAACTAATAAAATAAATATAATACAATTTTTATATAATATTTATACCATTAATATCAATTTTCACATATTTCTTAAATAAATTACAACCTCAATTAATATAAACAAAATATCAATCTTCAAACTACCATAACTTAATATCAATACATCAAAATATCATGAAATAATAATAATATACTACAAACAATTATTTTTTCATTCATATTAATACTGTTTTTCATCTATTTCTCAAATAAATATCAACTTAAATTAATATAATAAAAATAATAGATCATCAAACCATATTACTGAATATCAATAAATTATAACTTTATCAAATAATAACCCCGTAATCATGGAACCATAATCAACTGTATCCAAATAGCATATAATAAGAATATATGGAATAATAAATGATATAACTAATATAACTATCCAGCGTAAAATTTTCATAAAATAGTAAATAAAGCCTAAAATAAAAATATTACCAATTAGCATATATAAAATTTAACATATACATCAACTATAAAAAAGAGAAGAATAACTTAAAAATACATTAATCTTCATTTTCTAGATTGATATTCACTAAAATCAAACTGGATCAACCTATCATTTACTACAAAATCCTCATTATGAAGAGAAACTTGGTCATCGCCCTCATTCATTCTTTTTCCAACAAGTGATATATCGATAGCCTCCCAATAAACATTAACATCTCCTTGCAAGTCACTTTCATCTAAAAGACTTGACTCCTCATAAACCTAATCCACCAAAGTATCAATATGATCTAAAGAAATAAGATATAAGTCACACTTATTCTATTCAGAATCTTAATAAATAAATAAAATAAAATTATTAATGAGATTTTAGAAATAATACTGAACAGAATAATAGTAATAACAAAAAGAATATACTTCTTTCGAAGCTTTCAGATTGTATCTAACGTAGACAAATCATTCAATCTCTTATACTCCAATCTATTCCTCCTCTTGGAGTAGATGAACTCAAATGTACTCTCATTCTTTTTGCATCCAGTCACACTCTCACATTAACTAACCTTTGCAATTTTAAAACATCACAATCAAACTGATTCCACCAAGAAACTATAAGATAAAAAAAGAATATCATAAATAAAATGAAGCAACCATTAAATATAAACAAGTAACAAAAGTAATGTATATCTAGATTGAGCTTTTCTCTTTATCGTATTACTACAGGAATCTCAAAATCACCAGCACCTTCCTTATACACCTTTATCTATAAACCGAGGAGGCCTTGCATCATCTCATAACTAATAATAGTGATGATAGTGATCAGCATCCCCTATTAACTTCAACTCTCTTTTAATAATCGTACTTGAAGTAGATACTTAAATTGATGAATGCCCCCGCAGCAAACAAAAAAGAGTACAATTGATTTTCCTATCTTTCATTAGCGACAGTTAGGAAATGCTTGTACAGAGAAGATTTGTTCTTCTAATTAGCTTGTATAACTTCCTTCACCCACTTCATGGCTTAATAAAAATTTCCCATCATGGACTTATTACTACTATCCGTTAGATGAAGCACTCTAAACAAAAGCTTACAAACTTTGATTACAAAATACTAGTTAGACCAAAACTCTCTATCCTCAACAATAATGAAAGTAGCATCTAATCCATCATTACACCCTAGTATGTTAAAAAGCTACCCATCTATCACTGGTAAACATCTTTCTTAACTCTTTTTTCATCATCATAAAACTCTGTAAGTGGTAACAAATTAGTGGGAAATCTAGTAAGTACATGGCGACATAAGTTTCTTCCATTAGTAAACTCCCTCCTCACTAAGTTAAATACTTATGCACCAATATAAATAAATCTGGTCTCCTTCTTTCCCTTCAGCATAATCTCCTCTACCATCTCTGATGCCTTCTAACATTAAGTTAATATAATAAAAAATCTATGGAGTGAAAAAAAGAGAGTTATACATACTTTATAACCGCCTCCCAGTTGCTTTGTAACTTGCATCATTATTAGTGATGAGCTGAACAATATTCTCAAACTCAACTTCATTAATAACTTCATCAAAAATCTAAAACAGATTATCAACATTCCTAATTATGTCAAATGCATCAACTGATTTTAAAAATATGATCCCTTTAATAGAATAAATTAAGAAATTAATGAAAGACTGTGGTCTTTGACTAATCCAGTGATCAAACATGATGGAATACCCATAAATAGGCCAAGTCATTCTTTTCTCTTCTAAATAATGTCTCATTTAAAAAATATAATTAGTAAAAGTTTTACCTCTAAGGTCATGCATTGAAAGAATCTTATATCCCAGGCCATACAAAGTAATGGCATCTACCATAGGCTGACAATAATGTGATTGAGCAGCATGAAATGAGACACCTATATCATACCACTAGCTAGACATAGCTATATCCACTTACTCACATGTTTGCCTTGTTTTCATATTGACTTGAATATAAGGTTGAGGTCCTATAGTTATTCTTATACATACCACATCATTACCTAGACCATTCCCTTTTTACTGGATAGAAGGGATAGAAGGTCCTCTAACATCATATCTACCAATATCATCTTTACTAATATTAGCTCTACCACTTATGAAAAATGAACTCATACTGCCAATTCTAAAATTCAATATGGTTTTTCTATCATTCTCTGACTGATACTCCTCTACCAAAGTCTTCATCTACCAATTTACATCATAACAAGCCCTCTTATCAGGTTCCACATCACCCTTTATTCCAATTAGATACTTCTTCAATCTTGTGATTCTTCTTCTTTTCAAAGTTTTACCACAATAATTGCATATGATCTGACTCCTTGAGTCAAGAGCCAATCTACCATGGGCTTATGTCAGATCGTCAAATCTCTTAGAAGGAATTGAAGTATCACCAGTACTGTCTAAAGTCGAATTACACTCCATTTACTATCAAAATTAATGTAAATGATTAAGATATTAAGCAAAACAAACTAATTGTAATTGATTGAACATACATAAGTCATTACATAAATGCAATTGATACTTTTATTAGCTCATTAATATATTTAGTTACATGAACATATATTCAATTTGATAAAACATAACACAATTTTATCAAAATTGAAAATTTTTCAATTTTTATATTCTTAAAATTGGAAAAAAATTTCAAATTCTATCAAATTAAATACAATTGATGATTTTATTAGTTCATTCATACATCTAATTACATAAGTATATATTTAATTTAATGAAGCATAACATAATTTCAC
>JAOXYD010000136.1:8322394-8345360 GCA_028565735.1 Pinacopodium congolense
TAATTGGTGGGATGTGTTGCTAACTAGCCCTAAATTTGATGTTGCAATGCCTCGCTGTTTTGCTCCTATTTTAGCTCCTTTGTATTCTTTTCTTGGATTTCTACTTTAATTTGATGTTAATATACAAATAGAACAATTGAAGACATAAATTAAACTAAATAGCATCAAAATAAAGGATTAATTACATTAAAAGATCACGAAAATCTATATGAATTAAAAATTTATCATGCTTCACTCTCAAGCTACTCTCCTCTCTTATTTAACCTTGCTATTCTGAGCCAATCTAGCTTCCCTTCTTAACTTGCTAGCAATTTCGCAATCTCAGTATCAAGTGCTAGACTTTTAGGCTTTTAACCATTAGTGTACATAAACAAAAGAAAACAAACAAAAAGAAAGCATTATTAGAGCTAGCAACTGAAAATAAAACACACTAAAGCAAAGCAATCAAGCAATTATTGAAATGGAAAAGTAAAAATGAAATAAGAACAAAATCTGAGACAATCAGTACCGTCTAAATCTAATATCTCACAATTAAGAATCCTTGACAACGGTGTCAAAAACTTGTAACAGTATAAACAAAATAATATAAATCAAAATCTAACCTAAACCAAATCAGAGGCACCTCGTCAATAAGTAGTATAAAATAGAGTATACAAGTATTGTACTGAAAAGATTCTAAGATGCAAAAAATATTAACTTAAATAATGTAAAAACTACTTAGAAACCCAAGATGTGATTGATTAAAACATGAAATAAAACGAGTGAAATAGGAAAATATGCAACATGTAAATTATGAACTAAAGGCAATTAAACTAGACCAAATGACTAAAACTAGCTAAGGTGTTAAGCTTCCATTGCATTAGGTACCTAAATTTGATAATGGCGGATTGCTTTAGGGTTTACTTCACTAAAATAAGTCATACCCAATGTTTCATAGGAATTCCTTTTCTATTTTAATCTCAACTTACCTATTTGATCCATAGATAACTTGGAATAAAAGGCATTAAACTCAAGAAGTCTAAAATTAAGTTCGTTAATCTTCGAAATCCTTATAGGTTGGTCTACGCTTAGGCTCAAGTATGTTGCTTAATTTATTTTTTCTGAAGTCAAACCCCAATGGTCATGGAATTCAACTACTGCCTATGGCCATAATTTAGGTGGTCTCTCTAAATTAGGCAAAATAAGAATTTAATCTAGTAAAAATCCATCCAATAACTTCTGCCCAATCCAATCCCAACCCTAACCTTAACCAAAATCAAACTACTCACATGTATTAATCAAAAGAATGTAAGCCATGGTCAAAGCATAGGTTTCCATTAATTTAATCACAAAATAGAGTCAATACAAGTTGAAAAACAAAAAATACAGATAACCAACAGATAGGTGATCACTCCCTAATAGTTTCTACAAAGATTTGCTACTTGAAAGCTTAAAAAAACAAAGATTCAACTGAAAATGATAAGAACAACCAAAAATACCAAAAACCTAGCTAGATTATGTGATTGGTGATGTGTGGATACCCAAAAACTACTAAAATGATGAAAATAAGAATATTTATAGTCCCTACAGGTGGCCCTAGGGTTTTGAGCTTGATCCCTCATCATTTCAATATGATTTGGCATTAAATTTAATGAAACATTACGTACAGTGACCAATACAGGGGCTTGCTAGACCAATATGGCCATAGGAGACCCTCGTATTGGTCCATAACACGAAGGCATACGACTCTCTGGAACTCCAATACGATGGGCTAGGCTTCCCTATACAGTGGGTTGGCCAGACCATTATATTGGGTCTAGAATCCTTTGCTCCTAATCACTATAATTTAATTCGAAACTCCTCCAACTTGCTCCAAATTCATCATGTACCTAAATTTAACAAAAATAACTCCCAATTAGTGTAGTTCATAAATTAAATGGGCAAAAACATAGTAAATTATGCATCTAAAATTAATGTAAATCATCCATTAATAGTGCTCTACTAATATTTTGCTCCTTTTGGCTATATAAATCTATCAATTGTTCCATACTGGGTCTTTTTCTTACAATTTTATAAGACATTACCTAGAGTAAGGTGAGCCTAACTCTGATATTTATTGTTAGCCCTAAAGGATGGTGAATTGCATGTTTTATAAATTAATACTATTCTGAAATTTTATACACCCTAAAATAAATTCAAGGAATGTAATGCTCGTAAGACCAAATTCACCATAAAGCAATGTCTTAATGAATATGTAACAATTGAAACTTAATTCATGAAAATGCAAGATATAAATACATAAATATACTAATCAATTTACCTTCGTAATCAACAATAATAAATGAGTAAATCTAGTACGACTGTCACAAGCCACCAACTAATATATACCACACCTAACCTAACTATATAACAAGGTAAGTCATGATTGATCCCACAGAGAACTAGTTAGTATCGACATTATTTCTAATATTACAAAAAAGAAAATAAAAAGAAAAAGCACCTCTAGTTTTATGGTATTAAAATATAATAAAAACTATACTAATGAAGTTAATGTGAATGAAGGAAAATACGCAATAATAGGAAATAAATAATAATAATGAAAAGCTAGGTCGAAGATATTTTTGGGATTCAGGAATTATAATAAATCATGAAAATATGTAAATTGTGTTACACCTAAGATGTTAGCTTAGAGATATAAACAAGCTCTTATGTCCTATGTTCCTCTAATTTTAGATAAATCTGATACGATCAAAAATTTACCCCTATTTACGCAACAACTATAAACTCTCTAGATTTAGTAGTATAACATCGTTAAGAATTAGGAAAAAACTAAATTAGGTCATAATCTTGCAAGCTTGGAACATGTAACCTAAAAAATAGAAACTCTATCCTAAGTTAATCAAGTTTCACATACAAAATCAATTAACCTATTGCTACTTGTGATAACCACTAGGACAATTATGGATTACAAGTTCATACCTAGCATTCGAACTAAAAATTACAAAAAGGGTGATCAATCCTATGCATAATCCCTAATTCTTAGTATTTAATCGAAGTTTCAACCCAACTCTAGCATAATACATAAAACTTATTCAAAACCTAATTCAATTCTTATAATCGCAACTCATTCATCCCCTAAATATCTTAAAACCAAAAGAAAACTAGCTAAGCAAATTGAAATCAAACAAAACTGAAACTGAAATTAAAACAAACATAATTAAATAACAAATTAAAGACAATGAAAGTATAGATTCAATTATCTATTCAAAGTTATTTAAACATTTAATAAATATTTTAAAAAAACTTAAATTAAATAACATAGAAACTAAAGCTAAAATAAAAAGACAGCAGCAAAAATATAAAGAAACTAGTATTCAACACCTAAATATAATTAATAATTAAATCTTAAGACACAATTGAAATAAACCAAGAAAAACCCCTAATCCTAAGAGAAAAACAAAGAAAACAAGGGCTGCCCACATGGGAGTAAAAAAAAAAAGAAAAAGAAAATAGGCTCCTCTCATCCTTAAATAGTCCTCAAATAAGGTTTTTAATGTTTTAGAGAGTAAATGTCATGTTTGCCCCTTAATTTGGAGTGAAAATTTGTTTTTTAGATACTCAACGACCCTTAACAATACTTTAATAATGCTGTATAAAACCCACCATTTAAGGGTCCAATGCGCAGGGTTAAATAGTGATTTATAAGGAATCAATGGCACCATTGAAGATTGTCATTAATGCTCTAGATTCTATTTTCTTTACCAAACTTGTTCCAAATCAATTTCAAACTGTTTCTTTAGCTCAAAACCTATATTTCAATTGATAATAAACATAATTTAGACATATTGGTATCAAAATAAGGGTGAAATCACATTAAATCATATATGAAAATTCATAAAAGGCAATCTTATCAAAATTCATTGCAAAATTAACTCTAATATTAAGGTAAATCCATTGTATAATACTTCAATATTGTAAAGTTGGAATAATTGTAAAAGTGATCAATAATAAACGTGCAAATCAATATCATAATGAATTATAAAATTTGAAATACACTCAACAGTAATGTAAAGAGGATAAGGAAGAGAAGAGAGACTAAAATTTATAGTGTTTCAATAATAATAACGTTGTCTAATCCACTCCCACCACTAAAGTTGTTGGAATTTACACTGTCAATTATAACCTTCTTCAAAAGGTGAAGAGAAACCCTTACAAATTCAATCATCTTTCTTGGGAGGTGAAGAATAACCTTATACAAATCTTTTTTAGGTAAAGATGAGCCTTTACAAATCTTTTGAAAAGGTAAAGAGTAGCATATAAAAATTATTCTCAAAGTAAAGAGTAGCATATACAAATTATTCTCAAAGTGGTGAACAAAAATGCACCTATAAAGGTGTTTTACTTGAAGCACAATAATTAAGGGCTCTTTAAAGTGTAAAAATGAAATATATACAAAGTGACCTTCTATAAAACTTCATAAAATAGGATATGATGATTTAAAAATAAAAAATCATATTTAAAACACTGACTATAAAGATATATGAAATAAATAAAATATGAAAATCTTATAGCTTAATGTATATAAGGAATTATACCAAGAATTTCAAATAGAAAGGCAATGTGACCACGAAAAATGTTTAAAGACTTCTTATAAACTTAAACAAATACAAAAGAGTCAAAAAAATAGCATAAAAACTCAACTTAAAATGAGAGAAATCTGATTGAACACAAGATTCTACTAATACTTGACATATTTGATTATAGTATCTTGTAAAAATAAAAACTCAATCTAGAAGTGTAATTAAATGATAAATATAGACTTATAACACTCCTAAGACCTTAAAGAATCAAGGAAAAATAAATTTAAGGCTTAACAACATATTTGGAATGTTTGAATAGAATGCTAGAGCAACAATCATACAAGACACGTGATCAAGTTTAATAACAATGAATATTCAATGATCAATCCTAGCACAAAAATAATAATGAGGAGTTAATAAGTGAAATAAACCCTTTAAAGATGTAATAGAGATAGAGTTGAAGGGTTTAGAAACACAAAACTACAAAATGAGGCATTAAGAATCAAATTGAGAGAGAGATAAACACATAGGAGTTTGAAAACTTTGATGAATCCTTCTTTGTAAGCTCATAGTGACTACAACAATGATTTCATTTGGGATCAACGACGACGTTGTTAACCACCGTTGATCTCCTCAATAAAAATTACAAAACATGATCAAAATATTTTCAAACATCTCTAAAAGTTTTTCTAACATCAAACTTAATTTAAAGGCATTTTCAAAATACAATTAAAAGTCTTTTTCAATTGCCATATTGATTTAAGCACCAATAGAAAACTTTACGCAAAAGTTAAAACTCATAAATTACATGAGTGAAAATTGTTGAGCCTTTAGAATATGTAAACTTCAAGTAACACTTACACATACTTAAGATATAGAACATATGGTTTTAAATCTTCTATAATATTTTGTCTTTCTTTCCCTCTAATTAGGACCTCCAAATCTAATCTTTCATCGTCATATGTTCCTATCTTTTAACCTTGTATTAAACACTTCAACAAATAGTAGAATATAACAAAATAAAAATTGAAACCTCAATTGGTTCAACAATTATTTCATTAATTGCATCAGTAGAAAACTAATGAAATCAACCTTTTGACATGAGTTAAACGATTTTTATAAGTTTGGTTAATAAATTAAAAACTTTTAAAATTTAGACATGAAAATAAAAAATTTCAAAAGATTGTGCATTAGCAGATCTATTATCCATAAGAAAAAAATGACATAAAAGCAAAAAGAAAAATTTAATAATCATATATAAGAAGTAAAATTGCCTTCAAATATATCTTCACATGCTTCACCATTTGTCATAATTCTTATATTTATGCATTTGAAAAGTGTAATAGACATTTTAAAGTAAGTCTTTTAAATTTACAGTATAATAGTTTTAAACTTCACATATTTTGAAAAGTGTACATTGTCATTCATAACTATATATAAAATTTTAATGATTCTTGAATTTCTTTCATTAAATTTATAAGTACCATTTGTATCTCTACAACTAAAGAAAATTTAAGTCTTTATATTTTTCACATAAAAGAGTGAAAATGTTTTAACTTATTGTTATAGTAATTTTTCTTCATATCATTTATATTATTAAATAGTTATTTATAGTTTTATATTTTATTAAAAATTAATTGATATTGATTGAATATTTCATTATTTTTTGAGGGGTGTAATGGGAGAAATTGATAAAAGGATTAAAATAAGACAATTACAATTTGTCAAGTATATATGATATTAAATATGCGAAAAAGTAAAAACTTCTAATTTGAAATTTGTTATATTTGATTTTTTTTTTTGAAAAAGTAGAACTTATCATGAAATAGTTTATACTTGTCATATTTGAACTTAATTATATTCAATTGTTTCAACTTTCTCTACTAATATAATTACTTATTGATAACTTTTTTGGTGAACTGCCAAATATTAAATATACTAATATGATATAAATTCCATTAATAATGGATAATAAATTACTATACATAAAATACAAATAGAAACATATCGAATAAAAATATTATTAAAAATAATAATTACACATTTTATAGTTAATTATATTAATTTAGATTAAATGTAAAATAGAAAATAGTGAAAAAAGCACCAATTCTAGTGCCTCTTTTATAATGATCTGTTCGTTGTCCACCTTGCTTAACCTGCCTGTTCCTGTCAATCCATCCTGCCTGTTCCAATCAATCGTACTGAGTACACCTTGCCTACTGTTTGGGTAATTCAGACCAGAGCCTGAGTGAGGAATCGCTTTCTCGTATCAGTTTAGCTTAATTGCGTTTGACATTACAGGCACGAACTGCTGTAGCAAACAGAGAATGTCACCCTAATTATGAAATCATGCTTCACATGAACAATATAACAAGTATCATCACAGATGTATGCCTTAAAAACCATTTGGAAGCTGTTAAAAAGTGTAGGGGCTGTTTGGAAAAGCTTTTAAAATGAGTTTTAATTTTTAATTTTTTTAAACATAAAAATTAAAAAAAACAATATAAAAATCGAAAAAATAATACACTAATACAGTATAAAAATAAAAAAATAATATAAAAATTTAAAAAATATAAAATTTAATAAAAAACACAAAAATAACAATAAAAAACAGAATTAAACAGCCTCTTATTGCAATGATATGCGGAGTATATTCCCTTTTCTTATTGCATCTACAATTATGTGAAACTTAAAAACTTTCGAGTAGCTCTCTTATGGACATACCATTTTTACTAATTCACAAAAGGTTAAAAAGCTGTAATAAACTACGATCTGCTGACTCGAACCAAATCGACGAGAGAGATTCATCTGAAATTTTCTCTGTAGTTGTTTCTTCGATTAGAGACAATGGAAATCCTCTGATCTCGAAGCATATTCAAGTTAGGGGCCAACAACCGAGTATAGCGATCAAAATACAGAAGCTGTTTCATCAGAAGCGCAAACTCCCTCGGAAATCTGAGTCCATAGGATTCACTAACACGAATCTGTTTCCACACCCAGAAAACACAAAATAAAGAAAGATTATTTAAGTACTTGAAAAATATACTTGAGCAGATAAAACAAGTTCAACCACCCGAAAGGGTTTCTGTCATAAACTACTACAATCGGACTCCAGAAGTCCAGCATTCTCCACATCGTCCCATATTTCCTGTTTCTTTTCAAAGCTTTCTCTTCTACAATAATGAAATAATTTTTGTTTTCTTCAGGCAATAATCATTACCAATGAATATGATTTATCCAGGAAAGATGCCCTAAACACATTCTAACCTTTTCAAACAGCAGCATTTCTAATATTGTACCCAGAGGACCTGTGATTTATAATTTAAAGATTTTTTTCAAGCAACATTATTTCACAAATTGTTTGAACCTATTTGCTAAAAATCATTTTAATAAAAAAAATAGAGCAGATTTTACTTACCACGTCGAGAAAAAGAGCATTCATCTGTCTCTCATCAACAAATAGATTGGCTGAGATAGCAGCTGCATTCGTATTCTCATTTCGGGCTGTTGCAACAACGATTTCTGTGTCCAACTCCTGCATCACAATAGAAATAGATATTTTTAGACAGCATCCAGATAATCCCAAATCAATCTAAACAACATATCAAGGTGGCTACAAAATTAACTATTTCCCAGTGACAAAACTCACTTGTATTGACGAAAATATCTTTTCCAAGTCTCTCGCAAAAGCCCTAGCCTCAATGTCCTTGCTTGTAGCACCCATTTCAATCAAAGCAGATGCCATTGACTCATATTCTTCAGTTGCAATTGATGCAAGAAATATCTCCATAGCAGCCCAAGTTCTAGGAGATATTCGTCCGACAATGCCTGCAGAAGGATTAACATTTTATTTACATGACAGATCATATCTGAACACGGATTCTGATAATGGATGTAGACGCATTTCAGCCCTGAGCATAGAAGCCATAGAGACCTCTACCCTATAGTTCATATCCAAAATTTAGTAGCAACGTATTCAGTGTGAACTTAGGTAATCGTTTATAATCCATGCAGGGCAATAAAATAGTCCACATATAGCAAAGATTGGAAATGCACTTCTAGAAAAGAAAACAGTTACCAAAATCAAGAAAACCAATGCGACCATCACGTAATAACCACAAGTTTCCAGCATGTACATCTGCATGAAAAGTTTCGCAAGCAAGCAAACTGCCAAACCTGCATTTTAAGTTCCATATCAACAGATTAAGTTCTTGAAATTTAATCAATAGGAGACATAAAGAATGCAAGAGTAAGTCTCAAAAACATTCTACCAGACATTAAGGGCAGTTATTAGAGTGGTCTCAGGACTAGAAACAAGTGAACTTATAGAGTCTAGGTCAGTAAGAGGAACACCATAGAGCCTCTCCATTGTCAGAATGCGTCTCGTGCTGCAATGTTGATACACTTTTGGAGCAGTAGCCTGTCTTGTAAGTCCCATCGCTTCCAAATATCTCTTAAAGGACTGGATGTTTACTGCCTCCTTATTAAAGTCAACTTCTTCTAGCATGGATTCCCTTATGTCCTTCACAACGCCAACCTGCAGAAGGGATACATAGCTTTTGGCAAAAGATTATGGGATATCATTCTTATAAATATAGGGATGCAAACTTAAGAATTGAAAAATAGAAGTGAAAAAATAAAATTAAGAAGGTCTTAATCAAAAACAAAAAATCAAGTTTTTTTCCAATTTAACACTATACCAGTGATGTACGACTGAGTTCAGGATTCAAGAACTCCAATATGCGAGCAACAACATACACAAAATTCATATCTGCCACCAATATATCTTCTATCCCAGGTTTCAAAACCTTTATTACCACATCTTCTTGGGAGCCTTTAAGCCTAGCAGCATGAACCTAAGACAGCATGTTTAGCGTTCCGATCATATGTATCAATGATCATAAACAACAGTTAATGTTCAATAAGTGAGAGAACAAAAGAGAACCGTCCTGGGAGCAGATACCTGAGCTATTGAGGCTGAAGCAATTGGTGCTGGGTCCACATATTCAAATACATTTTCTATTGGTCTTCCTAATTCGTCACGCAAAATTGCCTCAATTTCTTGAAATGGAACTGCCGGAGCTCTATCAAAACAGTTCTGAAATTCTTCAACGTATTCAGGAGGGAACAATGTAGGTGCAGACGCTATAAACTAGCAGAAAACAAGCTAAAACACATTAGGGACAAAATTCTGTCATAGAAAGAGGTTAAGTGGAAGTAAAATGAAAATCCCGAGTGAAAAGCAAAGAGAGAATGCAAACAAAAATTATTCAATTTGTCCAATAAAATCACCAATCAGTTCATTATAAGTCATAGAAAGAAACTAAAAGTTACCTGCCCCAATTTAATATATGTTGCCCCCATGCGCTCAAACAATCTCCTCAAATATAAGGGTGAAAGTAATCCAAGCTGCAGCTGGGTTGGTATTTCAGTTGAAGATCTTCTTGACTGGAATCATTGATTAAAAGTATAAGGAGACACGATTGTGAGAAATTTGAGATTAAAAATGCAAGAAAACGAAGATTGAACAAGAACTCAACCAGATCATTAGCATGGTTCCAAAGGAGACATCCCTTACTAAGCTTGGATGAAAATATGTGTAAGCTTGGATTATCCTTCATTTTATATATCCCTGTCTATCTATCTATCTATCTATCTATCTATCTATCTATCTATATATATATATATATATATATATATATTTGTAAAAAGAAGAACTGAATATATGAATAAAGCAAAAAAGAAAGAGGACCAAAGAAGTTAAGAGGGGACGCAGTGGTTTACCCTAGAAGCATCAGCAAGCCACTCAGAACCAACTCCGACAAATGCTTGAAGGCCTTGAAATAGCCTTGAGGCTCCCCGTGGACCGGTATTAATAGACGTCTGAACAATATCCTCCACCAGTTTGGGAAACTTTTCAATACTATCTGAAAACAATATAAGAATATATAACATGAACAACTTTACAGAACAAAGTCAATACTTGTTCTATAGAAGTATGCAAAGGTGATTCCTAAAAATGCGTTGACGAAGTCACACAGTGTGCCAACGTATAATCAAGCTGTTCCAGTCTCCAAAAAGCCAAGACACAATGTTAACTATAAGTTAGTGAACAAGAAACTAAGGATTGAAGAGGGAGTAACTGAAAGTAAGTGATTACAAAGCAAGGAAACTTAAAAGAGAAGACCTTGGAGGCGAGAAGTAAAAAGATCCTGTGCTTGTGAGTAACGGGCATTAAGAGAGAATCGACTACGACGAAAATGGAGATTGCCCGTCTTCATTTTCCATCTATTACTAATACAATTCCCAAATTTTGCGATCGATAACTGGTGACAACCGAAAAAAGTAAAAAAAGAGATAAGAAAATATAAGGAAAAAGAAGCCCAAAAATTGAAGAACGTGAAGGGAAGAGAAACCTGAAGAGGAGGAGGAGGAGGGAAAAATGGGAAGTTGTAGCGACAACTTCCCCTGGCATAAACACTTGTCATGGTCATCGCCATTTCTGTCGACAAATTTTTCTTATTATAAGTTGAAGGAACAATTACTTGTAAATAGATTTATAAGAAGAAGAAAAATTTGAGAGTTTTTAGGACAAAGAAAGGCACTTCCCTTCAAACGTAAAAGGAAAGAGAGACACTCAGTTCTTCACATAGAAATACCAGACAGACGCAAACGTAGACGCCGACGCCTACGCCAACTCATAGTACTGATCACCAAGTAAAAATGACGATGTTTCACAATAGCCATAAATATATATTTCTCACTAATTATCCGCTTAGTAATTTTCAGTATTTAATGATGTTTTGTTAGTAAAGGAGACATTTTAAGTAATTACTTGTAAATGAATAGGTGAAAGACAGACTGCCACGTGGGCACTCACTTCACTTCACCTTTCAAGTCTTTAACTACAACTCCTTTGCGGGCTTTTCTGAAGTCCATTCATATGATAAACCTGAACTTGTAGACATTACAATATGTATCAACTATTGATATTTTTTACTCGTGTGAAGAATCAGGAAAGTATATAAATAAATAACAAAAAAGAGTAAATAACAAAAAATCAGTATTGCTGAACTATGAGATGTGTCCAAGCCAAAGACGGAGGATTGAGGTGATAAATGCATGAGCTTTAGGTTTCCATTTCCATCAAACTCAAGTAGGAATGCCTCATGCTCCTCTTCTATTCCAATTTCTTCCTCACACTCAATTCCACTTCTAAATTTGTAGCTTCTTTCTTTCTTAGCTATCTATTATGTTTACTTCTAACTAGCTAATGCAATTCAACATATGTTCTATGCCGACCGTTGCACTTTGTTATGGTCATATATGCATTTTTCACTAGAAAATTTTATGGAAAAATAATAATGGCTATGTCTGTTATCGCAAAGAAGATTATAATTACGACTTATCCCCAGTAATTTTTTATCATGTTGGTCTTGAATTGCTTGCTTGCATATTTGCTCATCTCAAGTCATCTGATGGCGATGCTGTTGCTGTTGCAAAGGCAAGATACTGCAAAAACCAATATTAAGAGGTGTTTGACTGCACTTATGGAGCTGTGACAAAAAGTTGTAAATATAGACGACATTCGTTGCCGATTGTGTCCCTGGAGGCTTGCGATGAGAAAAAAGAGATCAGGTGCTGAGTTAAAGAAGCTTATAAAGGAAACTTCGATCACATTTGATGAGAGTTATGAAGACCGTAGCTTTGTGAACTGATACCATAGATTATGCTTTGGATTCAATACAGCGTCCGCTTCAATACCATTATCAAGTATCAACAGTGTTGTGACTGGGCCAATTAACCCCCGCCCTGGTCATGAACAATAGCTTCTGCGTGCAAATTCTTTCAATGTCAGCATGTCTACTTTGATATGACCACATTTAAGGTTTAAGCTCATTATGGTTGGTTGTGAAAGTGACTCAGTGCTTCTTTATATTCCAGACGAAGTTCTTACAGATGTTATGGTCCTTGGATCTTACATCTACTCGAGCGGATTTATCTGCCTATGGAAGAAAATGGATGCATTTATTTCGGGGTGAGCTTATTATGTGTAAGCTAGCTTTGTCCAGGTAATAATTGATACATAAATGACGTATCAAATGGCGATTGTTTCTGAAATTACTTGTACTTGGTAGGCACCAGTCAGTTCTATTTGGACAAATAACATGCGCAATCTGCAGCCTCACTCATGCATAGAAGTCAAAAGTTTCTGATGCCAAAAGTTCCATCCGTCAAACCGCCTACTCCTATCGATGGAAAGAGCTACACTCATGCATAGAAGTTAAGTTTCTGGTGCCAAAAGTTCCATCCGTCAAACCGCCTACTTCTATAGATGGAAAGAGGCTTAATACAACGCATGCTTCTTATGTCTATAGTTGTAGGCACCCTGTTATTACACACCTCTCATCAGAATACAATGGCGGAAGAAATGCTTGGATCGAGCTCAAGAAGGTGAAAACTTATTCAACTTCTACCATAGATATGGCTCTAGATTATCTGCTAAACATAGTAGACAATAAACTTGATGTGTCTAGGTAGTGGATTTGACGTTACAAGAGATCCATGTGAGGCCTGAACAAATCAGACTTGTTCCCGTTCATAATGTTTGAAAACAAAAAATCTATGTTCTTAAAGGACAAAACAACCATCCCCTAAAAGAGACTGCAACTTTATAGGGTCTCATGGTTTCACTCAATCATGATATCTTTTTTAACATCGATAAGAACCAAGCATGAAAACCTTAACCCTTAATAACCATAGATGGTGATTGGCTGACGATGAAATTCAGCATGATTCATCTCAAAGAATTATCCTTATTGAAATCATATGCTAAGAAGTTCTTCCCATGTTCCATATAAACTCTGGTTCTGCCTAAGATAATTGCCAGAAACAATCACAAAAGAGAAACAGATGAAACAAAAGATAAAGCAAAACCAAGATAAACATGAGAATGATCAAGCATTCAATTGTTATGTCAACAAGGCCTCAAAAAATAAACTACATTCCAAAACAACATTATTTGTATCAGTTAATTGTCTCTCATCAGAAAAGAGTGCAGAAATCAGAAACCTTTTAGAAACTCAACATCCTTGTTCACTTCCCTTCAGATTCTCCTTTCTCAAAAAACGTCCTCCTAATCCAATCAAAAGGCTGGGCAAAAGCAAATAGTGAAACTTCAGTTCAACAAACATATTCCAAAACATTTATGTCTGTTGCTAATGTTGCAAATTACAAAGTTTTTAGGGAATGTGTACAGAATAAACTAGGTAATTGAAGAACAAAGTTGATCAACAATTTTATGGGGGGGTAGCATTGAAACTATTGCAACTCATCAACCAGAATTGACGCCGTATCTTTTAGATGCAGTAGCTAGTCGTATTACTTGGCCTAGCTTTCAAACTAAGACAAGTAAATGATATAAAATCTGGAATCAAATGTTCTTTTCATTCTATTGCGCTCAATTTGCAGTGGAAGAGGTACATCATTATCCAGGATTCCATTAAATCAGTTTTTTATCATTGGCCTGCAATCTTCAAATATCAAAATAGAGAATTATGGGTCCTAAAAAGCAAATCTAAATCCATAAGAAGTGCCCATGTACAAAGCACAAGTAGTTTAATGAAAATTTTGGAGTCAGGTAAGAAATCAAATGCTTGCACCCGCCAAATGGAGATTATTTTGACAAAAATAGAGAACATACGACGCATCAAAAAGTACAAAACAACAAATTTGCGATGAGAAACCGAAATAAAAAGAGGAAGAAACAGTAGAACCTGAATGATCCAAAGAGCAGTGGAGGTGGCGGCAACGCCCCAGAATACGGCGGCCTGGATGTCCGTAGATTGAGGACGAAGCCTAGGATTCAGGAACTTCAACATCGACCCTTCTCCTGCCATTGATCTTGAAGATGAAGAGAATCAAACCCTAACAACCAATTTTTATTTCTCTCACTCCTCTTTTGTAAAATAAATAAAGAAAATGTTTTAATTTACCTTTACCAGTGTGAACAGAAAGGTATGAGTCGACCAAAAACCGTTTGTTTAAATTTGGACGAAATTAAATAGATGAATACAATATTCGTTTGACACATTATTACTACTTTTTTAGCCTTCTTTGCATAACGGAAAAATATGTTCTTCATTAATTGGTAACTAGTAATTATTAGGCAGTATATGTCAATAGAAATGGCAGAGGGAATCTTTAAATGAAATGAAATAAAATTTTATTTTTAACTTAAATATTGTAAGTTTTATAATATTCGAGGAGGGTGAATTGAGTATTTAAAATTTTCTTTTCAAATTAAAACACTTTAAACATATTAAACTAATTTCAAATAAATGAATTATCTAACTAAAATTTAACCTAAATAATAAGATTATACTTAAGTCGATATTACACAAATTTAATCAATAATAAAGCAAATATTAATACTCAAATATAAAGAGATAAGGAAAGAGATAAACTCAGAGATTTATAGAGGTTCGCCTATCTTAAAGATATATTACGTTCTTTCTTCAACTATTTGTTGGAAATTTACTAAAAACTAATCTTACTTTAATTAAACGAAGAATAACCCTTACAACAATTTTGATTATAAGACCAAGAGGAACCTTTATAATAATCTTGATTATAAGGTCAAAAGATACTTTTACAATCTTGATTATAATGCCAAGAGGAATCTTTATAATCTTGATTATAAGATAAGAAGAATCTTTACAATCTTAATTAGAAGGTCAAGAGAAACCTCTACAATCTTACTTTAGGGTGAAGAGTAACCCAACCCAATCTTATTTAAAGGTCACGAAGAACCCATACAACAATCTTGAATTTTAAAGGTCAAGAAGAATCTACCAATTTTACTTTCTAAAGGGTGAAGAGTAACTCTTACTACAATTCTAAATTTTACAATATTTATGCACAAAGACAGCCCTAAAAGAAACTCCCTTGAATTTAAACATAAGTTTATATAACTTCTCAAACCTTGATCAAAATGAATTAAAAAAAGGAGCTCAAATGCAATCAATGCAATGCTTATGCCTTATGTAATGTCTAATACACATACAAAATCTAAAGCAATTCAATTCACAATCAAATATTAATGCAATTCAAATTTTATTTTCTACATACCAAAAGTAACCTTAAACAATCTTTTGAGTGACAAAGAGGAGCCTTAAATCAATCAACAACAAATACAAATCAAATCCCCCAAATTAGTAACAAAATCACACCTTCTATAGTGTTTTACTAAAGCTCATGCAACAAAAAAATTCTAAATATTTATGAGGCAAACTAAGGGCCCGTTTGGTTCGGTTTCGGTTTTCAAATTTTCTAAACACAAAAATCAATAAAGAACATCACAGAAATCGAAAAAAACACTATAATACAGTACAGAAATCAAGATAGACAACACAAAAATCTATAAAAATACACAAAATCCAATACAAAAATATAACATCCACAACCAAAAATCACAACCAAAGCTTTATCAAACGGGCCCTAAAATTATGACACGCCTAACTACACCTTAATAGATCATAAACAATTCAATTGAAGCAACAAAAATGAAATTATAACATTAAAAAATCAGATTAAAGGAAGATGCACGCAATCTGTCAAACTAGTGCAGTCTAAATATTATAGCATATAAACAAACATGTTTAACCAATCAAATGGTACTAAATCAATATAACAAACCTACTGCTACATTAATTTATCAGTTCACAAAAAATCACAATAACAAACATAAATTTATAGTATCAAACAAATGGATTAAATCAAGACTAAAGTAGAAAACATTAAACGTGGACAACTTTAAGGTAGCATGTAAAATTAAGTTTAAACACACAATATAATGGCTTAAAAATTTAAAAAAAAAACTAGAAACCTCCTAAGACCTTAATCAACCTAAAAACAATAAATTTGCAGCACCAAAAACAGATTTAGAAGTCAAATCGAATGAAAAAAAGGATTGCACAAAAACTGGACAATTTTAAGCAATATGTGTTCTTGAAGCTCAAACAAATGTTTTGAATACTTAAAAATTAAAGTAGAATGTTTGATGCACTCTTGAGATTTTAAACAAATCGTGTGTAATAATTTAGAAACAAGAAAAATAGATTTGTATGCTAAAAATCTAAGAACATAGAAATTGAACTAAAACAAAGATAGTTTTGGTGTAGAGACTTTGAAAACTTGAACCTAATGAAATAATGAATCAAAAAATAAAATGAAAACTTTATCAACTTCTTCTATGTTTAAAACAACTAGAAACATAAGTTTTACGCATCCGTAAATTAATTTAAAACAAGAAAAATGAAATTGAAAGAAAGGCAGTAACAAAACTTTCAAACTTTGAATATGAACACTTTGATGGCTTTGATCTTTGATTAAAAAAAATGGCATTAAAAGAGTTATGAAGGCTTTAAAATACCTATATATAGTGTTAAGAAGTAGTTAGAGATGTTAGGAACAAAAACTAGTCATTTAAGTGTTAAAAAGCTGTTGATAACTCGTAAAAACAACTAGCCATTACACTATCAAGACAAATACAATAGTCTATAAGGAGGTATATGGCACCCTGAAGCCCACTGTATAGGACACTAGAAACAGACCCAATACTTGGGTCTTGGGAGTCCATCGTATAGCCTTTAAACCTGTCATATATGTTCCAAAAACACATGAAAACATGCTCAAATCAATTGTAAGCCTTTTCAAACAAATTACTAATATTAACTAACTCTTCAAACAAGTTTTAAAATATAATTTAAGGCTATTTAAATTATCAAAACAATTCAGTTCATTTAAAATATAAGAAATGCCTTAGATTATGAAACTTTTCATTCATAAAAAATTTAAAACCTTTTCATAAACTTCATAGACCTTCCATAAAATAAAATTCACATCACAAATTGATTCAAACAAATTCAAATGCATATAAATAACTTCAATCAACACTTTAATTTATTTAAACATCATCAAGAAGTATACACTAAAACAATTCATTAAATTACTACTTGATTATGCAATATTTAGCTTAATGTCATTATAATTCAATTCTTACCATGTCAATGTCCTAATCAAATTCAATTAATCACTAAAACTACAATTCAATTTTTATATGCTTATATGCAAATGTATCATGCAAATGCGAGAGCCCTTTTTCAGGTATTGATTAAGAATTAAGTTTAGGATACTTACACTTGAAACCCTTTTCCTAAACTATTAGGGGTTAAATTGATAAAGTTTTAATGGTTAATTTGTTGAATTATGACCCTTAATTCAGTACTTAATTGTTAAATTTATGAGTTATTATGTTTAATTTTCAGGATGGAGCTTAATGATGAAGATTAGAGCCAACCATGATGAATTCCTCTCTTTTTTGACCATTAATGCCCCCCTGGTAGGGTCACGTTAATGGAAGAATAGGGGGCTATTTAAAAGTGTATAATTCAGGTATTAACGGCACCTTCACAGGGTGCCATTGATGGGAGGCAAGGCGTCATTGAGTATAGAGTCAATAATTTCAGCTCCAAATCTTCTAGATTTTAACTCTTGGTGTGTTCCTAATTAATGTTATTGTCTGCTAGCACATGGGGGGAGTTCTTTAGGCCCTAAAAACATCCAAAAACATATAAAAAACACAGAGAGATTGAAGAGATTAGATCTACATAGTCTTAGAGAGTTCTTCCTCTCTCATTCATAGTTTTCTGGAGTTTTAAGCTTCAAACACTTAGTTCTTCGGATTTGGATATTGTTTATGAATTTCTAAACATTGGAGCTTGTTGTTAAAACTCATATTTGAGTCTAGGAATCATCCAAAGGAGTTTCTAAACTCATATTATATCTTATTTTGTTCCATTTTCAAATTAATCAAGGTTGCTATTTTTATGCTTATATCCTTTAATGTTCTTGATTTTTTTACAAGATCTTGATGAATTAGAGCTTGGCTGGAGTCTAGAATCAAGTTGAGAGTTCAAGAAACATCCAGAAGACTTTCTGGGATTTGTTGTAACATCTAAACTTTATATTTAAACTCTTAATTTCAAATTTATCAAAGTATGTTATATAAATTGCATATCTTGTATGCTTTGATGCAAATGTGCGGCTAATCGTTTTTGTTGCTATGGATTGATGTTTGATGATTTGAAAGATTTTTAAGGCATGTTAAAACTTATGTATTTTGCTTATTGAAGTCTGAATGAACCAATTTTAAACTGGTAACTTAAGATTAGTTTTTAAGATAGTTTAAATATGAGAAATCATCTTAAATTGTTAAAAAAATCATGAAGTAACACGAATTAATCCTTACATGACTAAACCTAGATTTTTTTTTCCTGAAAGTTAGAGTTCTGAGATTAATTTTTCAAAACTCACCTTCTTGAAATTAAAGCCCATTTACTTGATTTTAAAGTATAACCAAACTTTAGAAAAGATTAAATGGAGAAAAAGAAAAGTCTTAACCATAACTTTGTTTTGATTTTGTGAAGGACTTTAATCAGAATTTAAATTTGTTTTAAAACTCAATTAAATCATCAATCATCTAATCCATAGCTAATTTAAACATTTGATAATTTTCATAATTTTTCAGAAGCAATTTAAAATCAATTTTGAAGTATTTAAGCCAAAGTAGTCTAGTTTAAGTCGTTTTCTAATTTTTAATCAAATACTCTAGAATTTCCTAAATAATTGTAATCCGATCAACATAGTAGTTAAGCAACATTTTTTCCCATGAGTTCGACACTCGGAGTCTGAAAAATTAATCTACTTTATTACTTTTGCAATAGGTGAACTTGCCTTAATTCCGTTGATTTTCAAAGTAAAATTATTTCAAAATCACCCACAATTTTAAAGTCACCTAACCAACGCAACAGTTGAAAATTTTTTCCTCATACCAATATGAGAGGGACTATAATCTCAGTAATTGAATGATAAGCTTCAAGTTTCTCGCTTGGTAAAGGCTTTGTTAATATATTCAAACTATTATTATTAGTATAGATCTTCTCAAGTTGTAATTGATTGGAATCTAACAAATCCCTAATCTAATGATATTTTACATCAATATGTTTTGATCTCAAATAGAAAAAAGAATTCTTACCAAAGTGAATAGCACTTTAAGTATCACAAAATAACATATAATACTCTTATTTGAAATTGAGTTTCTTTAAAAATTTCTTCATCTATAATAACTCTTTACATGCTTCAGTTGCTTCAATAAATTTAGCTTCTGTGGTAGTAAGTACAATACACTTTTGTAATTTCGATTGTCATAATGTCGCTCTCTCTATAAATAATATCAAATATCTCAAAGTAGATTTTCTAAAATCAAGATCACCAGTCATACCAGCATCTATATAGCTAACTAATATGGGTTTATAAATACCCAAACACATGCATAATATGGAAGTCTCACATAAGTACTTTAATATCCATTTAATAGTATTCTAATATTCCTTACTAGGATTAGAAAGAAACCTACTAACAACTATAACTGCATAAGTAATATCTTGTCTAGTACACGTCATAGCATATATTAAACTTCTAACTGCTAAAGAATAAGGAACTTATTGCATACTTGCCTTCTCTACATAAGTAAAAGGACTTTATAACTCAATCTAAAGTGATTAGTAAGAGGAGAACTAACTGCTTTAATATTGTCTCTGTTGAACCTTTGAAGTACTTTCTCAATGTACTTCTCTTGAGATTGTTGTAACTTCTTTGTTTTCTTATCTTGAATAATCCTTATATCAAGGATTTACTTTACCAATCCTAAATCTTTCATAGAGAAATACTTGCTCAACTGCTTCGTCAAACGATCAATCTTAGAATCATTCTTACTAAGAATCAACATATCATCAACGTATAACAAAAGAATGATAAATTATCACTAGAGAATTTTTGATAAAATACACAATGATCTGAAGTAGTTTTTTATAGCCTTACTCCCTCATAATTGACTTAAAATTCTTGTACCATTGTCTTTGTACCTGTTTCAAACCATATAAGTTCTTTCTTAACTTACAAATATAGACCTCTTTACTTTTTACCTTAAAACCCTCTAGCTGCTTCATATAGATCTCTTCTTCCAAATCTCTATATAAGAATGTCGTTTCATATCTATTTGCTCAATCTACAAATTAACAATAAGTGATAAACCAAATATAATATCAATGAAAGATATTTCAATAATAGGACAAAATATTTCATCAAAATCAATAGCTTTCATTTAACTAAATTCCTTGACAACCAATCTAACTTGGTATCATGGTCCGTTAGGGGTCAAATTGATAGAGTTTTAATGATTAATTTGTTGAATTATGACCCCTAATTCAGTGCTTAATTGTTATATTTTTGTGTTTTTATATTTAATTTGCAGGATGAAACTTAATGATGAAGATTAGAGTACAAACATGAAGAAAGCATCTCCTTTCTATCCATTAATGGCCTTCTGGCAAGGTCACGCTAATGGGAGAATAGGGGGTCGTTAATGGGTTCTTCAGTCAAGCATTAACGGCACCCTCTCAGGGTGCTATTACATGAAGGCATGGTGCCATTGATCACTAGAGTCAACAATTTCACCTCCAAATTTTTAAGATTTTAATTCTAACGTGTTCCTAATTAATGCTAGTATCTGCTAACACGTGTGGGGAGCTCTCTAGGTCATGAAAACATCCAAAAACTTACAGAAAATGCTCAAAAGATTGGGGAGAGCATATCTGCTACATTTATAGAGAATTCCTCTTCGTTCACCTTAGTCTTTCCTTTAGTTCTTTGCTTCAAACACTTAGTTCTTTGCATTTTTGTATTGTTTTTGAGTTTTTGAATATTGGAGCTTGTTGTTAAGACTCATATCTGAGTCTATAAATCATCTAAGGGGGTTTTAAACTCAGATTATATCTTATTTTGTTCCATTTTTGGATTAATCAAGGTTGATATTTTTATACTTATATCCATGAATGTTTTTGATGTTTCTGCAAGATGTTGATGAATTAGAGCTTGGCTAGAGTTCATAATCAAGTTGGGAGTTCAAGAAACATCCAAAAGTCTTTTTGAGATTTTTTGTAGCATCTAAACTTTACTTTTGAGCTTTTAATTTCAGATCTATCAAAGTATATTATATAAAATGCATATCATGTATGATTTGATGCAAATGTGTGGCTAAACATTTTTGTTGCTAAGGTTTGATGCTTTAATGATTTGAAAGAGTTTTAAGACATATTAAAGTGTATAGATTTTGTTTATTGAAGGTCTAAATGAACCAATTTTAAGCTGGCCACTTAAGATTAGTATTTAAGATAGTTTAAGTACCAGAAATCTTCGTAAATTGTTAGAAAAATCAATAAGCAACACAAATTAATCCTTGCATGACCAAACCTGAATTTTTTGTGAAAGTTATAGTTCTAAGATTGAGTTTCCAGGACTTACTTGGAATTAAAGCCCATTTATTTGATTTTAAAGCATAACCAAACTTTAGACAAGACTAAATGGAGAAAAGTAGTTTTAACCATACCTTTGTTTTGATTTTGTGAAGGACTTTAATCAGACCTTAAATGTGTTTTAAAACTTAATTAAATTATCAATCTTCTAATCCTTAGCTAATTTACACATTTGTTAATTTTTAGAATTTTTAAGAAGCATTAAAAATCATTTTGAAGTGTTTAAGCCAAGGTAGTCTAATTTTGGCAATTTTCAAATTTTTAATCAAATTGTCTAGATTTTTCCTAAATAATTGTAATCTAATCGACCTAATAATTAAGCAACATATTTCCCATGGGATAGACATTCGGAGTTTGAAATTTACTCCATTATATTACTTTTGTGATATGTGTTCACTTGCCTTTATTTCATTGGTTTTCAAAGTAAAATCATTCAAAGTTTTAAGTCACCTAACCAATGCAACAAATTTTTGGTGTCATTTCCAAGAAAATTTTGATCTTAATATTATTAAAATTAGTATCAATTACTTTAGGACTTGTAAAATTATGTTTCATAATTTTTCTGAATTTTTCTATAATTATTTTCTATTTATTTTGCTTATGTGCTTTATTGCTTTTTGCTTAGTTTATTTTGTTTGTTTATTTATTTTCTTCTATTTAATATTTTTATTTGACCTTGTATGTATACTCAAGAACACAATTTTGATCCAGTAGACTTTGATCCAGAACTTAAGTGCACATTGAGAAAGAAAAAAAAGGAAGCTTGTGCAAAACCGTCAGGTCCATTATACGTAGGAACCTCAAGTGACACTAAATTTGAAACTGTAGAAATGGACCCTGAGGAACATGTACTTGCAAGACCTCAAGTAGAAAATCATGAACCAAACATGATGGACTTAACTTTAGAGAACTAACGTAGACTTGTGGCTAGCATTCTGTGGCCCAGAGTCAATGCAAATAACTTTGAAATCC
>JAOXYD010000136.1:8361176-8373858 GCA_028565735.1 Pinacopodium congolense
AATATAAAGATAAAAAAGACTAAAAAATAAAGCCATTAATTGTCATTAATTGTTCAGAAATATCTACCTGAAAAAATACTTTTTTAAAAAGCATCAAATTAAAGCTTCTTTAAAAAAACTGTTTTTTAGCTTTTGAAAAAATTAATCTGTTAGAAAAATACTTTTTAATGTTACAGTCAAACACCTATTTTTACAAAAAAAAAAACTTTTACGTTAAAAAAAACACTTATTACCCTTCTAAAAACCCAACCAAACATATGCGTAGCCTACATGTAAATGGCAACCGTTCATAAGTATACATGTAAAGTGAAGTGGACCATTACCCCTCAACCCCAAGGACCGCGATTTGGCCCCTTTTAAATAACCAAAAACGTTGACTAATTGAAAATTGCTGTGTGCCTGCAATTCTGCTGATCTTCACCAACTTTGCCTCTATCGCATAATAATCCACAAATAGCTCCCTCACATATAGTCTCATTTCTTATCTCAAAACCTTCCTTTTTTTTGACAATCCTCTTCGCTTCTCCTCCATCTTCCGCTTCTTTGTTTGCCTTTGAAATGATTTCCCCAACAAAGATGGTTGTTGCTTCAATGCAAAGCTCTTCGCAACGTGCCCCAAGTGAAGTTTCTTCACCATAAAAATTCTTTTTAGCTCTCCCCTGTGGGCTGTGTATGCTCGGACCCACGAGCAAAATGCAGTCTGTGCCAGCTTATTCATCTTTGGCTAAAGAGAAAATTACAGAAAGCAGTAGATCAATATATAGGTAAATGAATAACCAAAAGAAGCTGGCAATCAGCAAATCCACTATTAAAATGGAGGCATATTAAATGCGTAGCTCATATATAAGAGAGAACACTACTATAAAATAACAAAAAAGCCCTAGGTGACAAAGGGTGACATGCCTGACAACCATAATACATTTAAGTCTCACCTCAGCAATATATGATTCGAGGGCTTTCTGCAGATACAGAAGCCAAGGATGTAACTCTAAGGCCATAAACTTCCTGCCCCCCTGCACCTGACCATAAGGTGTAAGAGAATCTAACACTTTGAGGATGGGATACTCTGAAAGTGATACACCATGCCTCTCTAGTTCTTGAAGATAATCTACTTCAATGGGCTGCAAAAATAACAATGAATCTCCTTTCTCACCCAGTCGAGCGGTTCTACCAACCCTGCATCATGAACTCTATGTTTAATCGTGTTCCAAAAGATTCTCTATTTCATCTTATAAAAATACTCATTATCTTCCATAAAAAAATGTGCAAGAAGTCCTCCGCAGACCTGTGAACATATTCTGTAGCCTCTCCTGGAGAATCATACTGTATAATACACCTAACCTTTGGGAAATCCAAACCTCTAGCAGCAACATCTGTGGACAAAAGAAGAGCATTCTTCTCAGTTTTGAAAGCTTGAAATGCGGTTCTCCTGTCCTCCTGTTTCATGTTTCCATGCAACCGAAAAGTTTTGGTTCTCAAGAACATCTCTTTTAGTTCTGTTTCTGAATGAGACAAATATTTCCAGCGAAAGTCACTCATCAAATAATAATGAAAATCCACCGCATCACATGTGGAAAAGAATACCACAACCTGTAATACATGAGTGCACAGATAATTAATACTAGAAATTAAACATAAAAAGTCAACAACAAAACATCTCAAGACCATATGTGAAAACAACAACCAAATAGGTAGCAACTACAAACATGAAAGACAATATTACCTTCTGGGAAGTTCCTCTCTCAAAAAGATGCTTTATGATGGAAAGAAGAACAGCAAGCCGTGAGCCGCAGGGCACTGCATTATATTCTTATCAGGAATTTTATATAAAAAATATGAGCTATAAAAAGTACTCAAGAATGAGGTTCTATATTCATCTACCTTTGACATATCTTTGAATCAACTGAGATGGAAGTTTATAATCTCCAGTTGAAACATTTATCGCTTTACTTGAAAGTTCCAGTTTATCATCAACGTGAGATTGAATAGACCCAATACATTCAAGTGAGGGATCTACTTGAACCTCCTTGTCATCAAGTCCAATCATAACTGGATTCTCCAAACTAATTTTAGCAAGATGATTCACCTTTTCATTTAATGTAGCTGATAACAGCAAATTTTGCCTCTGGGTATTAGAGAAATAAGTAACTTGATCTTCCTTGCCAAGATTCCCAACTTTCCTAGAGCCCAACAACTCCAGAATCTCCTCTATTTCTGTTCCAAATCCCAATTCCAAAATTCTGCCAAAGGGGTCACCCAGAATAAATTCAGGAAATATAATACCATAGCGTGCATAACAAAGTAATGAATATTGTAACCTCTACCTATCAGCTTCATCAAAGATTATCCATTGCAGATTTTGGTGCAAGAATGACGAGGTGTTCTTTAAGTGATCCAAAAGGCGCCCAGGAGTTGCAACGAGAATCGATAACCCTGAATTGAAAGACAATATACCAAGTTAATCAACAGGGAGAAAGCAGAATAAACCAAACTTGTTGACTCAACAGTAAGCATATATGAATCATTGTTCCGTCTAGCCATGAATATACAACTATATAAGCTACATGCTTTGAAAATAAAAGATTTTGTAAAGTAGTCTTTCAGTAACAAATGTAACATGATCATACCACAAACGAAATAAGAATTATGTACCTTTCCGCAGCCTAGCTTTCTCTTTCAATCTATTTTCACCACCCATAACATAGCCCGGTACAATCCAATGGAAACGGTGCAATAACTTTTGAAGAATCTCATAAACCTGCAAGCACAATTCACGGGTTGGTACAAGGACCAACGCTATGGCCAACACCAGTTTCAGCAAAATTGAACTATAAAAGAAGTGGGGCATTCAAGTATAATCTTACACAAGTAAAATTTCAATTTGAAATAAGCCTATAAAGATATAAATTTTAAAATTGTGGAGTAAAGATTGGGTGCATACCAAAAGAACCATGAGAGCGATCGATTCTAGGAGAGCAAGACTGCAAGAGATGAATAATAGGAGCTAAATAGGCCACAGTTTTTCCAGTGCCAGTAGCCGCCTTAACAAGCCTGTTTGTAACAAATCAATCCCTCTCTAAGGAAAAAAGATTAAAATAATAATAATAATTAGGGAAACGAAGAAAGCATACACATGACGGCCGGAAAGAATAACGGGAATAGCTTGAGCCTGAACCAATGTTGGAGCTTCAAAGCCCATCCGTTCTGAAAAGATGTGTTTTAACGATTAAACAACAGTATGAGTTTGAAAGAAGAGAAGAAGTAGAAGAAGAAGAAGAAGAAGAAGAAGAGAGTGAGAAAAAGAAACCTAGAAGCTGTTGGCAGAGAGTGGGGTGAAGACCCAGACTTGAGAAGGTGCATGACGCGAAAATCTCTGATTTCTTGTTTCTCCCTTCTTCTTCCCCTTCTCCGATTTTCCTCTTCATATTCTTCTTCTTCCTTGGAATGGAACTATACTGCTATTCTCTTCCTCCGAACTGAAATAAAGGTAAATTCCGAAAAGAAGAACTGATTTGTAGCCCTTCGAGTTAGAGCATAGCATAGAATACACATAAAGCCTTTGGATAAATACTTAAAATTTGAAATTCTACTTTCAATATTTCCTTCTATGTTTTTCTTCCCATTAATATGTTTCTTTTAATACAAAAAGTCTAATACGTAATATTTAATGTTATAAAAATCAGGTCAGACATTGAACAGGTAAGAAAAAGGGTTAAAAATTTAGAAATTTAATTGATATAAAATCGTTATAAAATCAGTATTAAACTGGTATAAAATAATAACAGAATAAAATGTATAAATTATTTTTTTTTATTAATCTTTAACTAAATTATATTATTAAAAATATATTATATTAAAATTTTTATTTTAATATCTATTAATTTAAATAAAAATATAACCAAAAATTATAAAATAAATAATGTCATATAAGAATTAAATAAAAATAAAAATAATAGATTAATAGATAATTAAAATAATTAAAAAATAAAAAAAAGTTTGAGAAGTAAGATTAAAATAAAAAATTTAAAAAAGTGAAAATAGATTAATTAAATTGGATTAGACTTAAAATGATTAGACTGACAGATTAAATCAAGTCAAATCGATCAATCTAATTTCAATCTTACGATCCTTAAATTTAAGAATTTTTTTAAAAAATCAAACAAATAAACATCGATTCTTAATTAAGCAAGTCGAACCAACTGATTCGATTCAATTTCTTGAACTTTAGTAATATCGGAATAGTTAGTCATAAAATTTATATTATATTTTAATTTTTTCCATTGCCTACCCTCAATCTCTCATGCTTTTCTATGACTCGAGTCCTAATTCTGAAGTAATTATTAATTTCTATTATCAATCAGGTCAGATTAAATTTCTAAGAAGCAGAACGGGACATCCATTAAAATAAATAATATTAGTGGGCTTTCTAAACCTATCTTTGCCTAATGTCTTGCAGAAACATTTTTCAAATCTTCTTATTTCAACAAAATCGTTTCATGATAATTGTGTATATAAGCTTTTTTTTAAAAAAATATATACGGGCATCCGTTATTATGTTTGAATTACAGAAAGGTCTTTCTGAGTAGATATATATATATATATATATATGCCTCTGGTGTTAACAAATAATAAACAACGATGATAATATCAGTAATCATAGTGATTGCATTCTAACTTTTTCAACTGTAAAAGCAGTGTTGCCGTTACACTGAAGTTTCTTACATCAGTAAAAAAAAAAGTTATGCACTGGACTGATATCTCAAGCCACATTGATTATGGCCATCTGTCATCCGAGTATAACCTGCAAAGAAACTGTATAAAAGATCTTGATTGATTAGGCCGAGCTCCCTACAAAATTGTTTCCATTCTCATTAAAACCTTCACTCAGCTCACACTTCTTCAACCTACAACCAACCAAATAAGTAACAGTTGAGGCAGCAGCTAAACCAAAATTTCAGTCCAGTGCCTTACTATAAATTTTAAAGAACTTCATGGATTAATTTACGGCACCTGAGGAAGATTCATAAGTTCGCAAACAGCTTTTCTTGGGGTGAGCTCGTTATCAATGATTCGAGCAACTGCTGTCAAAACTGGCATCTGAACATTGTATTTTTGGGCCAATGCAACCACAGCTCCAGCTGTTGACACACCTTCAGCTACCTGCACACCATGCCAATAAGTTTTTAGCAATGCATCATCTGGAAACAGAAAAATGTATCATGTAACAGTAAATTTGTTCACAAGCACCTGATTCATAGAACTCAGTATCTCATCAAGTTTCTCCCCTGATCCAAGACGAACTCCAACTGTTCTGTTTCTGGAGAGATTAACAAAGCATGTAAGCATGATATCTCCAGTTCCAGACAGACCAGTGAGTGTTTCAGGTTTCGCACCCATCTTCAGAAATCAAACGTACTACTCATCAGTTGACATGCATTAAAATCAACTTAATTGAAATACTTAACAAGAAGATCAGTAAAGACGGACTAAGTAAACAAAGAAGCTGCTTGGAATCATTAGCAAGATCGACAGTAAAAAACAAACTAAATCATTAGCAAGATCGACAGTAAAAGACAAACTAAGTAAATGAACAAGCTGACAAGCCCTAGTTCAAGCTGACAACCCTTAGCCCAAATGGCATTTGTTCCCTTCCCCCAACCCCGTATGACTTGAGCTTGTGTCCTATTGTAATAGAAAGCAACAAAGTAAATGAGCAACGAACTCCATACATGCAATCGGATGACCAACATTTTCTAATCAGGGAAACTATGAACAACAAAGATGACATGAAACAGATAATTCATATTCATATACATTCCACTACAAGAAAACAAAATAATCACTACTTAGCATGCAATCACTTAGGGTAATAGATTAACATGCAATCACTTAGGGTAATATAAACATTCACTGCTGTTAACAAATGAGACTCGTATTCATCCAATAGATCCATCAATCAGGGTAATATAACAAAATATTAATAATTCCCAAGGTAATAGCATACACACACCATCAGGTGGCAGAATGAACATTTTTGTAGCATAAAGAGAGATAAAAACAGAAGTTAAATTTCAAAATCATGTAAGGATAAAAATATGGATATTGAAGAGCCAATAACAAAGTAAATCACCTTTGTAGCCAACCATCGAATCTCAGAACAACCTTGTGCAACAAGTGCTGCCATAGAATTATTGCCAAGATTCATTCCTTCCACCATCCCAGCCGCTATGGCCAATACATTTTTCAGAGCACCTGCAATTTCCACCCCCGTAACATCACTGAAATAATCAAGGTTAAAATGTCAACATGTTTACCTGAATGGGTATTTTTTTCTGAAACGTACATACATCATAAAGAATTATACTTCCCAAAGTTCATAATCCAGGTTTTAAGGAGACAGAAACCACAAATAAGCCCGGCAGAAAGAAGACACATGGGAAACAGGATATTTATAAGATAGACCTATTGGATGATAAATATCAGTTGCATTCTGCAAGAGGAAAATAGCTTAAAGATCTCACAAACATGCCTTGTTTACACTTCACATGAGAATCAAAACATAGAACTGTCTCCTTTTTATTGAGAAGCTTGTCCACTCAATTGATACCGTGTGATATTATCACACACTATAGTTTTCTGCTTGATTAGGAGTCAAGGCCCTTGTCTTTGATCAAGTCATTTATCTTTCGCAGACAGGATAAGTAGATTTAGTGAAAGCAACAAAAAGAACTTTATATCAGTTTGCACATCGGATTCAATGTTGAAAGCACTCAGTTATATCAGTGACTATGCTTCACCTCGAAGTGCTAATTCTTAAATTAGAAGAAGCCAGTAGCTGCTGAGCTGAATTTGCCAATATTTTGTCCTTTGATGCCACCACCATTGCTGTGAAGCAAAATGGTATGGTCAACTAATCCTCCACTTGCAACCAAGTAGGAAAATATTCCTAAGAAAGGAATATGATTAATTTATTACAGTTCACAAATTACCTGTTGGTAGCTTATTCATTAACTCCAGAGCAAAAGAAGGTCCAGATAATGCAACAAAAGGTTGGCGCGGATTTCTCAATGCTTGGGGAATAATCTGAGACATGGTCCTGAAGGTATTAAGTTCCAAGCCTTTGCTAAGGGATATAAAAGGCAAGCATGGATCAACATAGTCTGCAATTGCCTCAAGAAATACAAAGCTGAACTGCATCCAAACAAACAAGGCTTATAAAAGGATTATCAAAAACTTGATTATAAGCTCGTAACAGACCAGTATCACCAACAAAATAAAGTTTCAAGAAGAAAATTAGTGAGCCGAACCTACAGACCTGGACAGGCACAGCATGGAGGCAGTAGTCTGCACGAAGCAAAGCATTTTTTGGATCTGTGGTGGCGATTACATTAACCGGAAGCTTGTGTTGTGGGAAATACTTGCTGAATATTTGAAGCAACATGGGTATATTCTTGGTCACAAACAAACATATGTCATAGGAATCGAGGAAGAAGCAGTAGGACTTAAGACAGAGAGAAAAAATTTTAACAAGAAAAGAAAATACCAATTCAAGTGCTTGTGATTGATAGAGTGGCAGACCAAAGGATCACGTAAGAGCATGTAAACTTGTAAGTCAGGATTTCTACTGGCAACATGAGCAGACATGGCTGTGCCAAAGGATCCTCCACCCAGCACCACAACCTTGAGACAACATACTATAACATCAAAATTTTTGTTTCATTCTAATCATATCTGTTCATCAAGATTGCATCGTTGGAGTAAACAAAAAATTCAGTATTCCAATCAATGACAAGAAGCAAATTTTTGGGAGAGCTTGAAACAAGAAATGTTAATACTTTATGAGTGCGTTGAAGGACATCAGGCATGTTTCTGGAACGCCAAGTGCGTGACCAGCGAACCAACTTCTCCCAAGCGAGTCTAACAATCTTTCGGCGATCTCTAGAAGATTCAGAATCACTGATTGTTTCATCAAGTTCAATGCTTTGTGGGGTTTCCGAAGACAGTGGAGAAACACTCACTGAAAAGGAATGAGCTTTGGTAGAAATATTAGATGCAGTTGGCTCCAATGGCAAAGTTTGCAACTTGAGAGAATTATTATATGTTTTGGCGACAAAGCAAAATGGGGGAGGACGAGGATTGCCCCAGTTCATCAACGGTGGCTCTAAAAAGAATTGTCCCTTCATTTTCTTCTCTCGCTGTCCCTTTTCCTGGTCAGCTAGGCATAAAGGAGCAGAGACCGTCCTTTTCCACACACATTTGCGTCTCAAATAAATGGTTGGGTTCAGAACAAGAAGGGCGCGGTTACGATGGAAAGTTATCCCCTCCTTTTTCTATTTTTCCTTAACTAATATACTGGCAAAAAAATAATGCTCGCTTATTTTTCAAAAAAAAATTCATTTACATGTTTGTAATTTGATATATTATTAATTAAATTTTTATAATTTTAAAATTATTAAATAAATACCTAAAAATTTAAATTACTTTTATTTTAGTCCTTCCATTAACGACGGTGGTAGACGGCCTAACAGCAGCCCTTGCTTTTGGTCAAGTATTCTTAAGAAATCTTTCAATAGATGTGGCACAATTTATTTTGTTTTTATTTAAAAAGTCCTTCTTCCATTCGGTTAGTATTTATAATAAAGTATGCAAATGCAAGATTTGAATTGGTATAAGAACATTGGCAAAATAGACTTAAATCGGGAAGGGAATGTCTTTGTTAAATTTAAATTGGATAAATAACCAAGTAAAAACGGAAACGAAAATAAACATTGGAAAAAAGGGGCGGGCGCAACAGTTATATGGACCCCTTTCTTTCTATTGTTGCACTTTTCCGGTCTGAGCCGGAATTCTTTATTACAATAGAAAAGAAAGTGCAGGCAAAGCTCGAAGGCTGTTATTCCAATAGGTTGACGGTAGAACGAGGAGAGAGTTCGGTCTCACATGGACATATCACGTGACACTTTAAAATTTTAGAGATTCAATTAATAAATTATCATATTATAGGGATCAAATTGATAGTTTATCAAATTATAAGGATCTAAATAATATTAAACATAATTAATGAATTATTTTAATAATTAAATAAAATTATTAACAATTAAAAAATATGTGTTGTAAATATTGTATTTTTTAATAAATTATTACATTAAATTTTAAATATAAAAAAATTTGTTACAAATTCAATATCTATAATACTACATATATATATATATATGAGAGTATCACAAATAAATTTATCGTGCAAATAATATAATAATAATTACTTTAAATTAATAAATTTTTAGGTTGAAAATAGTTTAATTTAAGTATAATTTTATATAAATTAAATGATTTTTTTATACTTAATTCTGATTGAATCTGAATAAAATAATCTGAAATTTATTTAAATTTAAATATAATTTGAATATTAAATTTATATATATTAAAAGTCAATTTAAGTTATCAATTTTAGATCCAAAATTAATTTGATTAGTTTAAAATTTTTAATTCAATTTAAAATAAAATTAATAACTTAAATCAAACTTAAATAAAATTTATCTTTCATATTTTCTTATGAAAACTTTTTTTAGGTTCTTTATAATATTTTTAATATATTTAAAAAGTCTATATATCCAATTTTAAAAGTGTTTCATATTATTTCAAATAAAATTTGAAATATGAATTCTAACATATTTTGTTAAGATTTAAACAAATTTGAATATTAAAAATTCTTTTAAGTTTATATGAAAATTTCCTTTTTTTATGACAAAGATTCAAAAGAAGAATAGAATAATACCTCATTTACTTACCATTTTCAAATCAAACAAAAATATCATGTAACTCAGAACAAAGATAACATATCAGAGCAAATGATACATTTGCTTCAGAGCATACTCACCAATATCATAACTAAATATGATAATAGAATTTACTTATTCAGAATAGAGCTTGGTTGTTTCATAATAAAGTTTAATTATATCAAAACTGAACAGAAAACATAATACAAAGCCTATTAGTCTATTAATCCTTACAGAAGTGAGTAACGGGACTAATTCAAGAGATACTGTGATCGATATCACACAACAGGAGAGATATATGTTTCAATAACATGAGACACCGAAATATCAGTAACAAGAGACATCGAAGTGCCAATATCATGAGACATTGAAGTGTCATAGGAGCAGCTACAAACCCTTATAGCCATGCCTATATACCCATGACTAGGACTTAACAGTATTCAAACAAAATACGTTTATTTCAGAATTCTCATGTAAGGGACATATTACAACACATAAAACTTTATTCCATGTTTATTCAGTATAATCTAAATTAGGCTTTAATATATTTAAGAGTTTGAATAAATAACGATAGTTTCACCTTATTTTAGTAACGACAAAACAACCTCTGCAACTAATATATGTGTTTCTAAGTGTGCTTGAAAGATAAGTTGAAAAAAGTTCGCATTGATCAATTCAGGAGTCTTGAAGAAGAAAACGAAGAATCATATGAAGACTCAAGTTTGAATAAGAAGTTTAAAATAAGTTTATATTTATTTAATGTAAACTTTAGTTAGTTTTATTTTAGTGTTCTCAAGAGACTTATATTTAACCATTCATACATACATATTTTAATATATGCATATAAGTGCACAATTAAGAGGTTTTATATGTTTTAATGTGATTAAATGTGAATAATCATCTTGATGTTTGTTTCAATTAATTAGAAAAATATAAGATATTAAAACATAAAATATTAAGTAATTTAAGATAAATAATTGTTCTTAATGGAATATATTTAGTATTGGATATATATGTTTGGTTTTTTTAGAAATGGTTAAATAGAGATGCAGTGAAATGTTTTATATTATGGTCATTCAGCTATTTGTGTAATTTTTAAGTTGGTCGACTAAATGGGCTAGATTGGTCAACCGAATGATAGACGAAGGTCTATCGATAGACCAAATGACTGGATCAGTCGACCGAAGAAAAGGGCAAAGGCCTATCAGTCGACCGGACTAAGAGATCAGTCGACCGAATATAGCGAATGTTACAGATTACATAGACGTCTTGTAATATTATACAACGGATAAAAAAAATTAAATACTGAACCTTTGAGTTTCGCCTATGGGACAAACGGTAATATTACAGTTACATAATAGATACACAGAAAATATTAAGTATAAATAAGCTAGGTTTGTTTTATGTTAGCATGAGTCGAATATATAGAAAAGTGAGTATATATCATTTTATTTTGGGTCTTACAAAGAGCTTATTGAGGTTTATTGTTTGAAAGTTTCTTTTTTGGCTCATCATTTTATCAAGTATTTGTGTGAATTTGTCTTTGAGTATCAACTTTTTACACTTGTGTTTTGATCTTTTGAAGGTTTCTTTCATATTTTCTTGTGTGCATTGTCCTATTAAAAAGTCCATTTTTATTCACCAAAGTGAAATTGAGTTAAGGAATTTTCAGTTTATTATTGTCAAGTGAAATTGAGAGGTTATTCTTGAACTTATGAAAAAGAAGTGAGTGAAAAGTTATCCTCTAGCCTGTAAAAGCGAGTGTATTAATCTTTGCATTTTTGTTGAAAGTGCAATAAGAACGAAATCTCAACAGAGGTGTTAGGAACTGTATTAAGAGCAACTAGATAGTTCTGAACTAAAATAAATCACGATGTATTTCTTCTTTCTGTACTCTTTTATTTTCTACAATTATATTATTACATCTTATCTGATTAGGTGAATTTATTTATACTTCCGCGTCTATTATTTATGAGTCTTATTTAAGAAATTCTAAATTCTAATTCACCCTACTTAGTGCTATAACAATCCCAACAATTGGTATCAAACCGAGATCTTACATAGGTTTAATTCCAATGAATTAGTGAGTAAAGATCTTATGGCACAAATGAATAGTTTTGTCTCTTCTTCTAGCCTAGAAGGTTATAACACACATAGAGCACCTTATTTTGATAGAAACAATATTTGAATTGGAAAGTTATAATGAGACATTTCTTAAGAAGCGAAAATGTGGATCTATGGTTATGTGTCTCTCAAAAAACCATTTTATCATCAAAGATGGTAGGGAAAAAAGTAGTGATCAAGGACGACAATGAATTAAATCTTAAATAAAAGAGGTTAGTACCCCTAAATAATAGAGCTATGCATGTCTTATTTTGTGCATTGAGTATAGAAGAATTTATTAGGGTTTCTATGTGTGAATATGCCTATAATATTTTGCACACTTTAGAAATTATGTATAAAGGCACAAATCAGGTAAAAGAAACAAAAAAATAACATGATTACACATCAATTTGAATTATTTAAGATGACTAAAGATGGAAACATTTCTTGAATATAAACTCGTTTCAATAATATTATTAGTACTTTAAACGGTCTAGATAAGACTTATTCTAATATTGAGCTTGCTAGGAAAATCTTGAGATCTCTACCAAAGATGTGGGAACCTAAGGTGACGACGATACAAGAAATGAAGAATCTCAACGTCTTATCACTTGAAGAACCGATTGGTTCTTTACTCACCCATGAGATAGTACTAAAAAATGCTCAAGAAGAATTTGCACCTAAAAAGAAGAATATTTCCTTCAAAGAAACAAAGAAAGATGAAAGCAAGAACGAAGAATCATCCTATGGAAGTTGTGAAGAAGAATCCATAGCATTCAACACAAGAGGTTTAAGGAAACTCA
>JAOXYD010000136.1:8375215-8392548 GCA_028565735.1 Pinacopodium congolense
AGGTAGCCTTGTAAAGTTGACATTGTAAGATCAAATCTTTTATAAAATTACATAAACATTGTTTTAAAAGGCTTATAGCCAGAGCTGGTAGTTTTTCAATTGCATATCTTTCCCAAGGAGGTCTTTTATGCAGTATTATTTGTGTATGGACTCTACTGACCTGAGAGAGGTATATGTATATGATCTGATTGTCGGCTACATATTTTGTTTTGCGGACCAAATTTTGGGTATAGGACATCATATGGACATTCCAATTTCTCAACTCTTGATGGGTCTCACTCACTGTGCTTTGAACTCGATACTAATTGAAAAAGTTTTAGTCATCGAAACGTAGCTTATGGTATTAAGGACTGAATTGATTAGTTTCTTCAACACTCTGTCACAACTAGTAAACATAGTTCCGAGATTCGTTATGATGCATGTTTAACTCTCTTCTGATTTGACGATGCATTTCGTTCAGCCCCTGCATCGAGAGTTTATCAAATTGCATCTCAACTTTTTCACATCTGATTGTTTGAGGGGCTTTAGCATGAACATCTGAGCACCTTCCTCTAAGCATCTGTAACTTGTAAAGAGTCATGAAGGCTTCATTAATTAATTGTTTCATTAAGAAAACATCTCATCTTACGAAGTAATGGCAATAATTCATGTTTTAAAAGACAAGACACCCGTACTTGTTAATGCGAGTAGGGATGTTCTCAGACGATATAACCACAACAGGCACCTCCTTCATGTTTGATGATTCCTGCGACATGATTCCAAGTAGAGGCATCAAGAATCTGTGTTCAGTTGTTTATGAATAAGCGCATAAATTAGACAAGAAAGAAATTAACAGGTTAATGTATGAAGGTACACCTTAATTTTCTTAAGTAGCTCAAAGCCGGTCATTCCTGGCATACAATAATCAGTGATAATCAAGCTCACCTTTGAGATCTGCTGCAACGCAAAAGAGACATTTGAAAAGCAAGTTTACAATAAAAAACATCGCAGAAAAAAAAGGGAGAAAAGATGGTATCTAAAAACAAACATTAAAAAAGAAAAGAAAAGAAAAGAAAACATACGTCTTTATGAAATGAGTTAGTTTTAGTCTCATCTCCCAAACCCAGATACTCCAGAGCCCTCAACCCATTCTCAGCAGTAGTTACTGCACCAAAACAAAAGCGACGATATAATGACTACTAGCATCTAAGTGACGACAAAGAAAACGAGAATTGAGTGAAAGCCTGAGCAATGAGGTGAGGCTGTTGGTAGGTACCTTGAAAAGAGGAGTTTCTGAGGAGTTTTTCGAGGAGTTTTCGATCAGTAAGATTGTCATCCACAGCTAAAACATGGAGTTCCTCATCAACCCCATAATCTTCATTAATCTTCATTTTGTTGATGTCCCTGCGGCTGCTGTTTCTGATACTGGAAGAGCACCGTCCTGCACCACCACCACCACCACCATCCATTGTGATCAACCGGTGACGTAATATGGAAGAGAAGAAAGAATGTCTGTTCAAAGTTAATTTCCGCAGCAACACTATTCTTTACGTTTATACAAACACCATGTGTCTGACACAAGAGTACTGCACACCAACGTTAAGCAAAACAAAGTCACATGAGATGTATGAATCAATGAATGAAAGTTAATACTGACATGATATTTATAGTCAAAGCAATATGCAGAGATGAATGAGTTGGTTGGTGAGAATTAATTGACGATAACAGAGTCAGCATATGCAACATTTTCAGAGATTTTCTTTTTAATTTGGTAGATATTTTCAGAGATTAATTTTATATGTCATTTTCTTATGTGAAACAACATTCTTAAAAAAAAATTCCAATAGTTATTCAAACAATATTCATTAAAAAATTCCAATTTATATTCTGAGTTATCTTTCATTATAAGTTTATATATTCCCTATTACAGTTCCCATATCAACATGATATTGGTTTGATAAGCAAAAATCATATACGAGATATGATTACTAAAACTTTTCAATCCCAACTTCTGACCAAGATCCCGCTGGCATCATCTCTCTCGATCTCTAATATGTTTTTCAATCCACATGAGATGCTATATATATACTCTACGAAATCGTCAATGTATTTTTTACTTCTTGTAGCTATATCAGTATCATTATCATTTATTCCTCCAAAAGTATGATATAAAATCTATACTCAGAACCAGTGAGAACTATTGACCCTGTGTTTCCCTTTGGGATTTCAATTCTTTTTTTTTAATGTTTCTTTATAATTAAATCTGCGAATTGGAACTTTTCATGCGATTTTTCCTTTGTTCTTTTCTTTTTGGTGAGTATTTTTTGGCATATTCATTAATTCATAGAAAGAACAATAACCAACCAAATCAAAATCAAAGATTTTTTGGTTTAGAAATTTTAGATCGGCATTATGACTATTATATATTAATACTTTTAGAAGATTAATTTTATTACTAGAAGAGATATATGAGATTACAATAGCAATATTTTTTGATTTTTTACGTGATATGAAATTATATGAAGAGATTATTCCTTTTTTTCTAATTTATTTGAAAAGGAAATTTCTTACCACCAATTCGCTTTCTCTGTCCATGCCAAATGGAAACGAAGAACTTTGTCCATCTGCCTCCACGAAAAGAAAGAGTGTGCACAAAATATATCGTGGTTTTCCAATTAATAAGAGAGCAACCAAATGACTGAACGTTAGCTGTTGAATGCAATTTCTGACAGGAAGTTGGCCCATCGAGTGTACAAAATTGCTCGCCAATATGCCGAAGAGAAATGGGATGGCATGTGAACTGGCTTTGGGATCCCCCATCCCATCCATTGGCACATCTATCAATTGAACTCCATGTGAACAGCAACTTTGTACGAATGTCTTCTACGTCCTCTCCGAAGGATTGTTCAATTGATCTCCTTGAATTTCACTCCATGACTTGAAGGAATAACAGGTTAAGAGTGAAGACACATTAGAATTTGCAAGTAGCAGTTAAATTAAATTAAATTCTTCATTTAACTTGATAATGGGCCTGTTTTAGATTTTTTAAATATAAAAATTAATAAAAAATATTATAAAAATTAAAAAAAATATTTTAATACAGTACAAAAATTAAGATGAATAATATAAAAATTTATAAAAATACATAAAATTCAATACAAAAATACAATAATCACAACTAAAATTTATATTCAAAAGCTCAATTAAATGCCAGTTTATAAGGACCGATTATTTTAATTCATTTGATTTTTTTTTTTTAAATGGTCACTTAGCTTTGAGTCGCTAACTCACTAAATGAATCACCCGAAACCATGTGTCTTCCGGGCTACTATATGCCCCTGGTGATAGAGTATAGATCTGTGTTGCTCTCCTATCTGGATATCACCTGTAGATTTACAAGATCAACAGACAAGTTCTTATAAAATAAGGTTAAAAGTGGCTTCGATATTAGTACTTTAATATTTTAGTTAGTTTCTAGTTTTCGGAGTTCTAAAAAAAAAGTGAGAATTAGCGATTTGTAGATTACACCTCCTTTCTTTTAGCTACTTTTTCTTTCTTTATTTTTTTAATTTTGGAAAGTTAAAAAATTATTTCTAACTTACATGAGATGTGTTGTGGGTGAAAACTTGGAACTACTTCCACGGATGTCCTGACCTCAAATCCCGAATAAGAGTCTAAATGATAGGGATGTCGTAGATAAAGAAGACGTGTTAGGTGTTACACGTGATGAAGCTAATGTGATGGAAAAGTATAAATGTGATATCCTTTCGAAAAATAAATAAATAAATGTGATACCAGGGAAAGGTTCAAAGCATGAGTCTCTCACCAACTATTGATAAGTGTTAAAGTCTTCAGATTATGGGCCTTCGTGCTACAAGGAATGGACCAATGTTCATGAGTATCAACTGCCTTTCAAATTTGATTTATAAATCCTATTACTAGAACTTTACAAACTTGAAGTATGCAATGGTCAATCATCAGTCACTTAAGAGTCTATTTAATTCAGTTTTTTATTTTTTATTTTTTAAATATAAACATTGATAATGGGTATCATCTGCCTTTCAAATTTGATTTATAATTCCTATTAGTAGAACTTTACAAACTTTAAGTATGCAAGGGTTAACCATTAGTCACTTAAGAGTCCATTTAATTCAATTTTTTAATTTTTATTTTTTAAATATAAAAATTGATAAAATAATTTTTATTAATTTATATGTGCTTTCATCAATTTTGTGCATTTTTATTAGTTTCTATTTTTATTGATTTTTTGTATTTTTATTAGTTTTTGTGCTTCATTTTCATTGACTTTTATGTTTAAAAACTAGAAACAAAAAACTAAAATGGTAAACCTAACCAAACAGCACCTAAGGTATGTTTAGTTGGGTTGTGGGTTTTGATTTTTTGTTGTGGTTGTTGTATTTTTGTATTGGGTATTGTGTTTTCTTTTACGATTTATGTGTTGTATTAGTATGTTTTCTTTATCGATTTTTGTGTTTAGAAAAACAGGAAACAAAAACTAACAACTAAAGTGGAACTAAACAAGCAGAGGATAAGTAGAGGGTCTTTTAAAAGGAGGTCCATTATAAAAAAGGAGCAATCTTTTGGGTTTCTAGTAGGTTGTCATCAAATACAACATCATAATACTTACAAGCATTTTGGTGGTAGACTCTGACTAGTAGAAAGAAAGTTAAACGTTCTAAGGAATGGAAAGGTCTTCAAATTTAGGTCGTCCACTTACAACAAATCTAGAACATTGAAAACACTTATAAATGCTATCCTTATTATGAAACCTTTTTCTTTTTTAAGAAATCTAAGGAAAAAAAACTACTTTAGATCTTCCAACATCTTTAAACTTTTTTTTAAGTTTAGTTATTTCAATCAATAAATTTTTCTTACGTCTTTACTTTCTTTTTGAGTTAGCATGCCTTACTCAAGTAGTCTAAGTTGTAGTTTTAGCATTTCTTTAGGAAGAATTAAAGGTTCAAGGGTTTCTAATAATGGTAATTCAATAGAAGCGTCTAAGGATGACACTTTTTTATCATTGTTCCCCATATTAGAGTGGTGACAAGGTTTAAGGTGGAGAGTTTATAAGTTTAAGATTAGGTTAGGAGATTTTGAAGGGATGAAGGTAAATTTTGTCATTCTCCTTTTCGTTAGTTTTAGGAGCCATCTTATTTATGAAAGGGCTTGCTTTGCCATATATGGTGAGGTTAGAATTTACTATGATGACTTTAAATGTATAATGAGACTACTATTAAACATTGTCTACCTTTAAGTACTAGAGGAAATAGTATAGCAATGGATCATGCTAATTCCCACTTTTGGTGTCTTTTCTCTCCTTTTTAAGTAGCATATCACTTGGCGGGAGGGGGGGGGGATCGACCTAACATTAGATTTATTTAAGCTTAGTTATCAAATTCATCCCTAGAGAAAACTTCTAAGTTAGTATAGTTTAAAAGTCAATTTAAGAATAAGTATTTTTAAAAATTCAAGGGAATACTAATAGTGAGTTTTTACGAATTATTATTTAATTTTTACCTCTTATTCATTATTATTTTTCTATTTATTAATTTTTTCATTGAATTTCATATTTAATTCCAATTTTAGGATATACGTATGTGAATTAAATGATTTTTGACAAATATGCATAGAAGAAAAATGTTTGTTGTAAACTATGCCATTAATCTCACTCTAAAGTGTCATTTTATGGTAGAATTTTTTTTAAAAGCCAAGCAATGTTTTTAAATGATGTAGTTGAAGTTCTTGTATGTTCCCATTTAGCGCTTGAGAAAAGTTTATAAGTAAATGGATATGTATAATAGCGTTGTTTTTTCTCAGTTTCAAGTATTGTTTTGCATATGAAAAGTCCAAGATGAAATGTTTTTGGAGGTTAAAAAGGATTAATCTAACCCTTAGACATTTTTAGGGTTTTAAAACACTAACATCCACCATAAGGCCATATAAGGAAGCTTAAAGAAGATAAAGGAGGTTCACTTAAGAGAGGAAAGAGTCCTTTAAGAAGAAAGCAGCCGAGTATAGAGAGCCAAGTTAGATTTTATTTTAGTTTTATTTTGTCATTAACATAGTGATTTAAGACACATAAAAAATATTGAATGTGGATAAAAGAGTGGGATTTTAATAGGGATGTATAGCTATTTCAATTGTATCTTTCACTCTTCCTTTCATCTTATAGAATGACACTTATGTTCTTTTAAATTCATCTTTGATTTCATTATTAAATATGTGTTTTTAAATTACTTCAATTAGGGATAGGAAATGTTGAACCAAGAGAGTTTTTCCTTATTTTGATGATGACAAAACATTCTATAGACTAATAATTTTTTGTGTTTGAAGTTTTGAAACATAAGTGTTAAGTTCAAGTATGAGAGAAGAAGCTTATGAAGTCTTAGAGCAAAATTAGGATTTATAAAGCTAATTGATCAAGACTCAAAATCTTAGAAGACTACGATAGAATTTATATAGGTTAAGGCTTGTACTTTTTAGTATGAATTTCATTTAGTTCATTTTGGTGTTTTGATGAAGCTCGTCCATGCATGACACATTCATAAATTAGAATATCCATAAAGCATGCATAATCATGAGGTATTTATGTAAGGAAGTTTTGAAACAAAACTCTTGATGAGTTAAAGCATTTTGCAAAAGCGTTTTCTAATTGTGTGTGTTAAGAAATATTTTTTAATTGGCTAGGGATGATATAGGATGATTAAAAATGAGTTTGATGTGTTTTTAGTTCAAAAACCAGTCTAAAGCATGTTATTGGTCGATTAATGCATGCACTAGTTGACTAATTGAAGCAAATATCGCAATCCAACTATTAGAAAGTAATGGGAAAAAGTTGTAAATGACTTTTAATGCATAAATATATTAAGCAACGAGTAGTAGAATTATAAAACTCTATAAATAAATATTTTTACATGAGTTTGAATCATCTAAGTGTTTAGAAATCAATTATTCAATTGTTTTTAAGCATTAAGAGGTTCTTATTAAGAAGTGTTATTTGAGTTTTTTTAGTGAGATTTTTGTGCATGATTTTTTGCATTTATTTTGAATTTCTTGAGCCTCTAGATACACTAAATTGAGATTTAGTGAGATTCTTTAAAGTTTATTTATGAGTGGTAGTATAATTAAGAGGAAAGATTCTCTTTTAGCCATAAAAAAGATTGAAAGGTTTACCTTGAGCCATAGAAAAAGGTTTCTGTAATTTCTAACATAATATTAGTGTTGATTGATAGTGAAAAATCTCAACCAGGGTTTTGTTGGGGATTGAATGTAGGAGAAAGTGGTATCTCCAAACTCGAATAAATTCATTTATCTCTCCTTCCCTATACTTTTTATATTTATGATTTTATTTTACAAGCTGATAATTAATTTATTCATTGTGCTTGTTGTTGTATAAAAAGTATGTCTACATTATTATTTTACATACAAGTTATTTATTTGTAAAATCCTACATATTGAATTGATTTTATCAATTATGTATATTGTTATCTGTTTCCATAAGTTGGTTTCTGCAAAAGTGTTTTGATTTTTTGGTGAACTTAGGAAATCATCTTAAAGAATTTTTAAATCTCCTAATTCACCCCCTCTTAGATGCCAAATATAAAGAATAATTAGTATTAGAGAGTAGATCCCATGTAGTTGAAATTCTTGTAAATTTGTGAGAAAAAATCATTATGGCACATACGGAGACTTTTACTCCCTCTTCTAACATTGAAGGTTTTAAAATACACAGAGTGCCCTACTTTGATTGAAATGATTACTTGTCTTAGAAAATTAGAATGAGGTGTTTTCTTATGTCTGATAGTATTAAACTTTGGAGGATAGTTTCATTAGAGACACCTATGCCCTAGTTTCATAAGAGAAACCTATGCCCATTAAAATCATAGGAAATAAAAAATTCCTAAAAGTGAAAATGAATGGGATAATGAAGATGAAAAGTTAATCTCTCTTAATAATAAAGCTATGCATCTTTTATATTATTCCATGAGTAAAATTGCGTTTAATAAAGTGTCTTTATGCAAAACTGCGTATGAAATTTAGTACGCCTTTGAAATCACACACAAAATTACAAATCAAGTAAAGGAGAACAAAGTTAGTATAATGATGCACCAATATGAACTATTTCACATGTTGCCTGATAAAAATATTTTTACTATGTATGCTCATTTTATCGATATTATTAATGTTTTAAAAGGTCCATGTAAGATCTATATAAATGTTGATCTTGTTAGAAAGATATGAAAATCCCTATTGAAATCATGGGAAGTTAAAGATAGGAAGATTCAAGAAATTAAGGATCTCAATGTACTTCCCCTCAATGAGCTTATTAGATTGGTACTAACGTATGAGATGAGGTTGAAAAAGACCTAAAAAAATGAAAAGGTGCTTAAAAGGAAGAACATAGCATTTAAGGCTATAAAGAAGGATGAATGAGAAAGAAAAAAAAAAGAATCATCCTATGAAAGTGAAGAAGAAGAATTTGTACTCATTATAAAGAGTCTAAAGAAACTCATAAGGGGGATGGCGTCCACTCATAGAAAAGAAGGTAAATCATCTTTTAAAAATAAATTAGCTAACATAACTTACTTTAAAGGCATCTACTCATATAAAAGAAGGTAAATCATCTTTTAAAAATAAATTAGCCAACATAACTTACTTTAAATGCGTCTACTCATAGAAAAGAAGGTAAATCATCTTTTAAAAATAAATTAGCTACCATAACTTACTTTAAATGTGGTGAAAAAGGTCACTTGAAATCATATTGACCACGTCTTCAAGAAGAATGAAAGAATCAAAAGTGAACTTTAAATAGAAATTTAATCCCAAGTAGGAAATAAAAAGTTGTTAGAGAGAACTTTAAATAATCTGTATTCTTAGAGTTTTAATCATCATTTTGAGTGCTTAAAAAATTGAAATAAAATTTTAGTGTACTTTAGAGACCTTAGGAAAAATGTGTATGATGATTTTGAAGCAATAAAAAATGATTTGAGTATTGAAAAATCAGATTGAATGATGATAATTCTAATATGGAGAAATTTGAGGTATGTCAATAAAATATTTTAAACTAAACGAATTTCAACTATAAAATTGAAAAAAATGACTAAAACAATTCTTACCTATTCAAACATTGAATAAGACTTCAAACAAGGTTTAAAATATAATTTTAGAGCATATGAATAATCAAAATGATTCAATGACTATATTATGAAACGTTATGCCACTTTTAAAAACTATATGTAATGCATAATCAAAATTGAGTTCTTAGATTAATTGGATAATAAGTAAAACTTAGTAACATATTAAAAATAAACTTAACTAAGGTCTTATACCTTCCATGTCTGTTTTTCTTCCTTTAAGTTTATTTTTGTCCTTCAAGCTTCAAGCTTCAAGCTTTAAACCTTCTAAATGAAATCATCTTGAAATACACCTATCTTTTTACATCATAAACTTAAATTGTTAGTAACAATTATGCTTTTTTATCATAAAAAATAAGATTGGAACATCCATTGGTTCAACAAGAAGGAACCAAAGAAGAAAGCGTTGAAGGTTGAATGGATTGAATTAAATGATTCGGAGAAAGAAGACGTGACAAATATGTGTTTTATGGCACATAATAAGGAATGTTCTTCCCACTCTCATACCAGTGAAAATAAATGTGATATTGAGTATATTTATGAAGAATTGTTAAAATATATAGAAGATTTATCTAATAAGAAGAATAAGTTGCATAGTAGATATAAAGAATCTTTGAAATTGTTAGAGGAGTGTAAATTAGAAAATAAAGGACTTAGGCAAGAGTTAGATTCAACCAATAAGAATAATGATGGTTTGGTAAAGAAGCATATGGCATTAAAGAAAGAAATTGATCCCCTCAAAGAATCACTTGCAAAATTTATTAAGGGAAATAAAAAATTAGAAAACATACTAAGTGCCCAAAAATTGACTAATAACAAACATGTTTTAGGGTATTCTAGTGAAAATAGATGATCATTTAGCAAGACAATTTTCGTAAAGGGAAAGAATTTAAAAGATGAATCCCTACCTAAGTCCTTTGTTCAAAATTCATCATTTAGTAGACATCAACCTTATCAAAGGCATCACGCATACATGTACAGATACAATACAAGACCTAGGATACCCATCAACAAAGTTTTTATGATAAAAGTCATTTTTTTAATCTAGTAAAAAATTTCAACCAAGATTGTATACTGGTTTTAGGTCTAAAAATGATTATATTGATCCATACAGGACTCATACTCTATATTTTTTGTATTTATTGTAGTTATTGTAGTCATTTTCAATGTTTTTTTTTTATAATAGGCTTAGAAATGTCAAAGGTTAATCAAATAGTTAGAGAAAGCCAACTAACTATCAAGGACCCAAGATGACATGGGTATCGAAAATTCATTGAATTTTATTTTTTAGGTATCTCTAATAGTAAAAAGAAAAATAAAAAATTTATATTGTTAAGCCAAGTGGAGAATTCAAAAAGAAAAAACTGTGATCATAAAATTGGAAGGTACACAAATATTTTTGGTATAATATGATGTGTCTTGAATGATTTATAGTGATAGATGTTATTATTGATTGCTTAATTTTTAAGATTAAAATGTATCATATATGGTGTTTGATAAATTGATAATTTTTGCTTTAATAAAAATTATGATTAAAATCTATTTAAGTTTTTTTGAAGAAAAATTAGGATTAAAATTGATGTTGTTGTCTTAGACCTTGAAAAGTGTCACTAGTTAACCAGTTGAAGTTCTTTTCAAGTACCACTTGTCCTGTTTTAGTTTTATTTCACTCATTCTTCACTCAAACCTCTATCTCCAACCATTTAACACCTTCTCCTCCATTTTTTCCTCAATCTTATTTCTCCCAAATTGCAAACCTCTTCTTCTAAAACACTGCATCATACAAAGACATCATCTTTTATCTTTAAAGATCTTCAAATCATAGGACCCATCATTTTACTTATATTTTTTGTCTCTAGCCATCTTCGGCCTCTCCAACAACTCTCTGGCAAAGAGGAAGTTGTCAAAAGTTCCCTGGCAACTTAGTGCACAAAACCCTTCAACAATTTCTTTTCAATTCAACCTTAATTATGCTATAAGTAAAATATCCATTTTCGGACTTTGTGATTATTCTTCATTTTTGATAATTCTAATCAAATTAGAAACATATTAGGCTTAATTTCATCACTTATAAGCATGCTAGAAGTTCAATTGCATATAGATTGAACCATTTTTTAGTTTATATATAATTAGGGCTTTAGAATTGGGAATTTTGAATTTTTCGCTTACTTTTTCAACATTATTTGAAATTGAACATATTTTTATGCAATTAAAAGTAGAATTGAGGAATTAGAACTTTAAATTACTTTTATTTATGTCAGATTTGATATTTTCCTTAAAATTAGGGTTGATAATTTGGGATTTCTTTGAATTCAATTTAAATTGAAGTTTGTTTTATGAAATTGATTATATAAAAATGCAATTAGATGTTAGATTAAGGTTATTGATCATTCAATTACATATGTTTTGGTTAAATTAGTCTTTTCCCCTATTTTAGCCTTTAGAAATTAAAAATTTCAAAATATTTTGATGAATTGAGATATGTTTTATAAAAATAGCCTTAGGAATATTTAATTGGAAGGCAATAAGAGGCTTTTGAACCTTTAATTTACTTTAATTGAATTTATGTTTTCCTATTTTGGTCAAAGGTTTTGGAATTTTTCAAAATTTTTCCAATTTTTCAAAAATTTTCAATTAGAATGTGTTCTATAAAATTAGCTTTATAAAAACTCAATTGGTATTAAAATCAATCATTTCATACTTTATAAGTTGATAAGTTGCTCTTGTTTCAATCATGAATTCATATAAGAGCATATTGTTACTTAAGATATAGTTAAACATTTGATCAAACATATATTCCCTTATTCTTTTAGACAAGTCATATTAATTGGTTACAAACAAGTTTTATGCCCTTACGATTTCTCACTCTTAGAACCCTTTGTACGGTATTCTCTTCTAAATTATCCTTAGGTCTACTCGAATTCAAATACTATTTTTTCATCTTCGTTATAACTCGAAGTGGTAGTTCCTCAAGGAGTAGGAAATCTCAAATTTCACAGGGGGATGATTACTTTGATATTAACTCTCCTTAATTCCAAGTTTATACCTATAGGGATCTTCATGAAAACTAGTCCATTTCTCCTTCTCATTTGTTTTACTTACATAGTATGGTCTGGTCTAATACTTTGTTGATTAAAGGTGGGAACATCTTCTCACTCTTCTGCCTTGAAAAGTGTTACTAATGTTTACCTATTATTTTGCAATCTTAGAGAAATTCATGAGGGGGATGATTATTTTGTAGTTTCCAAGATTTAAGGTATCGCAATTCATTTATCAAGGAACACCGTAAATGAAATTCTAGGCTTGCCTATTCCTTCTGAGTATACATCCTACAATTTTCATACCAATTTAGTAGTTATTATTGAACCAAGGGAGGTTCCAATATTAGTTTTGATGATAAAAAAACATAATTGTTACTAATGATTTAAGGTTATATTGTGACATTAAAAAATATGTTTGTTTTAAGATGATTCCATTTGAAAAGCTTGAAGCTTGAAGGGCAAAGATGAAGTTAAAGGAACAACATGAGATATGCAAGCTACAATACCTGAGGTTGTCTTTAATATGATTGTATTCTTATTGTCTAATTGATCTAGGGGCTTAATTTTTATCATGCATTTCATGTAGTTTTTAAAAATTGCATAAAGTTTCATAACACGGTCATTAAATCATTTTGATTATTCATATGGTCTCAAATTATATTTTAAATCTTATTTGAAGTCTTATTTAATTTTTAGATAGTTAAGAATTGATTTAGTCATTTGTTTGCAATTTTATAATTAAATTTTGCTTGGTTTAAGCTCTTTTGTTGACATACCTCAAATCTGTCCAAATTTGAATTATCATGATTCAATTTGATTTTTCAGTACCAAATCATTTTTTATTACTTCAAAATAATCATACACATTTTTCCTAAGGTCGTAAGCATACACTAGAATTTTATCTCATTTTTAAGCATGCAAAACGTTGATTGAGGCTTTAAGAAGACAAATTACTCAAAATTATCTCTAGCAGCTCTTTATTTCCTTTGTAGGATTAACTGTCTCTTTTGGCTTCCAAACGACTAGGGCTACAATGTAAATGTCTCAAAAACATCCGTAACCCTACATACAACATCTCTAAACACTTTTAGTATTTTTTGAAAGCCCTTGAAACAAGATTAAAAGATAAAAATTGTTCAAAACTCAAGGCTGCCTCCTTCTTCACTATTTACCTTTTTTTTCACTATTTTAGTTTAATTTCGTTCCTCTCCATCTTAATCTATTTTTCTTTATATTAATTTATTGTTTTCAGTTAGATTAAATGTTTAACAATTTTTTTGATCATAGTTTCATATTTTAGGGTATTTATTTTGATAAATTAGAGCTTGAACTCCCTTATAGTATAAAGTTGTTTTTGTTTATTCTCTATTTTTATTTATTCTATTATGATTTTAATATTGATTCTTGCTATTTTAATCTATTTCTCAAATACTGAAATAATTAGTTTCTATTTACTTAAGTGTTCTAGAGTGTGTTTATTTTTGTTTCGATTTTGGGAAGATTATTTTATAGGTTTTAAGTATGTTCTTCTCAGATACACTGAAATTGTCCAGATTTTTTTGTTCTTACTTTCAACGTATTTCTTAATATTTTAATCTATTTTTAAAATCTTGAAAAAATTAGTTTCCATTTATTAAATGTCCTAGAGTGTGTTTAACCTTTGTTTCAAATTTTTTGAAGATTATTTCTATTATTTTAAATTTTTTTCCAGATATACCTAAACTATCTCTTATTTTTCTACTCTTGTGCTAATCTCGTTTTTATTTAACTAGATCAAATTATGGGTGTGCGAACTTTTTTGTGATTAGTTTTTTTTATGATATCCAGATATTTTTAATTTAATTTTTAAGCACTTATATTCTCTATTTAGGCCCCAAATTTTTAACTTAAAGTTCTAGTAATTAAACCCTAAATTTCCAACCATCATCAACCTAAAATTTTGACAACTTACCTTGAAATTTAAACCTAAAACTAATTTTCTAGCAAGCATAACAATACCCAACAGTCCCTATTTTCCTAACCCTTAAGAGTTAAGCCCTATTTTATTATTTCTTTTACTCGTCCTACATCAATTTGGTATTAGAGCTTTGATTCATAATGGCAATACGTAGTAGAAGGGCGTATAGAAGAATATTCAACGATCAAGAGCGAGATGAACTACTTTTGAGAATTATGAAAAAATTGGAGATTGAGGACCCTCGAACACAAAAAGCTCCAAGAACTAATCCAAAAAACAATATTGGGCAGCAAACTACTCTTGAGATGGAAGGAGGAGAAAGTGAGATACAAGATGAAGCTATTGAAACAAATCAACAACTAGTGAAGTTAAGGAATCAGGGTTTACCGAGAGGTTTACACCAAAGAAACCCATCAGCAACAATTGGAGAAGATGTAAGAGATTTTAGAGACTATGATTGAGCTTAAACACATAACACACTTGATGATATCACCAAGAAAGTTCATGTTGAAACACCTGATTTTGGTGAAAAGACGGATCCTCATCTGTTTTTAGACTGGATAGCAGTCATGGAGGATTTTTTTTATTGGTATAACATGTCAGATGACTGAAAAGTTCAATTTTCAAAAATGAAGTTACTTGGACATGCAAAAATTTGGTGGAGATCAGTAGAAGTAAGACTTCGAAAAATCGGCCAGCCACCTATTGTTGATTGGGAAGAGATGAAATTGAAGTTAACAGAGAAATATTTACCATCCCATTATTAAAAAGACCTCCAAGACCAACTCACAACATTTAGACAAGGAGTTATGTCTGTAACAGAATACACAAAACTTTTTAACGAGCTTTCTATCCGATGCGAGGGAATATAATCTGAATGACAACTCATATCTCACTACAAAAATAGCTTAAGAGCATAAATTTGCAGGGAACTAATGATGAAAAGGGTTTACAACCTTGAAGATGCATACCACTTAGCTTTGAGAGCAAAACAATACATAGGTCAGCAAGTAAGTAAGAGTTTTAGAAGTCAAGTCGGGGAGTTTGGCATGAAGAGAACTACAATTGCGTAGAATTTTCAGACAGCCTCTAATTCATCGAAGTCTGTACCACAAACAATTATAGATATTTCCAAGGAGCTCAATCTAAGGGCGAGGCCATAGTTAAGACTGGGACAAAAGGAGGCAACAATGATAAGAAGTGTTTCCGATGCAATGGAATGGGCCACTATGCTTATGAATACCCTTGCAAAGGGTTACATATGATGGTAGAAGAAGATGAAGAAGAATATAAAGAATATGTGTGTGAACATGAAGATGGAGAGGAGCTAGAAGGAGGCTTTAGTGATGAACAAGCTGGTCCATCAAATCTTAACGTAGTGAGGTGCATACTGACGAACCCTAAAGCTGAAGAACAAGAAGAATGGCTTCCTACTGCTATTTTTTTTACTCAAGTGAGCTGTAGAGACAAAGTGTGCAAGCTTATCATTGATGGAGGAAGTAACATGAACATAGTTTCAGAGAGCATGGTAATGCAATTAAATTTATTCTCAGAGAGACATCCACAGCTTTACAAAGTTGCTTGGGTGAATGATAGTACTATACTCGTCGATCGAAGGTGCTTGATGTCTTTCAAATTAGGAGTATATGAAGATTCTATTTGGTATGGCATCATTCATATGAAAGTATCTCATATTCTACTTGATCAACCATGGCTTTATGATCGTGATGTGTAGTATTTTGGAAAAGCTAACACATATCAGTTTATGTTACATGGAAAGAAGATAATTTTGAAGCTTATAAAAGTGGATACGATAAAAAAGCAAAGAGGAAGTAACAAGATAGCCAAAAGTACTCAGAAAAAGTCTCTTAATATCCTTAAGGAGATGGAATTTGAAGTTGTCAGCCAGGAAAAAGGTATTGTAATTGCAGTAGTTGTGAGGGAAGTAGCAGAAACAGCCCCTGAAACACCTCAAACCTTACCAAAAGAAGTGGAGGAACTATTGGCTGACTTTTCAGACCTTACACCAGATGATTTACCAGGTGAATTACCTCATTTAAGAGACATTCAACATGCTATAGACTTAATCCCTGGATCCACTCTACCGAATCTTCCAGTTTATCGATTAAACCTTATGGAGAATGACGAGTTGAAGAGACAAGTAGAAGAGTTGCCTAAAAAGGGATTCATTCAAGAAAGTCTTAGTCCGTGTGCAGTTCCAGCGTTATTAACCCTTCAGAAAGATGGAAGTTGGAGAATGTGCATCGATTGTCGGGCGATGAACAAGATTACTATAAGATATAAATTTCCAATCCCATGCCTTGATGACATGTTAGATATGTTGAGTGGAGCTACAATCTTTACCAAGATAGATTTGCGAAGTGGATACTACCAAATCTGAATTAGAGTAGGGACGAATGGAAAACAAATTTCATGATTAAAGAAGGGTTTTATGAATGGTTGGTGATGCCTTTTGGACTCACAAATGCCACTAGTACTTTTATGAGAGTGGTGACTCAAGTGTTCAGACCTTTTTAGGCAGATTCTTAGTTGTCTATTTTGATGACATATTAATATATAGCAAGATTAAAGAAGATCACTTCTTACATCTTCAACAAGTCTTAAGAGTTTTTAAGCAAGAGAAACTTTATGTCAATTTAAAGAATTACTCTTTCATGCAATCAAGAGTTGTATTCTTGGGGTTTGTTGTATTGTACCAAGGAGTAAAGATGGATTTCGAGAAGATCAAAGATATACTTGATTGGCCCGTTCCAAAGGATGTGCATGAGACACGAAGTTTTCATGGCCTAACAACATTCTATAGACAATTTATCCATAATTACATCACTACAATGGCACCTATAACTGATTGTATGAAGAAAGGATAATTTATTTGGACAAAGGCAGTAACTAAAGCTTTTGAAGAAATCAAGGAAAAGATGACCAAAATGCCTGTTTTGCAGCTGCCAAATTTTTCTAACGTATTTGAAGTTGCTTGTGATGCATCTCATGTGGGAATTGGAGGCGTCCTCAGCCAAGAAGGGCATCTAGTAGCTTTCTTTAGTGAGAAGTTAAGTGAAGAGAAACAACGGTATTATACCTATGAAAAGGAGTTTTATGCAGCCTATATATTATATTCCAAATTCATCTAACAATCCAAATAAAATGTCCTTAGAAATTTAAGATGGAAAAAAAATCAAT
>JAOXYD010000136.1:8392648-8404024 GCA_028565735.1 Pinacopodium congolense
TGTTGAGGGGGTTTTGTATTTTAATTTTAAAATTTTAATTTAATTTTTTATTTTTAAAATTTTCCATTTTGGTCTCCTAGTACCTTACTAGAGACCCATTACCGAGCGATACTAACTGGAATAATCGATACAATGTGTTATCATTCCGTTCCTAGTTTGATATGACATGTTTTCAGCAGTTTAGGGTAAAATGGAATGATAATTATAACCTTAATTTCTATGTCTTATTTTTAATTTATACTTTTTTTGTTAAAATAAAAACCTGTTTGATTGAAATTTATAATAAAAAAGATAAAAACAAAAGTTTGTTTAGTGAAGATTTATCATAAAAAGGTAATTTAGTAATAATAACACCTTCATTTTGTCTCCTTTTTATGCATGGGAGTATTTTTATCTAACCAGAAAAAAAGAATAAGAATGCCTCTCTCTTTATAGAAAAGGAGAGCCAAAAAGAGATTTTTAATGTGGATTTTTTATTTGATTTATTATATAATGTTAAAATTTGTTTATTAAATATAAAATATAAAATTTTGTTTATAATGTTATATATTTATAAATAGAGGCAAAAATTTTAATATATATAAAATTAGAATTAAAAATAATAACAAAGGTTTGGAGCTTTTCTAAACTTTAGTAGAGATCAACATTAAAACTAGGTAAAAGGTACAATATGCTCGCTAACGTTTTTTAAAAGATTTAAATTATCTCTGAACGTTTTGAAGGTATTACTTTAACTTTTAACATTTGTAAAATGATACATTTTACTTTTTGACTTTTACAAAATTGTGTAAATTACCTATTTAATACTAATTTTATTAATTATTTTTTAATGATTAGTTAATAGTTTATTTATAAAATATTGACAAAATTAATAAAATTTTAATAAAATTAGTATTAAAGGAGTAAATTGTATCATTTTATAAACGTTATGATGTAATATGTACTATTTTATAACGTTAGAGATCAAATTATATTATTTTACAAATATTAGGAATAAAATGTTATTTTAAAAAAATCAAAGACCAAATTAAATTATTTTTAAAATATTACTAGATAAATTGTACATTTTATTGTAATAGTACGTCATCGTTTGGACGCCGTTCACGTGAGAACAAACGCCGAAAAATATCGACGTTATTCGTCCCTTCATCTTCATGAAATTTACATGAACAGGTCCGAAAAGTTTCAGTTTCCACCCCCTTCACTTTTACCAGCACTATCCGTGTCTTTCTCGAGTCATGTATCCCAATCCCAGATGATTAAGATTCTTTCTTTCTCTTTCTCAAATTGGTTCTAACATTTCTCCTCAGACAAGTCGGTCTAGGGTTTTCAGTGTGAGTAAGCTACATGTCCTCTGAGGATATCTCCTTACAAAACGGCCTAAACTCTCAACTCGTCTTCCAAGATGAGACCTTGCGCTTCAATTGCCCCCAGACAAATCGCTGCTTACCCGACCCATCTCCCAAAACCCGACAACTGGCAGGTTTCATTGACGAAAAGCTCTTCTCGTCTGACCGTTTTTTCCCTTCTCAATTCCCTCGAAATCTCTATCCTCACGATCGTCCTGATCCATCACACCCTCCCAGTTGGAACCCCAACGCTACCAGCGCCAATGATTCCGACTCCGATGACGACGACGACGACGATGATGATCAAGCTGTTGACGATGATGACGTAGACGGGGATCAAGATAATGGAGTTGACGCGCTTGTTGCTGTTGATGACAATAGTAATAGTGATAATAACAACAGCAACGCCAATTCTAACAAAAGCCATGCTGTTGCTAATACTAACAATAACGCCACTTCTACAACCTCAAGTAATCCTCCTACTGTTAGTCTTGTGAAGTTTGGAAATGGTAATGGAAAAGCAAATCACCATTCCCCTTTCGGTAAGTGTATATATTATCCATGTTAATTTTGTCTTCTGTTTGGAGATTCTGGATGTTCTGATGATATTTTGTTATGGGTTAATAGAATGTAGCGCGAAAATGATGGTGATGAAGGATGGAGGGAGTAGTATGGGGCATACTTCGAATAATGCATCGGATACCATAGCTGAGGCAGATGGTGAGATGTATTATTCGCAGTATTTGCAGGCAACAGAAGGCTCTGGTGGTGGACGAAAGGATATGGGTATAAATAATGGATGTGGGTTTAGTGGAAGAAAGGAGGTCTTTGCATGTTCCGGGGAATCTGGAGAGTCCTTGAAGTCCATCCTTTCAGACCCTGTCACGTAATTTTCTGTAATTCTGTAATTCTGTATCTAAGAGATGAGTTTTGTTGTTATATGGCGCATGCCTTGTGCTTGGATTGAGGGGAGAATAGAATTCCTTATTTATGTTACTAACTTGGTGTCAAGCTCTTGTTTTGATTTTCTGTTTGTTAGTAGTTTTACTTGTGTTGTGCATTTATGGTAACTTCTGGATTCAGGGGAGCTTTAATGGATGATGCAATGATTTTGCCTTGTGGACATTCCTTTGGTGGTGGTGGAATACAACATGTTATTAGAATGGTACTTTTTCAGTCCATATATTTTTCAATTTTGTAAGCATCCATTCTTATTATCTGTGCTTGAGAGATGGAATGACAACAATTCCAGTAAATTTTTACTATGACCTTGTGCCCAAAGATGAAGCTTCCTTTATGCTCATTGAAAAAATGCTTAATAAAATACCATTATCACATTTAACAATGATACACTAATTGCTGGTGAAGTATGGCCCAGCAAATTTGATTTCGTAGTAGTGATGAAAGTGCCTTAACGAAATTAAATCTTGTGATCCTAGATGCATTTGTGTATATTCACATTTAGTATTGTTGGAGAATGGTTATTGCTTAATAAATATCTCTTTTAAAACTTGTGGGCCATTGTTCTGTTCTTCTGGGACTATTGTGGGCCATTGTTCTGTTCTTCTGGGACTATCTTTGGTTCCTAATTTTTGGTTGTTCTGTTTCTTTTGTTTGTGTATATTTGTATCTCTTTGTAAAACATGCTCCTGATTTGAATTATCCGCAATGCATTTTCAGAAAGCTTGCTACACCTGTTCGCAGTCAATTGTAGAAGATTCAGTATCTCCTAACCTCTGTGAGTAATACATATGATCACGGTAGAAGTTTCACTTGACTGGCTTAATACGTTCAAAGCCTGATAAATTTTATGCAAAGTTCACATTGGTTAGATTGAGTTCATTACTTCAAGTTGGATGAAAAATGGAAAAATTCTATAAGCTATGGCATTCACATCCTTTTTCCCCCCATTTGAAGTGATTTCATGTGTTTAAAGATCCTCAGTTATCATTTTGAAATGTCTTCCATTTTGTATAGAAAAAGAAATTAGTCTACCAAATTGCAGGAAATTGAACTTGAATGGATCAATTACAAAAATGCATAAGCCTCAGGGCCTTTGTTATATTAGGATTGTTTATTGGGATGTTTTCTAGAGATTGGACAAAAGTTCCTTTAGGAAACTTGGCATACTTTGTCTATCAACTAGATGATATGAAATTCTAAGTGTCTCAAAGTTCTCTATCCTTTAGTTTGTTCCCTAATGAACCAATATATGCAGCTCTTCGAACTGCTGTTCAGGCTTTCCGGCGGGAAGAGGAGTTACACTGTTATCGCTCTTCCAAAAGAAAGAGAGATAGGCTTGACCAGGTTTGTCTTGTTTATACCTTTTATTAACTTAAAAGAAAGAATTTGGATGTGATATACAGATTGGCGGAAAAGAGTTGAAGTGTTACTACATGGGAATTAAATCTTGCCATTATGGTGTGTCCTTTTCCATGTATTGACAGCTCGAATGATTTATATTTGAATACCTGGTGGCTTGATTGGTCCGTAGAGGTTCTCTTAAGCGCTAGCTTTCTTGCCTTTATCTGAAACTTTTTATGCGTCAACGTAATCTTGTTTCATTTCCTGTCTGAAGCTAAGAAGTGCTGCTGTGATGGCCATTGTGTCCTGAAGTTGATGTGGCAAGTTCCTTTTTGCTGATGTTTATTTAAAATTTTATGTAGGAGAAGAGCAGTTATGGTGATTCAACAGTCATTGAACAACCAAGGGGCAAAGGTGTGCAGTTCCCATTTGCTGTGACAGACCGTGTTATTATTAAGGTTCTTCTGCAATCTTCCATGTTTCTTTTGCAATTCCTGTTTGTTGATCATCTGCACTTAAATAATAAGGGGGTAATTGAATCAGGGAAACAAGAGAACACCAGAACGGTTTGTTGGACGTGAGGCTGTCGTCACGATGCAATGCTTGAACGGATGGTGAGTCAATTTCTTCCTTTTTAATTCCTGCCAATGCAGTATAATAAAGTTTTAACATATTTTTCCAAGTGAATTCAACATTTCTTCTGGCTTATGCATGTATGTAGTCACCTGAGTTTCCTAGAGACCTCTTCATCCTCTAACAGGTTCTCTCTACTGGCAATTACATAAAACCTGGTTGCAGTGCGTTGATATATGGGATACTAGTTATTGGTTGGCACCATTTTGCAAATCTAATAGCTAGAATAAGTTTATAATGATAGATTTAAGAAACATTAAGATAGTTTATCTTATTTGCAGACTTCAGATAACTATCTAATAATTTGTTACAATGCATTTTACAAGGGCAAAATTTTCATATGCAGCAGGAAGAGGTTACATACTTTTTTTTAAATTAATATATATCTAGCTGAACAAATTACATTTCAAACAATACAACCTAATCAGCACAGAGAAGAAAACAGAATATCACATCTTAAAGATTGTAATCCCAACGACAACATTTAGTATTTGCTGTTCTGGTGTAATGTCTTTATTGTATTCTATGTGGTAAAAAGCTCAGGAAACAAAAACATTGACTCCTCCTAAAACTTGGTGAGGGGATAAGTCTGAAAAAAAAAAGGGTTTGAGTAATAACTACGCACAAATTTTGTTGATCCGAGTAATTTTCTTCTATTTGACAATTCTGTTTCTTTTCTAGATTACTTTACATGAAGAAAATAAAAGAATCTGTTTAGCAAAATAAAAGCATGGGTAAAATATATTAAAAGAAAACTAAGAATACTTGGAAGAAACTTAGAGATAAATTTGGCATATCACTGTTCTACTTGACCTGGGTTTGCCATTTCAATTGAACATTCTTCTCTGTACCTTTTTTCCCCCCTCTTCCCTTTTTGGTTAGCTCTATATTGTTTTTTATGTTGACATTGTCAAGGAGCTGTAAAGATAGAGAGATCATCATCATTTCAATCTTTTTTGGTGGATTTTGCTTGAAACTCTTTATCAATAGGTAGGAGAAGCAATATTTTTAGCATATCTTGGTCACGATGTTTAAGACATTAAATCTTCATATATCAAAACAATTTATAATTTCAAACTTTTAAGAAATTTGTTAATAATGATATAAGAATTAGGCAAATGCATTAAAGAGTTTGGAAATTATGTTATAGTATTTCAATAAACGTGAATGAGTTTTTTTTTTAATAATAATTTGTCCTTATGTCTTGATTTAACTTTTCTATATAGTGTATGTATAACCTAGTCTGATGTATGAAAAGGATGCGAAAACTTTATCTTTGTTTGAGTTTTATTTGTAGAATAGCAATAAAGGATGCATATATGTGTGTGTGTGTGTGTGTGTGTGTGTGTGTATCTATGGAAACCTTAGACTCCAAATAATTGAATTTGGGTGGAAGCCTTCTTACTCCTAAGCCACAAGGTTTCAAAGGTAATAGACTAAATAATGCAAAAGTGCATGTTTGTCCCAAATTAATAAAATAGAACTCTGATAAATTGGTAGTTAGTGGAAGTTCCCTATAATCTTTTTTCTAGTCTGAAAAGCCCCATAATTTACACTTAATCTGTTTATTGAAACTTTGTTTACAAAATATGAGAAAAACCAATATTTCTTATTGTCATTAAATCATTTACAGGTATGTTGTGAAAACATTGGATAATGCAGAGAGTGTAAAACTACAGTATCGATCTCTAGCCAAGGCTTCAGATGATCCATCATCAAAGGCAATCCCAAATAAGTTTACCCCACATTGGCTCTAGGTGGTTCTGCAAGTTTAGGTACAGTCTCCCTTTTCTGTGTGATATGGTCCAAACTAACATGATCACAGACAATTACATTAGAATATATTAAGGAATCATGTATGTAAATTGAGGTGTTTCTGAAAGGGGGGTTTTGAGAAGAATATGCAATCAAATTTTGTATGGATGTGGAATGTAGCCGGCATTTTGCCTAAGAAATATGTGTATTCATCCTATTAATGATTAGAGGTTTGCAAATTTTCCGTGTTGGTGCCGAATTGTCCAGGTGATTCTGGTTTAGTTGGCGAATCCTTCATGAACTGAAATATCTGGTCCATATAAAAAAATTTTGGTGAAAGGAGCCATGCATCTCATGTTTTGCTCTTGCTTCATCGGCTTGCATTCACCATCAAAAGCACGTTATATTGTTGCAGAAGTAGGTTAGCATGTTACACGGCATTGAAATTTGTTGGGCATAAGATTGTTCAACTTCATCATAACCCAATTCAATCACGATATTTTTAGAAAGGAAAAACAGACGTTAATACATAGAACTAAAAACAAAATATAATCAATCGATAACTTATGAGGGGAGCGACGGCCTTTGTGCCGCTGATTTCTTTTAAAAGTCAGAGTACAGAAAAAAAAAAAAAAGGAAAAAAGAAGTCCAGCTCTACCGTTGCAACTTCTGACAATAAAAGATTGTTTTGCTTTGTATATAGAGTTAGTAGTAGTACAAGGAGGTCAAAAAAAAAAAAGACAGAATTATAAAAAAAAAAGGTAAAAAACATGAGAAGTTTTCCTTTGACTTGATAAAATTGCATGTTGAATAGATGGAAGCTGCCGTCGACCTAACATTCAACTCCCTCTAAGACCCATCTGCTTTTCCCAGCCTGCAATGTGATACATAGAGTTAGTAGTAGTACTAGGTCAAAAAAATAAGACAGAATTATAAAAAAATGGTCAAAAACATGAGAAGTTTTTCTTTGACTTGAGAAAGATGCATGTTGAATAGATGGAAGCTGCTGTCACCCTAACAGCCAACTCCTTCTCAGACCCATCTGCTTTTCCCAGCCCACACGAATCACATTTTAATGGTCAGGACTTGTAAACACTTTAACAAAATGCTGAATAACATACTTACAAATGCACCCTGATGCGTCTGTGTCAATTTTACATATATTTTGAGAGTAAGCAGTTTCCTCTGAGTTAGATTGGGCTTTCATTTACATACACAATCCCTAAGATTGCTTCCTTAACCGCAGAAATTCCTAGAGTACGGTATAATGTTTTTAAATCTATATATGATTTGTTTAATGCAAATTAAAAATAATCTATTTAGTATTGACAAACTTGCAAAGGAATAGCTACTAAAAGCCTACTAATAGAGTACCCTGCAAACACTTTCGTTCTTTCCTGCTGTTGGAAACCAAAGACTGCATTCCCAAGGAAATATTGCAGCCCACGATCACACTGCAGCTGTCTCTCTTTTACCTGGGTCAGCGAACTCTCCTGATGTTGGAAAAACATACGAAAACAGCTTTAATAGCACCTCGTGTGACAATAAAATTTCCAGGTGAAGAGAATTGAGCCCGAGACTAAGTGGCAAAAATTTCTTCAATCACATGCAAAATAAGTAATTAACCATTGAGACGAGAATAAGCTATGGACTCAAGTACAAAATTCATGTTAAAATCCCTATAGATAGCAATAGAATCATCAAGCCAAGAATAAGCTGAACCAAGCAAATCAAAGTAAAACAAAGAACAACATTTACTTTCTTGAGCCTCTTCCAACGAGTAAGGTTGGACTAATACAACCAAGAGAACTACAGTATGTTCCATCATACTTACAAGATGTTTCTCTTCTTCCGTGAGTGCTTTATCCATCTGATTGAACAAGCTGCTTCATCTTGCTTGATGCATGGATGCATTTGCATCAGAAGACAATCCGTCACAATTGTTTTTGATGATACAAACATGCTTTTGGTTGGATAAAAGTTTTCTGGATATCAGAAAGGGCAATTCTGTGACGATAACAGCTCTAAGTCTCCTCTTACTGCGCCTCAATGCTAAACGCAGGAAGCAGAACTTTATAATTATGGGAATCATTCGTCTCCAAACACAAACAGTAGTAAGGCACTACCTGATAAGCGTCCTTTACAGAGAGAGGAGAAACATTAGTTGTGTTTGATGACTCCTCAGTCCTCATAAGATGCCGTAGAGAAAGATTACAACCTTAATACCAATGAATCAGCCTCCCCAACAGTCGTGGAGTGGAAGACAAAATTTCTACTGCCTATCTTGTCTAACATACTCGAACCCCCTCTCCAATTATTGCACATCCTTCAATTTGAATATTCGGAGATAAAATATTCGTACCCAAATTTCAATTAGCAAAACTGAGTTGGTTTGTTCCTCAATCAGTCATGTTACTAGTTTCCTTAATTTCACTTTTTAATTGGTTTGTTGGCAGGCTTTCAGCACAGTTCTTTGCATGTTTTTCAGACCTGACTAGTTCCCCTATTATGGAATGGAACTGTTTCTTGTTTCGCACATGGTTTATGATCCCAGGGTTCAATCCATTAAGCAGTCCACTTGGAGCAGCAATTTTTGTGAACCTGGCTCCATTCTTTCCTTGAGAACATCATTCTTAGATTTTCTTCCACGTTGCTTTGGCACTGGTATAACCCCATGAGAACGTTCCATAAAACAACTTTTGAAAGAAATCCTTCCATGAGAAGACGAGAGAAATCCATTTTTGTTTCATCTCCTTCCAAACCCTCATCGGATCTTTCTTTTCCAGTGGACTTGTAGTACTCCCACACTCAACAGCATCCCTCAAGTTTAAGTGATCGTCATTCTTGACGGGACTCAACACGCTCTGGATCAACGAGCTAGGACAGACTTCTGCATTTAGATCCACGCTTGTTTTATTCTTGACAAGCATGCTTCTTGAGAATGGAGGCCTTCTAAAGTGTCTCAGCGTGTTCTGAACGATAGTTGCCTGCCAAGTTGCCCGGAATACAGGCATCATTCTTGTGATAACGTGGAGTAACGGTATGACTAACTTGAAGTAACAAAGTTGACTTTACGCTCGTTTCTGCTTGGGAAGCATCCACATCCAACGTTACAAACACGTTGGTATCTTGTGAAGTTTCCCCATCAAACAGAAACTGGGCCCTAGATTCTTCAATTTCAGCGTGCCAGAAATTTGTTGCAGTAGGATCATCAATGAGTCCGTGTAACACTTCCTTCTTTAATTTTATTATTAATGTTATAAGATAATTATATAAAATAATTAAAAAATATTAGTCTTATGTAAGTCGCAAAAAATAATTAATACTCTTAAAAGTCTATCTATACAATCTAATATATAATACGTAATATTATAGATACATAAAAATCAAAACAAACAATTATATATATCTTATGTTATTGGCTCTACGTAATCTCAATGATCTCAATCTCGAGCACTGGAGTTATCTCCATTTACTCTATCATTTGAAAAATGTAATGATAAGAGATGAGTTGTCAACTCAGTAAAGGTCACCTAACTGTACCCTTATATGTATGTATCTCAATACATATCAGAAACAGATAAATGATCAAATAACCACTACATTAAATATGTATAAACTAACCACATTATATCAAAATACTCATAAACATCCAAAATAATTTGATTATGCTCAGTTATGTGATTATGACTATTTATTGTCTCATTCTGTGCCCTGCTAAATTTAGTAGGCCTATATTCAATGATCTGCCGGCTCATCTCATCATATTCCATCACTGTGTGGAAATATAGTCACAAATACATATATCTCAGTACAGGATACCTCTCTCGCTCAATCACAATTAGTACCCCAGTACCACTCCGGTACCTAACCATCGACACAGGGTATCCCCGGGACTCGGGATGACCCTGGTACCACTCCGGTACTTAGTCATTAGCACAGGACATTTACGGACAGGTACCTAGTCACATCTCACTCAAAACGCAACAACAAATCAATACTAAAGACCATCGAATATAGCTTGTCATAGGCAAGCCACTAATCCATTACAATTATTTAACTCAGTTTATCATAATTCAGTCTCATTATACTTTAAAAAGATAAATTATCATATTTGAAGTATCATACACCACTCATAGATATCCATCATATTTTTCACATAATTAAATAATACATGTCATATCATGCGAAACCATACACTAATGTCATATTCAACAATTTATTAAACAATATTATAAAATATATAGTATAAAATTCATATCCCAAAAATACACACACATTAAATATATGCACAGACTATAATGATTATTTTACATGAAATATATATACTATACAAGAGTATAGTTTCAGGTTAACCATACCTGGTGTCCTGACCAACTATTTGATGACTCTAATATCTACTTTAATTTTCTTTGCTTCAGCCGTATCATTCACTTGAAGTTTCAACTTATTTATAGGAAATCCTAAGCTTTAAGAAGTTTACACATGGAAGCCATGTGTAGGCTTCATATAGATTGGTGGCATGACATCAACATAGGGGTCTTGTGTGCTTCAAAACACGTGGACATCATAGTCCGACTGTAACACAAAATGGCAGAAGTAAGTTTTGACCATAAAAATAATGTATACATAAGAATCCCAGCCAGTTATCAACCTAACATAGCTTGTTGAATTTGTTCTCCATATTGTTATAGGCATGTTTTACTTTGAGGCGCATAACTCATTTGAGTGTAAGCAAGAATACTTGCCAAAAGACTGAGAGAACAGAAAGATACATTAAACAAACATATGGGAAATTGGAAGATGTGGGTCAAATTAATTAAAGAGGAGACAAAGAAGAGCAAAGAATAACTTTTTAAATTAAAATTCAAGCACAAAAAAGTCCCATTATAAGCTTTTTGAAACATAATTTCACTTGGGAAAGAAAGTTCTACTTGAGATGTGGAAATGCGAAACTATGAGAAAGTGAAAATGGAACCAAAAGAGGTACCTTGAGAGCTCATCAAGCATTTTGTCACCAATCGACTAAAGTCAATGAGAAATCAAAAATCATCAAAGAAAGATGAAATTATTAAGGCATCTCCAATGCACCTCTATTTTGGAGGAAAAACACTAAAATGGAGGAAATGAACAGTGCCACACCAAATTTTGTGTGGTACTGTTCACACATGCCATTATTGTTGATGTTTTCTTTTTTTTTTCTTTTTTATTTTTGTATTCATTTATAATTTTATTATGTAAAAAATTATAATTTTATTGAAATTTTATTATTTATTAATTATTATTTAGTAACATAAAAATATAACAACAATAATATTATGAATAAAAATATATG
>JAOXYD010000136.1:8445961-8459517 GCA_028565735.1 Pinacopodium congolense
TAATTTAGAATTTCCTAGATAATTGTAATCTAATTAATCTGGTAATTAACTTAAGAAATCCAAACATTTTCCCCGTGAATTCGACACTCGGAGTCTTAAATATACTCCACTTTATTACTTGTTCGATAGGTTCACTTGCCTCTAGTCACGTTGGTTTACGCTTAATCTCATTTTAGTTTTTAAAGTAAAATCGGTTTAAAGAACTCCCATTTTTAATCATTCAACCAACGAACAACATGCATCTTTGAAAGGTAGCCGAGGCGTTGTACAATATAAACAGCATTCTTCTGTAGGAAAAGGTGCTATACGAGCATGTAAAAGTCATCTTCTCCTAATCATCCAGAGCTATAGGGACCTGAATATGTCCTAAATAATCATTAAGAAAACAATAATAATCACAATCAGTAAGACATTCTAACATCTGATCAATAAATGGTAAAGGAAAATGATCCTTTCTACTTATCGAGTTGAGCTTGCAATAATCCACGCAAACTCACCATCCGTTCTGCATTCGAGTGAGAACCATCTCTCCTCTCTCATTCTTCATAACTGTAATGCCCAACTTCTTAGGAACCACCTACAAAGGACTTACCCACTTGCTATTAGAGATGGGTTATATGACACCCACATCTAGCAACTTCATCACTTCCTTCTTCCCCACCTCCATCATCGGTAGGTTGAGAAGTCCTTGCACTTGATGGATTGGGGTAGCTCCTTCCTCAAGAAAAATCCTGCGCATACTCAAAGAAGGACTAATACCTTTGATATCCGCAACTTTCCATCATAATGCAGTCTTATACTCTTGCAACATACTAATTAGCTTCTCTTCTTGCACCTTGGTAAGATCACTTTCTATGATGACTAGAAGTGTGTTGTTAGTGCCCAAATAAACGTACTTGAGGTGAGTAGGTAAGGGCTTCAACTCCATTTCTAGTGCCTGTATGATAGAGGGTAGCAATCGATTAATACTAACAAATAATTCTAAAAAGCAAGGGACATACCTGTCAAAGGGACTAGTCTCAAGTACCCAAATTGCTTCCTTTAACTCCTCTCCGAACTTGAACTTACTCTGCCCATACCTTGTCATCTTTTACTCTAACGAGGTAGTCCAGGCTACCTCTAAAGGGTCATCTACAAAAAGGAAAGAATATTATTATATCAAAAAGTCAAGAATATCTACCTTGGCGACTGACTCACAATCTGATGGATAGCGCATAGCATCAAATATATTAAAACGAATGGCCTTGCCATCAAACTCCATAGTTAACACCCCTCTGTGTACATCGATCTTTGTTTGAGATGTCTTAGAAAATGACCTACCTAACAAAATAATTAAAGGACTCAAAGAGCCCTCATCCTGCATATTAAACATATAAAAAACTGCAGGGAAAACAAGCTTGTTAACTTGCACCAAAACATCTTTAATAGCCCCCTTAGGGAATGTGTTAGAACTATCAGCCAATTGTATCGTTATTGAACCAAGATTAAGAGCTTTAAAAATAGATAAAGGCATAACACTAATCAAAGCTCCTACATGTTACCTATCTTGCATGGAATGGTAAAAATACCTGGATCCTTGCACTTGGGTGGTAGCTTTCTCTGTAAGACTGCTGACATATTACCATCCACACTAATCTTCTCATCTCCCCTCAACTTCCGCTTGTTGGTATATAGTTCCTTAAAAAATTTAGCATATCGTGGAACTTGCTTAATAGCTTCCAAAAGGGGAATATTAACTTCCATCTCACAAAATACCTATAATATTTCCTCTTCCTTCTCTTACTATTTATTCTTTGCTAACCTGCTTGGAAGTGGAATAGAAGGTGAATCATTAACAACAATGTGTGAGGTATTTACCTGAGGAAGGGGATCCTCCTTCTTCTTTAGTAGCTTGATCGCTTGGTCGCTTCCTCTTTTTCTTTTTCCTTTCCCTTCTTTGGCCCATGTATCTCTTTTCCACTTCTCAAAGTGATGGTGAAAGTGTTTTCTCTTGGGTTCCTTTGAGGCTGACTAAGCAACCTTGTGGAACTTTGGCCCAACAACTTTCCCACTATATTAGCTAGATGATTTACCTGTTTTTCCAAAAATTTTAAACCACTCCTCACTTCTTGCTAAAATTGAAGAGTGTTAGTCACTAAGATCTTAACAATTTCCTCTAAAGACATACCTCCAGTTTATTATAGTTCTAATGGTTGTGAAGGTGGTGCCCTTTGTAGAAACTAGTGTTGATTCTGATGGAAACCTAGTAGGCGTTGATTCCTTGCTACTGCTACTGCTACTGCTGATAAGTGAGGTGGCATGCATTAGAGATGCTTCCTTACTGTGGGTTTTCATGCCTAAGATTAGGGTGATCCTTCTAACCTGGATTGTAGGTAAGGGCAAAAGGATCATGCCTCTGTTGTTGTCCTTGGAACCCTCTAACTGCATTAACCTATTATTCATCCTATAAACAAAGACATGCATCACTAGAATGATCAAATAAAGCAGAAATTCCACATACCTTATTAGGCCATTTGCTTATTACTACTTGCTAGAACAAAGAAGCTTGGAAATGGAAGCGTCCTTCACTTGCTTTGTCGAAGATAAGGCACTGTTATAGTTTCCCTAGTATTAAGAGTTACCCACCATTGTTGCTATCAAATTCTTCTTATCCTCCAAGGATCTCTCGATTAGAGCTCCACCACTCACAACATCAATCTTATTCCTGTTCAAAGGAAGCAAATCCTCATAAAAATATTGAATTAATAATTGCTCACTTATTTGATGGTTTGGATAGTTGTGGCAAAGCTTCTTAAAACACTCCTAATACTCACGTAGTGACTCCCTTGTATCATATCTGGTTCCAAAGATATCCTTCCTTATGTTGGTGGCTCTCGAAGTTACAAGCTTAACCCTAGCTTTTGGATTAAGAAGTTACCTAAAAGGCAATCAAGCTTAAAAGTAACTTTAAATAAAAATTCCAAAATATAAAAATTAAATTAAAATTAAAATTAAATAAACCAAAGCCTAAGAACATGTATAAAGACTAACTACCAAACATAAAGGAACCAAGCATACTAAGACCAATTGAAACTCTATGAAATAAAACATCAAAAAACTTAATAATTTGATCAAAACAAATATGAAAATTATGAAATTAAAAAACATAAAAAATATTAATAAATGCTGGAAATTGAAATTAAAAAGCTCCATTCAAATATAACTAAACATAGCTTTAAACATTAACAAGAAAGTAAACTATAGACTTAAAAACAAACAACCTAATGTTATTACCTAAGAAGACACTAAATCAAAGAACTAAATAGCCAAACATTTGGATAACAAAGCATGAAATGCATGAAAATAAATGCAGCATTCAGAGATGGACTAAAAACAACTCAAATTTGGGCAAAACAAACACTAACATAAGTGAACATTAAACTAATAAAATGAATAACAAAGCATTTGGCAATGGATCTATAACACTTGAAACTAATGAAACAAATAACTATGCTAGAAAAAAAAAAGATGAAAGATCAATTTCCAAGAAGTCAAAAACCTAAGTAAAAATAAAATAACACCAAGCTTTTATCTCCAAAGTGTTGTCATTTTTTTTTTTTAGAGACCAAAACTGTCCTTGCCAAGGAAGAAGAGGATGTCCAATTTCTCCACCAAGATTTAATCTTCTAGGAGTTTTTCGTCACTTATTGGATAGATTAGAGTCTCCACCTTAAGTGATGAAGCGATCCACTTTGCTAAGAAAGAAGAGAGAGTCCCATATTTTGTGATGAAGTCATTCACTTTTCCTCCTCAAGAAAGAAGCCATCAATTGGTTTTTATATCTAGGGTTGGGTGCGTGTTCTCCTAACATACAAAGCCAAAAACGTTGTAGTTTTATTTTTGGTGGAGTCTTTGTGAGTTGCCATTTACAAGGAAGGTGATTTTATTTTTTAATCATGCCCCACTCCATGCATTTGTTTTTTTTGCTTATGCTGCCACCTTCAATTAGCCAATGCTTACCTTCTTTCTTTCTTTTGATTCTTGACTTTTAATTTCCAAGCTCTCATCCCACTTGTCAAGCCATTTAAAACCAAAACTTTTCCTTCCATTTCAATGTGATGCCACCACCTTCTATGCTCTTTTAAGAGCTTAATCAAGTGATGTCATTTTAGCTCCATTCTACTTGAAATAATTGATGTTATTGTTGTCCAACGTAAGCTCTCCACTCCAAACTTCTTTCTTATTAAAAATTTGTGCTTCAATTACTTCAAAACTCTTCTTTTTTAGTTCCAAATATGTATAAGCACAACCAACCTAACATTAAACACAAAAATGAAGTAAAATTAAGCATTTAAACATCAAAATAGGATTGAAATCACATTGAAACTTATAAGAAAATATAAGATATTTCAATCCTATCATTAGACCACCAACTCTCATTGTGCACCCTAACTTAAATAATTCAAAACAAACTCTCGATTTGAAATTATTATAAGCTTAATAATTAAATCAATACAGTAAAATATGGATAAAAATTTCAAGAAACTAGACTTAGCAATCCATAATTATGTTCAAACAAACAATATTCAGATTAAACATCAAAATGAAATAAAAAAAGATAAACTAGAGATGAAGATGAAGGATTTTGATGGAAAATCTAGATAGCTTCCTTGAATCTTGATTACTCCTCTTTAATCTAGAGTTTCTTCCCGTTTTTCCTTTATTACGAGAGAAAAAAGTAGTAGCAAGTGCTGCAACAACATAGTATTACAAAATAATATCTCAAAGATTCAACTATCTTATATAGACACATGAATGTTACTAATAGGTCTATTGTACTAATTGTTACCCAAAGGCTATATACGTTTGCTATGAATACAACAAAGGAATACACAAAAATATTTTGAGGGGAAAGTTGAAGGAAATGTAGAAGGAAATGATGGAGGACCACGCAAAGCAATCCTAGGATATCTGGGAGCTATAGGAAATGTTCTAGTAATAGATAATATCTCAAAAAGCCTAATTGTAATGCCCATCTCCAAATTTTTTTCCTATAGATGAACCATTCAACAATAACAACTTCCTAAACTCCGTTGGAGGGGAGGAAAAAGATCAACAATTGCCCACTTAACTCGGTAAGATCAAGTTTGCAATATTGGGAGGCGAAGATGTGCCTAATTGGGTCTATCAGGCAAAACGGTTCTTTAAAGTAAATAGAACATCACTAGATATGTGAGTGAAGATAGCGGTGATCCATGTGGAGGGCATAACGGAATAATGGAACCAATTGTATATGCATCACCAAATGTCAATGATGGAGCCAACTTGGGAAGAATACACTATAATGTTGACTCAACCGTTTAGAGAGGAGGTGTTTGAAAATATGGTAAGGTCGTTTAAGGAGCTGAGATAACAAGGTTCGGTTAGGGATTGTTTCACCCTATTTGACAAGTACTCTAATCAATTATAGATTCATGAATCTTACTTGATTAGGTTTTTCTTGAAAGGTCTTAAGCCAGAGATTGAGTTATCAGTTAAACTATTAAACCCCTATAGTTTATAACATGCCTAAATTTTGACTAAAAGACAGGAAGCAATAGCTTTAGTTTGTTATCCTCAGGCCAAAAATGTAGGGGTGAACACATCTACTTCTTTAGTAGCGATGAAACCATTTAGCATATTCCACAATCCCACTGGGCTACTGAATACTCCTAATAGACCAACGTTTAAAGAGGGGGCTTGACCTATGCAGAAGCAACAAAGGCAGTTGAGTAGTAAGGAGATTAAGGAGTATAGATCCAAGGGGATTTTCTTCAGGTCTGATAAGAAGTTTATGCCTAGCCATAAATACAAAAGGAAGCAATTGAATTTGTTCGTGCTGGAAGATTTGGAGGATGTTTTGTGCAATTTCAAGAATCAAACTATGAGATTCAAGTGGGCAAGACAGTCAGTTGTGATGAAAAGGAGACCAATCAGTCAGCCTAAACTAGTGATTTCAAAAAGTTTTGAGAAATTGTTGTCCAAATCTGCATTAAACAGCCATCTGTGAATAATGCAGCTCAAATATTCAATATAGTACCAGTTATAGCAGCTATCCATTGAAGCAACCAATAAGGAAGAAGCTTAAGGAGAGTTGACTACAAAAATCCATAATTGAGGGGTTAGTGCAGTATTTAATGAAATAGTGTGTCATCTAGCATAGCAACGACCCTTTTTCCCTCCCTTGTTGTGCTAATGATGAAAAAGGACAACTCTTGGAGATTATGTATAAATTACTACGAGCTTAACTGATAGACCGTTAAAGATAAAATTTAAATTCCAATTATAGAGGAGCTATTGGATGAATTACATGGGGCTACCTAATTTTCGAAATTGGATTTGAGATTAGGATACCATCAAATTCATATGCACTCTTCAAACATCCCAAATACTATCTTTAAAACACACGAAGGGCACTACAAACTCCTAGTCATGCCCTTCATTCTCACGGATGCACCATCAACATTTCAAGGTTTGATGAACAACATTTTCAAACCATATTTGAGAAAATTCATGTTGGTATTTTTCAATGACATCCTTATCTATAATACAGATTTTGCACATCATATGGAACATCTTCGAATTATACTGACAATATTGAGTGAGTGGTAGTTTCATGTCTAGGGGAAAAAATACATATTTGGGACAACACAAGTGGAATAATTAGGGCATATGATCATTAACTAGGGGTTAGCCATGGATTTGAAGAAAAAAGATGCAATCAAACAGTGGCCAAGACACCAAACAATTAAGGAACTCATGGGGTTTTTGGAATTAGCTAGATACTATAGATGTTTCATCAAATAATACGGCGTGAGAAGCAAACCACTTATCAAATTATTTCAAAAAGAGGTCTTTAAATGGGATTTTGATGCACATGATATATTGGAAGACCTCAAGGAAGCACTAACAACTGCTCTTGTACTAGCTTTACCTAACTATGCCAAGCCAATTGAAGTAGAGGTAGATGTATGTGGGATAGGCCTAGGGGTTATCTTGATGCAGGACAATCATACCTTGGCCTTTTATAAGCTAATCATTAGTCCTCAAACATCAATCATTATCTACATATGAGAAAGAATTCTTAACAGTGGTCATGGAAATTAAGTATTGGCATCATTATTTGAATGGAAAATATTTCATCATATACATTGATCATAGGAGTTTAAAGCAACTATTAGAACAAAATTTGTACACCCCATTTTAGCAAGCTTGGCTACTAAAACTCCTAGGCTATGAATTTGAGATAAAATACAAGAAAGTCTTGGAAATTGGAATAGTGGATGCATTATCCAAGCAGGATGTACCCTCAGGAAGTGTCACTGGCATGGAGTTGTTCACCTTACTCATGTCTTAAGTGCAAATAGACCTACTAAAAATTTTTTTAGAGGATTTAGGAGGCTAATAGCATAATGAAAGATTTGATCTCTAAGCTCTCACAAGGGACAATAACTTCTAATAGATATTAATGGCAAGAAGACATCGTAAGGTGGAAGGGAAGAGTTATGGTGGGACACTAGGTAGAATTAGGAGACAAAATCATTTTGGTGTTCCATGCAGAATCGGTAAGAGGACACTCAAGATTACAGGGGACTCCTCAAGAGGCTGCAATCCATTTTTCTTTGGAGGCAAATGTCAAAGATGATAAAATTTAGATCAAGAAATGCTAAGTTTTCCAACATAATAAATATGAAACATCGACATCTCTTATTCTATTCCAACCCCTGCTAATCGCTCAACAATGTTGGACTAATATCATCATAGATTTTATAAAAGGTTTGCCACCTTTAAGCAACTATGTAGTGATAATGGTGGTGGTTGATTGGTTTACCAAATATTCCCACTTCATACCACTCAAGCATCCATATTCAATTGAGTTAGTAGCTCAAAAATTCATAAGTAACATCTTTAAACTCTATAGAATGCCCTCACTATTACCAGTGATAGGGACCTAACATTTACCTGTGCTTTTTGGCAGTAGTTTTACAATTTACAAGGAGATAGGTTATCGCTGTCAACTTCCTACCATTTGCAAATGGATGGACAAGTAGAAGTAATTAACAGAACCCTAAAGACATATTTGAGGTGCATGACAGGGAGCTTCCCCTTGCGATGGAGTATCTAGATTCCCTTAACAGAATGGTGTTAAAATACAACACACTATTCTACTATTAACATTAACCCCTTTGAAGCTCTCTATATGTATAGCCTACTATTACACATTCCATACTTTGTAGGCAATTCCAAACTACTAACACTGGAAAAAACTCTTAAGGATAAGGAAGCTACTTCTAATCATTGAAATTTCATTTACGGAGGGCTCAAACGCGTATGTAGCAGTAGGCTAACAAAAATAGGATTGATAGAGAATTCTCTATAGGAGACCTAGTTTATGTCAAGTGACAGCCCTATAGGCAAAGGTCAATAACCAAAACTGGAAATCAGAAGTTGGCACCATTGTTTTATGGCCCTTTTAAGATCTTCAACAACATTGAAAAAGTTGTTTACAAGCTAGATTTCCCTCCCAGCTTGCTTATCCACAACGTGTTTGAAATTTCCTAACTGAAAAAGCATGTCCCAACTGGGAAGACTTCCTCAGCTACTCTATTATTTAGACTGGTTGCTCAAGAGAGGGTAACAATGGCAATCTTAGACCTCAGGATGGTCCAAAGAAGGCAGAAGTCAAAAACACAGATTCTAGTGCAATGGTTGGTTAAAGGTTCTGAACTAACTTGGGAATTCCTGCTCGATATGCAGTAGAAATTTCATTCTTTGACCTTATGGACAAGGTTTTCTAAGGTGGGGCAATGTTACGAAAGAAACAAGTAGCAAAAGAAGCAAGTACTGTGTATTACTAAGTAATATCTCAAAGAATCAGTTATCTTATACAGAATTATGGATGTTACTGATAGGCCTATTACATTGATTTTTGCCTAAAGGCTATATACATTTGTTATGAATATAATAGAGGAATATATGAAAATATTGGTTGTCATTCTTATCTCCTTTTTCTTCTGTTTCTATGTTCTCTCTCTTTTGTGTTTGGCTTTGTTTTTTTACTAATTTCCCACTATTATCCTCTTCCAAAACCCATTATTTTTGTCTTGGATGTTCCTTAGGGTCAGAATAATGGCTGCTTGGGTTTCCCCACGTATTTTTTTGTCCAAAATAACATAAAAACTGAATTAAACTTTTCACTCTACATCATCCTACCACATTAGCTTTTTCAACTTTTGCTTCTATTTGGTATTTTCACTATATCTTAATCTACGAACCTCCAAATGCCATGAAATCTAATACGTAGACTCCTCACATGTCGTTCTAGCACCCTATACAATTTCATAAAATTTAGAGCTTTATAAGTTCACCTAATGCCTTTTGAAACTTAGTTATACCAAATATGGTTCCTCAACTAAGCTTGTTTTAATCTTTCCTTTGTGCACTCTTCATAACTTATCATATAGCAATTCATATTTGGTATGGAGCCTCCTAACTTGATGCTCCTAATGAAGTTCTAAATCTCTTCTAGGCCTACAGGTGCCTCCTAAGTCAATTCCACTTGAACTTGCATTAGATGTTCACATAAATGTGATAGAATTTTGCCCAAAATCAACAAACATCACATTAAAACATGTAAACATTATCAAAACAATATAATCACATCCAAGTAAGTCTAAATCATTCAATTCTCATCCTAACACATTAAATCACTATGGAATTAACTTCTAATGTAGCCTTATCAACATCCCCACATTTAAACTTTTACTTATCCCCAATCAAAACTAAAACATAAAAATAGAAATCAAATCATACAATTAAACAATGATGATGCCTAGGTTAAATGTAACAATTATTTGCATGTGAGAATGATGAAAATGTAACAATGGTATAAGACTTTTGAAATTCACTTGCTCTTTAACATAAACATCTGAGAAGATCCAAATCATCTATCTTATGAAACTCATATCTTGAATGTCTTTATATGGAAGATGCATCTTAAACAAAATATTAATCACATATTCTTACATCTATGATTTTTACAAGCATGCATTGATGGCGTTACCGTGTGGAAGGTAGTTTATTACTGGGCAATCATTCATGAAAATGACATGATAATCAAAAGAAGATCCATAGGTTTTATTTTTCACATTAGCACACCGCTTTTATTATTACTTTGAACGATTACCCCAATATTTTCATTTAAAATTAGATGGAGCATCATTCTAGCTTTTCTGTTTTAGCTATATCATGACTTATAACTACATACTTGTAAAACCCCCAACTTTCCCTTCTACCTGTTTATAGACTTTATTATGTGTGAACATTATTTTTGGATCGATATGAACCCAAGTAAATGGTATTCTCACTTAAATAGGGATTTTGAGGATGCTGTCCCAAAAAAAAGAAATATATATATATAATATGAAAATACCCAAAATAGACATTAGAGTCAAATGACATTGAATCAAGTCGAAACCAAGTCCAATCGAATGAATTTTGGGAATTTCATAAGTTTAGGACAAAATAGCCCTTTTTGGAAAATAATGGGTATAAATGATTTTAAACCCATTCAAAAAAATTATTGAGGCACCTAATTACTAAGTATTAACCCTAATTAGAGTATTTCATGATCATGTTAAAAATAAGATGGTTGTGCAATGTTTTCGGGATTTAATTCGATTAATTGGTCAATTAAATGCATTAAGGGCAAAGTGGTCTTTTGATACTAATTAAGGGCAATTTGGTCTTTCTACATGATATTAATCGATTGATGAGTCATTAGAGATGACCAATGACATGATGACATGTGTTTCATAAGTCATTAGTGATGACAAATAGGAAGGTGGCATGTGTATTCTATTAAATGAGAATAAAAAGCAAAACTTAAGACATTTTGCTTCCTTCTTTCAACATAAACGTGAGAACCAAAAACAAAAAAGGAAGAAAAGAAGAGAGTAAGGGGGAAAATTCATCCAAGGAGGAGAGGAAGAAGAGAGGTGCCGTTTTTGGTGGATTTGGAGTATAAATTGAAGAAATTTTAACCTAGGATTGGTGTTCACCAATTTCCTAAGAGATTGGAAGGTAGTGGGAGATTTATGGAAGGTAAATGATGAAATTTGATTTTCTATGGAGCTGATAATAAGTTGGAAGCATTTAAGGGTTGAATATGACAAGAGAAAGAATTATGTTTAGTGAATATTTGTATTTAGTTCTCTGATCACTTGAACCAAACATATTGTTTTGACTATAAATTAGGCTACAGACCTCCGAATTGGGTGATTCCAATTGAATATGAAATCAAAGATATAGTACTAAAACTATCTAGAAGAAACCTGATCTAATTCTGGATGAATGATAATTAAATTTGAGACTTAAAATGGTAACCTGATACTACCCCTGTGTTGAAATAGCTTATGATAATTGTTACATTTTTCACGATATCTAAGTTGAAATGGCATGATTTTGGATGATGTAGAAACTAGAGACATAGAAGAACAAATGTTTTTAGAAAATCTCAAAACTTAATTTAAATATTTTTAGGTGAAAATTAAGGAAAAAATGGAGGTATGGATTCTAGATATGGGTCATAACCGTGACTCATTATGCATGATCATGATATGGTGAATTAAATTGAGGGAAATGGTGTTTTGAAGAATTGATAAATTAGAGTGGGTGAAAATATGATTTTAAATGAATTTTGAAGTTAGAATTAGAAATGGAGCATAATGGATTAACTTTCGGTAGTAAACAAAAATACAATTAGCATATATGTTACACGATTAGATACAAATCTCGAACTCGATTAAACCGAATATGTAATTTTGAATGTGGTAGACTCGAGATCATTGGTGGCTTATTTCATGTCTGCCCCATTTTGTTAGACCAAGTTAGGGAGAGACAACAATAAGATCCCCAGTTGATGAAGTTGAAAACTGAAGTTGAGAACGCGCAAAGGATGGAATTTACAATCTAAAAAGATGGTACTATAAAGAGCGGACAGCGATTCTACGTACCGGATTTAGGGGACTTGAAGAAAGAAATCTTAGAGGAAGCTCACTCCTTAGCTTGTGCTATGCATCTAGGTAGCACAAAATGTATCACACCCCCAAGGAACATTATTGGTGGAGAGGAATGAAGAAATAAATAGCAGAATTTATTACTAAATGCCTAACCTGTCAACAGGTTAAAGCAAAACATCATAAACCTACAGTAATGATGCAGCCCCTCCTAGTCCCAGAATGGAAGTGGGTAAAGATTACTGTAGACTTTGTTATAGGGCTTCCATGGAGTCAAATAGGGCACGATGCAATATGGGTGATCATGGCAGATTAACAAAGTCTGCAAACTTTCTTCCAATCAGAAATTATTACCCCTTAAATAAATTAGCCCAACTTTATATGGATGAGATAGTGAGGTTTCATGGTGCACCAACCTCTATTGTTTCAAATCGTGACCCTCAATTCACATCTAAATTCTAGCCCAGCTTACAGAAAGCCTTGGGTATGCATTTGAAGTTTAATACGACATTTCACCCTCAGACAGATAGTCAATCAGAGAGAACTATTTAGACACTTGAAGATATGCTTAGGTCTTGTATCATGGAATTTAAGGGAAGTTAGGACACCCACCTACCACTGATAGAATTCTCCTACAATAACAACTATCAGTCTAGCATTGGCATGGCCCCTTATAAGGCACTTTACGAAAGAAGGTGTAGAACGCCAATATGTTGGGATAAGGTAGGAGAAAGAAAAATGATAGGTCCTAAACTTATGCAGGTAACAACAGACAAAGTTCGAATTATTCAGGATAGATTAAAAATTGCTCAAGATAGATAGATTAGTTATGCGGATAATCGTTATAAAGATCTTGTGTTTGAAATTTGAGATAAGGTGTTTCTTAAGATTTTCCCTTGGAAAGGAATATTGAGATTTAGGAAATGTGGTAAACTAACTCCACGTTACATAAGATCGTATGAAGTTATGAAAAGGATTGGACTAGTGGCGTATCAATTGAGGTTACCAAACGAACTTGCGAGAATTCACAATGTCTTCCATGTGTCTATGCTTCGCAAATACCTAGCTGATCCATCTTATGTAATTACAGAACAACCAGTGAACCGAAAAGAAGATTTGACTTTCGAGGAAGAACCAATATAGGTCATCGACCATCAAGAACAAGTTCTGCGTAATAACCAGCGGAATGGTCTTATCGATTTGATTTAATATCCTTTGACTATAATGCCTCTTTTTGGGTATTTTCATTATATATATATATTGGGTAGGGTCCTCAAAATCCCTATTCAAATTAGAATACTGTTTACTTGGGTTCACTATAAATCTGAAAATACTATTGACCAAGAATAAAGACTATAAACAGGTAGAAGGGAAAGTTCGGGGTTTTACAATCACCCCTCATAAAAATTTCATCTTTAAAATTTAATTGAGCGTACCATTTTGAAATAAATGAGGGTATAATGTACACATTTGTTGCTCAGGCTCCCATGTAGCTTCCTTTATCGAATGATTCCTCTATAA
>JAOXYD010000136.1:8476838-8488892 GCA_028565735.1 Pinacopodium congolense
GGTTACTCTTGACCTTAGAACAAGATTGGATTGGGTTCCTCTTGACCCTCTTTGTGAAAAGCAAGATTGTAAAGGTTACTCTTGAACTTGAACAAGATTGTGTAAAGGTTACTCTTGGCCTTTAACCAAGATTGTTGTTAGTGAATTTCCAACAAGTAGTTGTAGAGAGGACGTAGTCTATCTTTGGGGTAGGCGAATCTCTATAAATCTTGATGTTGCTCTCTTCCCTATCTCTTTTATATTTGTGCACTTGTGTTTGTTTAATTATTAATTGAATTTATTTAATGTAGACACATAGTTTGGCATTCCATTTGAGTTGAATTTTGGTTAAAGATTGCATATTACTTAAATTGGCATAAGGTGTTTAAAGTGTCTTATTTTCGCAAAAAATTTTAAACACCCAATTCACCCCCTCTTGGGTTCTATAGGGCTAACAATTGTCAAAGGAATCGAAAGAGCCCTTATTTTGCATATCTAGCACATAAAAATCTGAAGGAAAACAAGCTCATTAACTTGTGCCAAAACATCCTCAATAGCCCCTTTAGGGTATGTGTTAGACTGGTCAGCCAATTGAATGATAACACAGGTATCCTTTAATGAACCAATATTAAGAGCTTTAAAAATAAAGAAAGGCATGACATTGATCGAAACTCCTAAATCTAACTTAAGTCTCTCATACCTCATGTTACTTATCTTGTAAGAAATGGTAAAAATACCTAGATCCTTATACTGGGGGGTAGCTTCTTCTGTTAGACTACTGACACATTGCCCCCCCACACTGATCTTCTTATCTCCCCTCAATTTTCGCTTGTTGGTGCACAGTTCCTTAAAAAATTTAAGATATTGTAGAACTTGTTTAATTGTTTTTAAAAGAGGGATATTATCTTCCACTTTGTGAAATACCTCCAATATTTCCTTTTCCTTTTCCATTTGTTTGTTCTTTGCTAACCTACTAGGAAATGGAATAGGAGGTGAACTAGTAATAATAGGGTGTGAAGTAGTTACTTAAGGAGGGTGGTCCTCCTTCTTCTTTGCCACCCTCCTCATTTTTTGTTAGCTCAGTTTCCTCCTCTTCTTCTTTCTCCTTCCCCTTTCTCAGCCCTTATACCTCCTTACCACTCTTCAAGGTAATGGTGCAAGCGTTTTTTCTTGGGTTCCTTTTAGGTTGATTAGGCATCCTTATTGAGCTTTAGGCCTGTAACTTCCCGATGGCATCAGCTAGCTAACTTGATTTTCAAATTCTTTAAACCACTCCTCACTTACTACTAAAATTAAAGAGTGTTAGTCACTAAACTCTTAACAATTGCCTTTAAAGACATACCTCCAACTTGTTGTGGTTGTGGTGGTTGTCAAGGTGGTGGCCTTTGTTGAAACTGTGGTTGATTCTGATGGAAACTAACAGTACATGAAATCCTTATTATTGCTGTTGATAAGTGGGTGGAAGCACATTAGAGTTGCTTCCTTGTTGTGAGTTTCCATATAGAAAATTAGGATGATCCTTCCAACTTGAGTTGTAAGCGGGGAGAAAAAGGATCATACCTCCGCTATTGTCCTTAAGAACCTCCAAATGCATTAACATGCTATTCATCCCGTAAAGAAAGGCAAGCATACGTAGGATGGTCAGTTAATGCACAAATATCACATACCTTAGTAGGACCCTTGCCAATCACTGTTTTCTATATTAATGAAGTCAAATTTGTGAATTTCTGCTCCAACTTGGAATTGGAGACTTCCTTAACCTTCTTCATCGAAGAGGAGGTATTACTGAAATTTCCCCAATACTAGGAATTTGCAGCCATTGTTGTTATTAAGTTCCTAGCATCCTTTAATGTCCTACCTACCAAGGCTCCACTACTCATAGCATCTGTCATATTCCTGTCCAAAGAAAGGAAACCTTCATAAAAATATTGAATTAACAACTACTCACTTATTTAAAGGTTTGGACAACTGTTGCAAAGCTTCTTGTAGCATTCCCAATAATCATGCAATGACTCTCCTGTATCCTGCCTGATACCATATATCTCCTTTCTTATAGTTGTGGCTGTCGAAGCAGGAAAGCGCTTCTCTAGGAATGCCTACTGCATCTGCTTCCATGCGTTGACTGAGTGGATGGGAAAATCATAAAGCCACTCCTTAGTTGCATCTGATAGTGCAAAGGAAAATGCCTTGAGCTTGAGTTGTTCAATAGTAACCCCCACTGGCTTCATCCCTGAACATGCAATGTTGAACTCCTTCAAGAACTTGTTAGGGTCAATGATTTAACTTGATCCTAGTAAGTTGGTATCACGAAAATCTGTAAAAATAGGCAATGCATGTATCATTTCAGGCTTAATCTTAAGTTCTAGCTAATCATTTAAATAATTAAAACAAAGAAGTTTAAGATTGAAAGGAGTGGTAAGCACCGTTAAGGTGCATTGATGATGTTCCATGATCTCTTTTTCTTTTTCTAAACTCCCATCAACTTCTTCTTTAAAGGATAAGGAACTACTCCTATTAAGAAGATGTTTATGGATTTCTCACTCCCTCTAATGAAGTCTGGTGTGACCTGTAATAGGGGAAAAAGAAAAAGGGTTGAGTAGAGAAAGTAATGATGTTTTTCTTGGCCAATTTTTGCAAACAACTATGTTTATAGGAACTATATAACATTTAAAACTAATGGAAGAATGATAAATATCATAAAAAACAAAAATAAAAACATCACAGGAAACAATAAATAACATGTACAAGCTCCTCGGCAATGACGCCAAAAATTTGGTGAGTCATCGTAAACTACCAAATAATAAAATACCTAACTAACCTAATTACTATGTAGAAGGGCAAGTTAGGGTCGATCCCACAGAGAGCTAGGATGCAAATGCGTATTGTAAATTTTTCAACCAAAAAAAAAAGAAAAAGCCTTGAAATGATGAAAGCAGAACAAGCTAAGATGCAATAAATGTAAACAAAAATATAAAAACAAAATAAATTTAGAAAGGATTAATAAAAATAGAAAAGAAGTGGTTTCGAGATGTCTTCAAGATTTTAGGATGATCATTGAATCTAAATAAAAGGTACCCTAGTCATGGTGTTAACCTATAGGCTTAAATAAGCTCTTAAACACTCAATTCCTCTAAAGTAGGCAAAACTAACAAGCTCTAGAAATGCCCCTATCTCCATTATAACGTAGAATAAATTCTCTAAGTTCAATAATGAAGACGCATTAGGCAATAAGGAATGACTAACTTATGCCATCTACTCATAACCTTTGAAGATGTAACCTAAAGACATAGGACCCTAAGTTAGTTGATTAATTGTTCCAACCAATCCATCTAACCTATTGCCACTTTCAGAAATTGCTATATACTATTACGTATCATATGCTCAATCCTAGGTTTTGAATTAGGAAGTTATCTATAGGGTGATCAAGCCTAGAACCAACTAATAATTCTTGACATTTAATCTAAGTCCCAAACTAACCTAGACCTAAAAGCACTAATTCAAGACAAGTTCAACTTCATTCTCACAATTTTCATCCTTTCATTCTTCTAATATCTCCAAAACCCTAAGAAAATTAGCCACACATGTTTATATTAACCCACAAAAGAATTAAATAAATGAAATCCATATCTAAATTAAGAAAATCAAAGCTGAAATATTAAAAATAATCAAGGAAAAGAAAATTTAAAACTTTCCCTAATGCAAACTTAAGCTATCTTATCTAACAATTAACAAAATATAAACCAATCCAGAATTCTCAAACTAATTACCTAAGAAACATAATTTCCAACACATTAAGAACAAAACAAAACTGAAATTAAAACACCATACAATCTAAAATTATGCAGTGATTCATCTCTAAATCAAAATTCAATAAAAAACTATTAAGAACTAAAATAGAACAAGCAATTAATCCAATCAATAACTAAAACTATTAGAAGTCAAAATAAACACAACCTAGGAAAAAAGCTTGAACAACTGATATTCGTGTAGAATCTAGAAATGAAAGCTGCCCATTGAATTAAAATCAATATTGATATATTGTTTTTGAAATCTCAAACCTAAAATCCCTAAAAAAGTTCATCTAATCATTCAAGAAAAGCTAAATCCAAAAATAAAGATCTAAAAACATCTAATAACTACTAATAAGAAGCAAAACTAACTAGAAACGTCAATATGGTAGATTAACAATATGAAAAAAAAAAATCAAAATCTATCCTAAAGAGCCTAGGAGAATAACTAAGTTTGCAAAGAACAAAAGGAAAATCAAGAGAAGTAGTCTTGTGTTTTGTGTTCCGTCTCTCTCTTTTGGCTCTCCACCTTTGTTTTCTCTTTTATACCCGTTTTAATTATGGTTAGATGGTTGAGTGAAAAAATATATTTTCCTTAAATTTTTTTTTGGCAGACCCCAATACAGTGTTTTGGGGACCCATTGTATAGGTCTTGAAATTGTGGAAATATGATAGTCTACAGGAGTCTCTCAGCCTACTGTATATAGTCTTCTAGCCTATCGTATATTGCCCTGGACAGCAAACTTCCAACCAATATTTGATCCAAATCCATCCAAACCTTGCAATCTTTATCCATAATTTGTGTTAAGAGTTTGAATGTGCCAGCCATCGCAATTTAACACGATTTGAGTACCTTTACATAAAAAATGGCAATGAATTCACATAAAATAACATTTAAAAACTTAACTAAGTTTATTACTATCACCATTCCATATTTTATATGGTGTTTTGTCAACTGATTCGAATGGAACCTTATACATACCCCCCAAAGGTAATTGGAAGATCTATATAACTTATCATGGAACGTACCATATCTAATAAAATACAATTTCTCCTTTCATACAATCCATTGTGTTATAGAGTTCTAGGTGTAGTTCATTATGAGATAATCCTATTCTCCTTTGAGTAACCTAGAAATTGATAGTCTAAGCACTCGCTACCTTGATCAGATTTAAATGTCCTGATACTCTTACTGGTTTGTTTCTTTACTTCAAGTGTAAATTCTTTGAACTTTTCAAATGGTTCAGACTTTTGTTTCATCAAATACACAAAACCATATCTCGAATGGTCATCTATGAACGTAATGAAATAGGTATATCCACCTCTTGCTTGAGTTGTCATAGGGCCACATGTATCTTTTTTTTGATAAATCAGTAAATAGATTAATAAAAAAAAGGAAAAATGTACACAATAAGAGACCACCCATAGCAGTGAGTCTCACGGAAAAAAAACACCCTATCTAAACAAAACATGAAACTAAAAACGCCAAAGAGGAGCCTCTTTCTATAAGCCTCCCTTTACCAGCAATTAAGAAACAAAACATGAAACAATATCAGAACCAAAAAGAAACCAAGGGACCGGTGACAGATTCCCTAAAAAACAAGCTACCTGGCTATACTAAAATAACCTCATAATTAAAAATTCTTAGACCCCTGAGCAAGTTTATGCTCTTTGTCAGATCTGTCTCATCCTTCCTGTTCCTAATGAGGTGATTTATAAACTACTCTTGAGGATTGTGATGAATAGCTCCTTGAAAAGGGTGCAAAACCAATCATGCACTGCAAGGTAAGGATTTGAAACGCTTATCTTTCTTTCAGTCAAAGACACTTCAAGTTCCTGCTCTATGGATAATTCCATTGGATCTTCTAGAGGATTGCTATCGCCTGGTTAGCAAATTATGGAATCTGCTCCTATAGCTCAGCAACCCAGAGATTACTTGCCAATGGATCTATTCTCTTGAAACTAGCTGGACAGATACCATTTTTTTCTTATGGCTTGTCCTTGAGAAGTTCCCCTTAAGTTTAAGGCCAGTGCTAGGCTTCTGACCTTCAAATCTTTCACCTGAGAGTAACAGTCTCATTTTTTGAAAACCAGTAAAAGTTAATCTTAGGAATTTTACCTGCAACCTCAACAAACATTAGTAACAAAACCTAAAAAAAATATTATTACCTCTCATCAGTGTTTAATATGTGAACTTCCATAGTTTGCATGACCACAATGGTAGATATGCTTCCAACATCCACTTGAATTTCATGAGAGGTTCATTAGTTCCGTTCCCCTAAAGTAAATAAACACAAGTAGATAAAGAGTAAAGAAAGAGGTCCAAATTAATAGGAGGTCAAAGCTGGGAATTAGTGAACCAATATGCTATGGTAAGGAGGTTAACCAGGCTAAGGAGGGGAATTTGAAAATGGTTAAGAAGCTTCAACTAGACTGCTTTTGAATATGAACATTTAAAGTACATATGGTCTATACTTTCATTATGGGATAAGCACAAGGAATAGAAATTTGGGCATTGGTTAAAAGATAGTTTATCTTAAGTTTGAAGTTTGTTAAGAAAGACTAGCCAAAGGATAAAGGAATTTCTTGGGTTATTTTTCTTATGCCAAACCAGTTTATGCCAAGGACATACAAAAGAGTAGGTCTAAGGGTCTTATATGCTGTGGTATTTGTATACATTTTAGTCAGACTAGTTAGCCATTCTATCTTGCCTTTTTGGGAACAATCAGGTTGGTAGTTTATAGGGTTTAGAGATCGAATTGTTCCATTTGAAACATCTCTGAGGATCCAGCTGTGGTCATGTATAATAGCAGAAAATCTTACATTTATTGAGAGATCTAATCCATTGATGATTCGAGGAGTATAAAGATCCATGAGGATGCCTCAAGGGTGCCAAGGATCTACCACAAATGAGTAAAAACCCCATTGCCAATTTTAAATCTGAATTGATTCCTAAGGTAGTCCTTAACCTGTAATAATTTCCTCCAACTCCAAGAATTATCATGTTTAGCTTTTACAATCCAAAAATGTTTCCTTCTAAGGATAATATTGTGCACCCATTTAACCCAAAGAGCTTCACTATCAGTAAATAAAACCCAAATTATTTTCCGTAAGAGGACATTGCTCTAAGTGGCTAAATGTTTAGTCCCTAAGCCTCCTTCCTTTTTTGGTCAACATAAGTTAGACCACTTGACTTTGGCAAATGATTATTAGAAATATTTCCCGACCAAAGAAAATTCCTTAATTTTACCTAAATATCTTTAATAATGAAAACAAGAATGAGAAAATGAATGGCCCAATATACCTACAATGTAGTTAGGATCGACTTTATCAATTGAAGCCTACCAGCATAAGAAAGAAATCTATTGGTCTACCTTTTAAATTTGGCTTCTATTTTATCCATTAAGGGAAAATAGTCTACCCTAGACAGATGACTTGTTATCATAAGTAAACCAAGATATTTGATAAGTGACTGACCTTTATTTATACCAGTTAAAAGATTAAGATGAGTTTCAAGATTGTCCATATCCATAGACAAAAAAATTGGCTCTTAGTCAGATTCATTACAAACCTGAAATAGTTGAAAATAAGTGGAGGCACTCAAGCAAAGTATTAACAGAATCAACATCAACATTGCATAAAAGAAGGAGATCATCTATAAACAACAAATGTGAAATCTTAAGCTGAGAGCATCTCGAATGAAATTGAAACTTATCATTTTTTTTATAAATAATCCATCATTCGAGAGAGGACTTCCATACAAATGATGAAAAGATAGGGGGGAAAGAGGGTCTCCTTATCTTGGACCAGATTTTCCTCTAAAAAACTTAGAAGGAGTACCATTGATTAAGATAGAGTAGGAAGGGGTGGTAGTACACTCATTAATCCACTGAATATAAGACAAAGGAAATCCAAGAGCTTGTAAGACCTCAAACCAAAAATCCAGTTGGATCAAATAATAACCCTTTTTAGGCTTCAATTTTGAAGGCACAACATTTATGACCATTATAGATATGATAATTCTTGAAGATTTCTCGAGAAAGAAAAATATTATCCCCAATTATCCTCCCCTTTGTGAAGGCTGATTGATTAGGACTAATAATCTTGGGAAGAATCTTTCTAAGCCTATTAGCAATGATTTTGAATATAACTTTATAGATCATATTGCAATAGGAAATAGGTCTATAGTCCATAATGGTAGAAGGATTATCACATTTCGGAATCAAGGTAATAAATGTTGAATTGTGTTCCTTGAGGAGCTGACCATGCTTGAAAAAATATTAAATCGCTAGAATAATATCTCTACCTATGATATGCCAACTTTGTTTAAAGAACTAGGAATTAAAACCATTAGGACCTAGAGATTTATAAGGATTAAAAGAAAGAAACGAATCATGAATTTCTTAGTCAGTGATCGCTAAGTTTCAGGATTCAACATCAGACTCAGAAATTTTAAAGGAAAAAATAGTTCTTATGAACTCCATAAAGGGGGCAAAAGGTTTCTTAGATCCTAGGGTGTTGTAAAAAAACTCAAGGAACTGATTTTATATCTCTTCAAACTTAAAAGTACGACAACCACTATGATCAATAATGGAATGAATGTTATTTCTATTTCTATTTGAAATAATGGTCTTATGGAATAATTTAATGTTCCTATCAACCTCTTTCAGCCATTTGATAAGAGAAGATTGTTTATAAAAGTTATCCTGCTTAGTTAAGACATCATATAGAGACTTAATAACCTCTCTTTCTTGAATAATAAGGGCAAGATCATTTAGATAGTTTCATAAAAGGGTTTGAACATTATTGAGGCTATTCTGATTATTAACAAATCTACTATTGATATCACTAATATCATGATTATTAAGACTTTTAAGAGATTGCTTGATCATTTTAATTTTTCTAACCACACAAAAAATAAGAGCCCCAGTAACAGGGGTAGCCCACACATTTTCAACAATAGAAAGAAACTTCATACTGGAGGCAATAAAGTTTGAAAATCTAAAAGGAGTAGGGCTCTTAGTTTTTAAACCTGGAATTTTGACCATTAAAAGAGAGTGATAAAAAATGTGGGGGTTCTCAACCAAAAAATAGGAATTTGGAAAAGTAGCAATCCAATTTGAAGAAAGAAGAGATCTATCTAATTTCCTGGTTACACTGAGATCACCAGGTTACTTATTTTACCAAGTAAAGTCCTGATCATTGGAATTTAAATCAAGTAAATTACAATGATCAACATAATCTTGGAAGTCCTTTATACTAGTGATATTAGAAGGACTCAGAGGAACTACTTCGTAAGGATGAAGAATAACATTGAAATTCCTTGCCAAAAGCCAGGGACTATTTCCCAAACCCATACTGATATTATTTATAGAAGACCAGAGATTCTTTCTATGGTTATAATTATTGGAACCATACACACAAGTAATATAGATAGAATTAGCACAGTTAAGAGGACTAACTTCTAAATGGATAAGTTGATCAGTAATCATCACAGTAGAGCAAGTATAGATCTTAGGATTCCAAGCTATCACAATTCTAGCATTTGAACAATGGGATAAGTTACTAATGGTATCCCAATTAGGGAACAAAAATTTACAAGCTTTATTCAAGTTATAAGAAGACTTGACTCTTGTCTCAATAAGACAAACAAAGGAAACCGAAAGAGACTTAAGGGGACACTTAACACCTATTTGCTTCTTAGAATTATGAAGATCCCTAATATTCCATAACACTAAATACATAATTAAAAAAGGAAAATGAAAACCAAGGGACCTAACTAATTTTTAATCTTCCTTTTAGACTTGCTATTCTTCTGAACCAAAAATTCAGTATCCACTTCCTCCTTGTGTGATAGATTAATATGGACCTCAATAGAAACATTTAATATCAATTCAGAATTAGGTAAAGCAAAGGGGTTACCAGACTCTCTAGAAGCATTACGTTGAACACCATTTGGGCTCACCTCTACGATATTTAGGGTTCCTGTATCTGTGTTTAGAACAATTTGACTATCCGCCTCATCCTGACCATCTTCTTGTAAGGGAATACTGATAGGTTCTTATCTCCTTTACTGGGAGATGGGATAATAATTGTTCCCATCTCCGTACCTTAGTCACATTCCTTAATAGTAATAGTGTCCTGATCTGTTATCATAGGGCTAGTAGTAATTGGAAGTTCATACTGAGCTAGAAGTTCCTGCTGAGATCCAGTCTGGAAAACCCATCCAGTGGGTTTCTACTCCTTTATCTAGGCCTACTGATTCGGCTTCCATTCATATTCAACTTGTATCTCTTTCAAAGTATATCCACTGGCTTCATTGTATGTGGCTAAATCAAAGGAGGAAGGCCCGCTTGTCTGCAAATCAATCTCTACATATAACGTTGCATAATTAACTCTAGGCATGTTGGCAGTTGGTGTATCTAGTAGAAGCGGTTTTCCAACCGAACTAGCAATTCTACTTAACCCCTCGTTGTTCTAGTATTTGTAAGGCGTATTATGAAACTGGGGCAAATCATATTTCTTCATGTCCCCCTAAATTAAGGCTCCATATTTTAAAAAAGAGTGGCTTGCCCTGAACATTCCAAGGGCCTTTTTTACGGACCACTTTCATACCATCTTAAGAATCAAACTTTAAGATAAATTGATTGGAACTTGTAATTAACATCTCTATTAGACCATACGAGTGCCAAGATTTTGACAGAATACCTTGAACTATAGGGAAGATTGGTCGCTTTCCAATGAAAAAACCAATGAGAGTTTATCTGAGTTTAGCAGCTCCTTTTCGAGTTAGCTCTATAGGGAGGAATCACAACGATCCTGTTATCTTTCATTTCTAGTGGATAGTAAGTTAAGGTTTTTACCTCAGTAGGGCCATCCACCACATCCCATACCACGAATTTCCAAGATTTTAAAGGTAAGGATCGCTTCAAGACTACTAGATCAGATCTAGCCAATTCATTTAGGTCAACCGGCTCAACAGTAAAATTAGGGTTTAATGAGGTCAATTGAGAAGGGCTTCAATGAAGGCTGGGGATTGGATGAAGGCTTGGGTTAAGGTTAAGATTTGAATTTGAAGACGAGGGGCTTTTGGCTTGTAGGGTATCCAAAGCAGGAATTGGAATATTAGGGATCCAGTTTTAGATAATAGGGTTAGCAGCCTGGTTTTCATGGTTAAAGGTTAGGGTTTTGGTCCGAGAGGCAGAGAGTTTTGAAGAAGGAGTGATGATTATTGAAGATCAGTTAGGGGATCGAGAGTTGGTTGGTTGAGAAGAGGAAATAACCGGCTGAAAAGGAGTCGATGGGTTGATAGGGGTCAAATAGATATGATTTTCATGGTTAATTTGTTGAATTATGACCCCTAAATCAGTGTTTAATTGTTGAATTGATGCCTTATATTGTTTGATTTACAGAATAGAGCTTAATGATGAAGATTGGAGCAAAAACATCAAAGAATGCCTCTTGTTGCTATCCATTAATGGCACAATGAGAGGGTGTCGTTGCTGAAGAATAGGGGACCGTTTAACCCTCCAGAAGTCGGGCTATAACAGCACCCTGTTAAGGTGCCGTTGTAGGGTGACAGGGTGCCGTTGAACTCCAAGTCAATAATTTTAGCTTAGTATCTTGCAAATTTCAAACTTGTCATGATATCCATTAATTCCCTTGTCTTTTGACATGTGAGGGGAGGCTTCCAGAGTCTGTATACAACCAAAAAATTAGATAACACACAGACATTCAAGATTAATCAGATCATAGTAGTGAGAGAAGCTCTAGCTTCTCTCTTCATTTTCTCCTTTGAACACTTAAGCTTCAAATACTTAGATTTCGAGTTTCAGATTGTATTTTTTAGTTCTGTAAATTGGAGATTGCAGCTAAGACCCATATCTGAGTTTCTAAATTATCATAGGGGGTTTTCTAACTTAAATTGTTCATTATAGTCTCCTGTTTTTTAGATTAAATCAAAGACTAAGTTCTTATTTGTATATCTTTGCATATGTTTTGATTTTCTTGCTAGATCTTGTGGATTCAGAGCTGCTGTGGTGTCTAGATCATCTTAAGGAGTTCAAGACTTGTCTAGAAGAAATTCTAAACATGTTTTGTAACTCTTAACCTATTTATTTCGGCTCATATTTACAGATTTATTCGTAGTATGTGGTTTAAAGTGTATATCTTGCATGTTTTGATTCAAATGTGTGGCTAAACGTATCTGTTGCTATGGATTGATGTTTTGATGTTTTAGGAGAGTTTATATGCATGTTTATATGTCTGTATTTTGCTTGTTGAAGAT
>JAOXYD010000136.1:8530716-8542236 GCA_028565735.1 Pinacopodium congolense
TCCAAGCTATCCATAATGGATTCTTCTTTGAAACATACCTAACTTTAAGATTACCATCATAAACTCAAACCATTAGTAATTAAGCATGTTTTGTTATCATCAAAACCAAGATTGGAAACTCCCTTGGATTAACAAGTTTTTAGGCAAAAAACTCATTTGTTTTCTTAGTTTTCAAATCAAAGTTAGGTTAGGTTATTTTTAGTTGGTTTTTATTTTCAATCTTTTTTAATTTAAGTTTCAGGTTTGTTTAAAGATTTTAAAAGTTGCATAAACTTAATTTAGAGATAGAATATCATTTGGAGATGTGATTTGGTTCATTTTAAAATCTTAATTTCGTGTATTTTTATTATTATTTTGGATTAATAGAAGTTATGTTGCTTAAGTTAATTATTTCATATTCTGATTTGATTTTTGGTTAAGGTTAGGTTGTTTAATAAGTTAATTGATGACTTGTGAATGATTTATGAGCTACCATTTGTTTATTTGAATGTTTAATTCTTTTCTTAACTTGATTAATTAAGAGAAAGCATTAGATAATTTAGGATCTGAGTAATATACTGATGCCATTAGATAAATCAATAAATAACGTGATTTAAATCAGTGAATGACCAAATTCTAGTTAATATAAGGGTAATAATTTTGAAATATGGAATTTTAGGACTAAACTTCTTGATCTTTAGGCTTATTACCTACGTCTGAAGCATGACTAAACTTCATGATAGGATTAATATAGATAAGGTGGTGACTTAATCATAACGCTATTTTGATTTAGTAAAGATACTCTATATTTAGATCATAGACTCTAAATCAATTAAACCATCAACCATCTAAACCTTAACTTAATAATTGTAATTACGAAACTCAATTTTGAGCATCCATTGCAATTGATTTGAAGTGTTCTAAGTTTTCTAATTTAGGTTTTTTGATCTTTTAAAATTGCAATTTAGTGTTCTCTAGATAATTATAATACGAGTGACCTATGCATTACATTGTTTTCCTGTGGGATTGAAATTTAGAATCTTAAATATACTCCACTATATTACTTGTTAAATGGTGCACTTGCTGAAAATTTGATTTTGAATTAATTGTACAATTATGCATCAAACGATCGATTTATTAGAACTTATTTTATGTAAGACTGAATGAAAACAAGTGCATTGAATTTTTTTTTACCTTGAATGATCTTCTATGTAATGTTAGAACTAAAGTTATGAAGTTTAAATGGGGTGATCAATTGGTGACATTTTCAGGGAATCCTAGTAAAAAGGCAAAAATAGTTTCTAGTAACTATTTGAGCAAAATATTTAAGGGTTCAAGAGTGGAGGGCTTATATATGATGCAACTAAGGTGTCCTCTAGAGTACCAGTTATAGCAGTGGCAGTTAGAATCACAAAATTATGACCTAAAAGAGCTGAATGGATTACTGGTTGAGTTTAACATGTTATTCCAAGAACCTCAAAAACTACCTTCGCATCAATCCTATGATCACAAAATCAAGCTAAAGGAAGGACAAGACTCTATTAATATTAGACTGTAAAGATACTTAACGAAACAAAAAGATGCATTTGAAAAGGCTATAAATGAATTATTACAGCAAGGGTTCACAAGGCATAGCCTCAGCCCTTATGCTTCACTGGTAGTATTGGTAAAGTAAAATGATAGCTCTTAGCGCATGTGTGTGGATTACAGGAATATCAATAAATACACTATTAAGGACAATTTCTCATCCCATTGATTGAAGAACTGTTACATGAGTTACATAGTTCTACTTGGTATTTAAAATTAGACTTAAGATTGGGCTATTATCAAATTCGGATGTATGAAGATGACATAGTTAAGATAGTCTTTAGAACTCATGAGGGTCACTATGAATTCCTAGTGATGCCCGTTGACTTAACAAACACTCCTTCCACATTTCAGGACCTAATGAATGACATATTTCAGCTCTTTTTAAAGAAGTTCATTTTAGTTTTCTTCGATGATATCCTTATTAATCAATCCCTAAACCAAACATGTCATCCACCTAAGGCAGGTTATGAGGTTCCTTAAGCTTAATCAACTATTTATTAAGGATAATACATGTTTCTTTATAGCAAAATAGATTGACTATTTAGGTCATTTGATATAAAAAAGGGGGGGAGGGGGATAATTACTGATGTGAAGAAAGTGCAGGCCATTATAAAATGGCCAACTCCAAAATCACTGAAAGAACTAAGAGGATTTTTGGGCTTATAGGATACTATCAAAGGTTTATTAAGAGTTATGCTCAATTAGCTCAACCATTGACAGAACTTTCTAGTCTTAGAGGCTCTTACGCAATCATTTCTTCCATAACATTAACACCCCTAAGTCACCTCATATAGGAAAAGAATTTGTTTCTTGTCTTCAATTCTACACCTCTTTCGGCTTGTGCCTGTGATTTCTAACGACTTTTGGTGGTTTCCATTGTAAATTTTGTGATTGTAGGGTTTTGGAAGATGGAAAATAACAGAGAATAGAATAGAACTAAAAGACAAGAGTACATATGGCAGGAAATCTACCATTGTTCGTTTTAGGTAATTTTTGTTATTTGTTTGGAGTTTTATTGTAACACTCCTACTTAAAAAAATATTCAATTTCCATTTTATTCATCAAATTCTTAATTTACAATAACCCTGACTCCTCAATTAAACTCTCAAATCAAAAGAAACCTTAAATTAATAATTCAACTATAATTTAACCTCAATCGTATGATATATCTATGATTAAAAGTAGTTAACTTAAAACAAAAGAAAAAATAGTCATTAATAAAAAATCACTACCTGCAAACAGTTTCTTTCATGCATAATGAATTTCTTTCATGCATCACTACCTGGTCCTTTGGCTGTAAGGACTCTCTATTGCATCATTGAGAATGTGGTCCTTCAATTTCCTGTAAAATTCCCAAATGTGATAGATCCTCTAAAAGACAACAACAATTTAGGGCGTAGCGTCAACAAAGTTAGCCATTGGACTTAAAAGAATATTTTCATGATAAGTATGGAACGACGTTTTATTATGCATAAACGAGTATTTCCATCTTTTTTTTTTATCAAAATATTTGATTACATCTATCTGAAGAGGATAGTAACCAATTCACAGTCGGTTTCGTATTAGGATATTCTACAATTAATTTATACTTCACAATGACTAATTTGATGATTAGCTTGCTTCCAGGTAATTTCCATCGAATCAAGTCTAACGCAACCGGGAGGATATATGGCTGCAGCAGTAGGGAATTTTTTTTTTTGTAAACACCCTAGAAAGGAATGGGAAGGGAGAAAGTCACTGCCTTTGGTATCGGAAGACCTGAGGGATCTGGTCTAAGTGGAGACTATGAAAGTCACTGCTCAGGCGTAGTGCATGGCCAGTGGTATCATGATTATACATTACCGGCTCCTCTTCAGCCCCAGCAATTCCCCATCAGAGGTAGAAGTGGCTACAGCAGCAGCAAGGAAGCAAAAAGTGTTTGGGGGTGCAATAGACTTGGAGAGGAAACCAGCTAACCATAAACTGGGGAATAACGATGCTCAAATGTATTCAATTTCATACTTAATTATATAACTATTCATTTACTTATGCAATACCAGTGTTTTAAATACCGTATCGAAACCGGTATCGAATTGGTCCCGAAAATAGTACCGTACTGGTACCGATTAATATCGGTACCGTTTCGAATAATTATTTAAAATTATAAATTAATTTGTAAATTTTATAAAATTTATATTATATTACGTAGTTTTTAACTTAACTTTAAAATTAAAAAGACCAAAATATAAAAAAAAATTTAATTTTTTTTCCAGTACCGGCCGGTATTGACCAATACCAACTGGTATTTAAATCTGGTATCAGTTTTAATGATTTCCTACCATTTTCTGACTGGTACGATACGAAATCAAAAACATTGTGCAACACCTAGCATCTTTCCACATATTTGGTGTTTAATTTATTATGATGGTGTGGCTATTGCAGGGTTTCCAGACAACACCACCAGCCCAAAAACGATGAGTCCTTTCCCCCTCTAAGCACCTCCGTGCCTTGCCAACAGCTTTATAGCTGTAGGATGGAGTTGGAAGCTACCGCTAAATAAGCAACTAATGGACTAACGTAGAGGATATTTCAAGAAGACATGTTCTCTCTATTTATCCTTTGGCAGTTGGAGAAGTTTCAACAAGAGTCTTTTCTTCAAGGACCGAAAAGTGCAATGGAAAAGATGAAAAACGCAGATTAAATGGAAGCAGCAAATAATGCATTCCAGTCTTCAGTTATGCGGTTGCTTCACTTAACAGCCCCCGTCTGCGTGTATACACAAACACTTGCACCGCAATAAAGGGATTATATTACATACAATGGGAATGGCTAAGACAATTTTGGTTTATTTATCATCTTCGAAGTGTTTTCGTAGTAGAGGGCAGCAGTTGTACACTTTTTAACATACGTCTTAACCAACAATGGCCTTTGTGGGAGGAGGAAGATGGAATTAAATTTCGGCTTGAGACACAGACGCCTTCTGTGGGGTGAAGATGTACATGTGGCAATCGTGAGAATCAACTTTGGAACCGAATGATTCCACCGCATTTTCCAGTACTACTTCGTGCTGCATCCCCAAAAGAAAATTCCAATGTTAGTATTCAGCCACAACTCACTTTCATGGGAATCTACCCAATATTATGTTATGATTCGAGACTTTGAAGCTCATCAGAAAATCTGACATAAGAAGACCCCAAAACTTGATGCCATAAAGAAAGAAAATTGATTCATGTAGCTGCTACTGGTACCAAATGCGCAAGCAAGACCAATTAAAAGATTTTGATTCAAACACCAATAAAATGTTTGGACATGGCCGTGAATAATTCCAGTAAAAAGAGTTTTTCAGTTTCCTCACCTTCCATAAGTCTCTCACGGAGACAACAGTGGTGGATTCAAGACCGAGTGTATCCCAATTTGCCGTAATAGTTGCAGCATCAGGACACCGATTCCAGAAAGCAACAGTTAAACGATGTCCAGATAAAGGGCCTGCCCAGACCTAAAATACCATCCAAAAGAATAATATTTCTTCATCTGTTGCTTTTGAAAATATGAAACAGTGGAAAACATTCAATTACAATAATTGGTTATACAACAGTCAACCTGTAGGCAACCACCAGTCCCAGAAGAATGTACTCTCCTCCCCTGAACACCAAGGGGATCTGTAAGGAGAATCAAAATCCTAGCTTGTTCATTTTCCAGATAGGAGGGAGTGATGGATTTAGACAACATCTAGATGCTTAGTTTACCTTGGTCTACAGCAATAACCTCCTTATTGGTAAGAATCTCCAAAGCCTCTGCAGTAATATTTCTCACATCACAACCAATTATAAGAGGGGCCTGCACATGCAAGTGTGATAATTAGGCCCTACTTGAAAATAAAATAAAATTTTGTCCAATATAATGAAGCTCACGGACATGAAGCAATTGATGAATCTAAGACATCGCATCAACTTATGCGACTATAATATCTGAAATCATAGAAAACTAAAAAGAAACAGAGGCATATCACTCATTGCAGTTTAAATAATTATCAGCCCCTGAACTAAACAGGATTGCTAGGAACATCACTCAGCTATTTGATGTGTCATTACCTACAACAAGCATCACTTCAGTATTGAAACCAAAATTCATATACGAACTGAAAAAATGTTATAAATGCCCTACAAATAATACGAACAACAGTTTTGGGGAAGACCTTCATCAAAGCCCATATGCTAAAGTGACCACGATACTCCTGATGGGTCATTCCTCCATTGCCAACTTCCAACATATCAGGATCTACCCAAAATAAAATGTACGACCATTGAAGATGAATCACTGTAGGTACCATAGAAGATATTTTAAACAATTATAATCACTGAGATCATAATTTTACCATTCCATCCACCAGGTCCAGCATAAGCTGCCCATTTGTTGTTCAAATCGGCTATCATTGTCATGCTTAACAACAAAAAAGTAGAAACAAATTCATCATGTTAGCAATCATTTCGATAATCTTCACTCAGTTATACTCGGTTATCAGTCTAAAACTCAATAGTAACAATAACAGTAATTATTTCTCAATTTAAGAATCATAAGCAGATTGTGAAAATGCGGCCAACCACTATGATTTCCTGCCTAGCATCTCGCAGTATTATATAGGCAAAATTGTATTATGAGAGATGCTTTTCACATGAATCATCACTCTGCAACAGAATGAAATCTTGCAGTCGCAGCTGTTAACTCAGTTGTCTAATAATCACGTTCAACACAGGACACATGACACTACTTTGCTAGAGGAGGAAAGAAATAAATAGTTGGATACATTTGGACCTAAATGGTTTTTAACTGAATTTTTGTGCTCAAACATCTTCAAAGTGATTGGAATGTATAACAGATGCATGTATGCTAACTTTGGAAATTACTATAGGGCTAGAGGGAGACTGTGAAGCACACTAGTAAATATTTGCATTTCTAATGATTAATCAGAAATAGAAGTCCACATGCTAGACCTTGCCCATGTATCATTTATGTCATCTGATATACGCCAACTATTTCCAACATTTCTTCCCCACGTGGGGACATCATCTTGACCCCTGTCAAAAATAAGGATAAAACAAAATGAATTTGCAAGAAGTTAAACAGCCTGGTGTTGATACAAACCAAAGATTAACTGGATTACCAGTCGCAAAGTGAATAGAAAATAGGGCGTCCGCTTGCATTTAGAGCATCACGCATTGGAGGGTATCTGTAAAGTATCAAATCATGTGAAATTGACCTGAAGGTACTGAAGAAAGTTACCTTCACACCTTAAATGAGGCTGAGCCAAAGAAAACCTTTCTGTTGGTTTGATCCCCAGGTTGTAACAGTTGTCATACTTCAAATAGTCGACACCCTATTAGCACAAAATCAAGAACTGGATTAAGTAAACTTTAGGGTATTGAAAAGAGCTCTCATATCATGAATTCTTACTTGAGATAAACAAGAATGACTACCCAATAAAAAATGGTGATCGGGAGTATGTTCATTTAATCATTTGTTTCTTGTTTTCCTTGAAGTTTTACATGACCTTAAAAAGATGTAATGATATAACTATAAAGATATGCAATGACTCGAACAGAGGGTTCTATTAATCAAGTCTTATACTGTCCCCATAGAAATTATCCATCTTCAGTCTTTAAATCACAGATTTGATTCTTCTAATACAGAAGCAATACAAATTGATTGTAAAATCTACCATGAAAAGTCTCACACATAAATAGGCAACATTAAGTAGCTATTTCATTACGGTTCAGTCGAAGATTTAAGATTCAAACCCATGAAGCAAATATGTCTGCGTCATCCTTTTCATGGAAAAGTGATCCAGGCCGAACTTGACAAGTGAAAACCCTGCATAAATGCAAGCAAGTTTCATAGATAAGGGGAGACCTACATGAAGATAGAGCACAATTAAGAAACTTTCATAGATGATATAATAAGTTCCGGAAACTTTGTCCTACCCTGCGTCAGAATAAATACCAAGCTTGAGGCCCTTTCCATGCACATAATCAGCAAGAGCTTTGATTCCTGAAGGAAATGTTTTTGGGTTGGGAACCAGTTGACCCTGTAAAACCATAGAAGACAGCGGAAATATATTTGCTCTATCAGCAGATTCGGAAGTGATATTAACAAATAGTATTAAAATAGTTCAAGGATGTGCCTATGCGTGTTTCTTGTGTTTGATCCTTGTATAGTTGATTGACACCACAAAGCATTAGCATAACTAAAGTAGAAATGAAAAGAGAGGAAAAGAAAAGATCATAGTTGACCTTTGAGTTTCGTTTTCGGGCAGACCAGCAATCATCTGCATTTTAATGAACAGATTTAATTCATAAACAGAAACAACACACAAAGTTGAGGTAAAAACTCAAAAGCTCGTAGGACAAATACCTATATTGACATAGTCATAACCTAGATCGGTCAAGCCAGTTGAAACAAGTGCATCAGCTGTCAAAACAATGTTTATATTTAGCACTCTAAATGGACTTTATGTTTACGGACAAACCGGTCATCTTCCTCTGGATCACCAAAACGAGTTCCAAACCTCAGTGAACTAAATTCACTTGCAATTGATATTCTGTAGTTTCAACAACTACCCGGAAAATAGAGAAACTTGTATAACAATAATTGTTTTCCCAAAATAAACAAAAAATAAGGAGAAAAAACTTCTTTTTCCACCTATAAACTTGCAAGCTTGATCCCAATTATTAGCCAGTAAACCACCTTTGCCTATTAATGCAAATAACTTTCAGGACATTAAAAAGAAAATTAAAAAGCACCCCCCAAGTTAATCTTCTTAAAAAATCAATATAATTTATTTTGATGCAAGCACAAATTGACATCAACAAATAAAAAAAATACGGAGACTTCAAATCAACAAAACCTGTTTCTTTGATGACAGTCTCATTGATATTGCATGCGAAGAAGTTCCAGCTACTCCATCTGCAGTATATCAATTAAGTATGATCCCATGTTCAATCCTGAAGTAGCACTAAGATCTGAAGTTAAAGCAAAATAAATAATAAAAGGAAAAAAAAAGAGCAAGTGAGAAAGAGGCAAGAGAGAGAGACGGAGACCCCATCTGAGGAGTTTGAGCCAAGCCATTGTTAAGCTGAAAAATCCCATATTTGGAAGTGTCATAAAGTTCAGCGAAAGACTTGCTGTATCCAAAATTGCTGACGGATTGCTTTAAAATGGGCCCTTTTGCCACCGCTCTCCCTGCACTCACTCCATTATTCACCCACAAACATACACAAACAATCCAAACATAGATGCAGTTAAAACTACTAGTGCAAGCCATCTTCACCAAACTCAAGGGGAATAGTTAAGACGAAAGACACAGAGATTGACACAAACAAGGAACTAAACTTTAGCTGTACATGTAAGAATCAAGGACACGGAGGCGGATAAAATTAAAGAGGAGAGTCTGGCTGGGTGGGGTCAAAAACATTGACTTAAAATCTCTAGTCAATTTTCTCATTCACTTCAAAATCTTTTAAAACCTCATATATATTATTTTTAATCTAAAATATTATCAGTATTTTATTATCGTCTTTTGTTATATTCTTCACTAACAATTTGATGATCGAATTATTTATCAAAAATTTTTTGATCATCCAACTGTCTTGTCAATTGTAAGATTTACGCAAGTTTCGTAATACCCTTTCAATGACTACAGTATTAACTACGAAAAGACCGACAAAATGCATTATTATGAGATTATAATTGAATTTCTTATAACAAAAGTTACGTTGATCAAATAATGCGTCAATATTGTATGGGTTATCTTTTCTGTACGAAACGCCAGTTGACTTGGGAAGCATCTAGATAGGACACGAGGCAGCAAGAAAGACGCATATTCTGAGACACGTAATTATGTTTGATAAGTTATCCATTGTACTTTTACAATTATATGAGTGACAAGGGAAATAATAATAATAATAATAATAATAATAATAATAATAATAATAATAATAATAGTTATTTTACAGTAACTGATGTACTATGAATCTCTTTCTGGGTTAATCGCCTAGTCATGAAATCCCCCTCCATTTGTTTTCATGTTTAACACGGGCTTATTATAAATTAAACGAATTCAAAAATGATTTCCTCGATAATGAAGGGCTCAGCCCCATCAGATCAAATTACAAAAGCTTTATGGCCCGATCCAGATTTCCCAACTTCATATTTTTATAAGTTAATAGAATAAAAGCATGAAGCTCACGTATAATTTTTCTTATGATTAAAAGAATTTTTATGGTATAAATCATTAAAATATATTTTATGATAATAAAAATAAAAACAAGTTTATTAAATTTTATTGAACCTTTTGATAAAGATTATTATATTAACTATTAAATATGTAACATAATTTGTATAATTATTCTAATTTGATGTTAAAAATTTTATTAGAATAACTCAAAAGAAATTGTACATGTTCTAGGATATTAAATAGCTGAAGATGTTTTTAAAGTAGTTATAAACCATTTTTCACAAGTGTATTTTTTTAATAAATAAAATGAGGTTTGTATCTTTTATTACAAGATAATGGTTTTATTGATGTCTAAAGTTTGTTAATTTATTTGATTGAGTGTCCAACAAAAACATTATTTAATAAGTAATTATCCTTTTTAATTTTATCACATTAGTGTCTTTGTCAATTACGACTCAATAAAATATTGCTTATATTCTTTTTATGTGGCAATTTCATGTTAATATTTTTTAAGTTAAAATAAAATATATTGAAGAATCAAAACTTAAAAAGCTATAAGGATGAAGTTATTCCAATCATATCTTTTGCACTTTACATATGGCATTGTTATTAAACTAGAATAAATTGGGATATGAGTCTATTAAAGCAATGTCCAACTAGATATCATGGTCTTAAAGTAGTTTAGATTATTTAATTCTAGTCTCATTAATTCCCTACTGTCGGTGCAAGTATTCTGAATTAAGATGTCAATTGATAAGGATCAAATTGATCTGATTTTTATGGTTAATTTATTGAATTATGATCCCTATTTCAGTGTTTAAATGTTTAATTGATGCCCTATAATATTTGATTTGTAGATTGGAGCTTAATGATCAAGATTGGAGCAAAAACATCAAGAAATACCCTTTGTTACTGCCCATAAACGGCCCCCTAGTGAGGGTGCCGTTGTTGAAGAACAGGGGGTCGTTGTCACTGTTCAGAAGTCGAGAGACAACGACATCCTGTAAGCATAAAGGGTGCCGTTGTACTCCAGGTCAGCAAAGCAGCCTCACATCCTCTAGATTTCAAATATGGCGTAACCTCCATTATGCCCCTTGTCTCCTGGCATGTGAGGGTGGTCTTCCAGAGCCTGCATAAAGCCAAGACATCACCATAATTCGGATTAATTAGTGAGGAATCAGATCATTGTAGAGTGAGAAGCTCTAGCTTCTCTCTTTATCTTTTCCTTTGAACACTTAGGCTTCAAACACTTAGATTTCGAGTTTCTGTTTGTATTTTTGAGTTCTGTAAGTTGGAGAGTGCTGCTAAGACATAGACCTGAGCTTCTAAACCACTGTAGGGGGTTTTCTAACCCATATTATTCATTGTATTATCTTCTTTTTCGGATTAAATCAAAGACCATGCTCTTATGAATATATCTTTGTGTATCCTTTAATTTTCTTACTAGAACTGGTGGATTCAGAGCTGCTGGGGTGTGCAAATCATCTTAAGGAGTTCAAAGTTTGTCCAGAAGGAATTCTAACACGTCTTGTAACTTCTATTTCAATTATTTCAGCTCAATTTTGTAGATCTAGTCATATTATATGATTTAAAGCTTATATCTTGCATGTTTTAGTTCAAATGCGTGCTTAAACGTATTAGATGCTATGGATTGATGTTTTGATATTTTAGGAGAGTTTATATGCATGTTTTTATGTCTGTATTTTGCTTATTGAGGATCTGTAACTACCAAATCTAAGCTG
>JAOXYD010000136.1:8542336-8557320 GCA_028565735.1 Pinacopodium congolense
TTTCATATTATTTAATATACTTTAAATAATTTTTATATACATAAATAATTTTTATTACAAAATAAAATATATTTAAATTTAAAAGTACATTTTATTTTTATGTTACCAAACAATCTATTTTATTTGCCTCTTTTAAAAAAGCTCTTTTTAAATGACAACCAAACAGTCGATTGTCTTCTTAAAAAAGCTCTTTTCAGAAAATCTTTACAAAAAAAAAAAAACTCTACTAACAAAAACTCTACTGAAATAAGCTTATCCAAACAGGCACTAAATCTGCTTCCAAAGTTAATAAATAAAAGAACACAACTTGGGATTATACACTGCTGCAGAATGGACAAACCCAGTTCCACTGATTCTCTTGCATTGCTAAAATGAAGAAATACAAATGTCAGTTTCTGTAATTAACATTCTATATATATACACATGATCACCAAAATCAAGGCCAAAACTAATCAAGAAAACCGAAATCTAGAGAAGGAATTAACAACCAACACAGAGAGCAAAAGACTGTGTGCCAAGGACTTGAGCCGAGCCTCTAGTTATTGATGCTGTTGGTTCCTTTGCTTGGTCCAGAAGACGGAACATGACCCTTTGGAAGCATATTCAGAATCATCGGTGCATACCTTCTCGAAATTCTTGATGGGATTTTCGAAGCGGTCTTCTTTGTGAGCTCCATGTCACAGGAAGAGGCATGTTTTCCGGAATCTTTAAGCTCCCATGGATCCAGCCATATGTCTTCGACGTTTCCTCCGGGAAGTGCAAGATCCAAGGATGGTTGTGTAGCTGAGTTCTGCAGGAGATGGTTGTGTAGTACTCTGGCTGAGGATGATGAGAACATGAGTGACACGACAAGGAAAGAGAACAAAGTTGGCTTTAGGTTATGGAATTGAAGTACTGCTGGCTTTGCCATTGGAGACTGTTTAGATGAAAGATTTGATGATGGAGTATTCTATTTAATCAAGAAAGATGAGAGGGAGTTTAGGCTGGCTTGCTTCCTTAATAGGTGTTTTAAGGTGAGGGTTCATAACTTTATATATATAGGCGCGAGTTGGGGAGGGGAAAAACATATGAAGCCGCTCTTAACAGTTTGACAAAGTCAGCAGCTTTGGTAATTGGAGCTGACAAGTGAATGTGTTACCCTTACGCGCTTATTGGACGTGCCGTCTATGATGTTAACATATAGCAACACCAATGTAATGGATTGGATACGGAGAAACAAAGTGGAATTTGCGCAGAAAATCTTTGGAAGCTCTCGTCTAGTTCCAGCTTCATTAAGGCCGGATTCACAGGAGACTTTGAACTTCCAGGGCTCGCTTTCTCAATTCTAGTTGGACGCATCTAGCAAACGAAAAAGTTAAAAGTTTATTTTATGAGAGAAAAATTACAGGTATTCTACTTATAGTCTTCTAGAATTATTTTTATATAAGATAAAAGTTATTTTAAATTATTTTATTATTATTATTTATTTTATATAAAAATGGTCGTAAAAGGCCACAAGTAGAATATCATGTAGTTAAACCTATTTTGTTATTCAATTTTAAAAATTTTAATTTTTAAGGTATTTCTTTAACTCTTAATATTTATAAAATTATGCAATTTACTTCCTAATATTTATAAAATTATACATTTAACTCTTAACTTTTATAAAATAATGTAAATTGTTTCCCTAATATTGTTTCATTATTAAATTTATTTTGAAATTCACCATATCACATGTATATATTTAACAATTAACTAATAAAATATCAACAAAATTAGTGTTTAAAAGATAATTTATACTATTTTATAAATATTAAAAATAAATTATATTATTTTACAAAGTTTAAAAAATAAGTGGTATTTTACAAATTAATCCTTTTTTACAAATTTACAAATTATCAATGAGTCCTTCTAGTTTGTATAAAGTTTTAAATTAATCCTTTTACTTGTAAAATCACTCCTTTAAATTTACATATTAATTGTCCTTTCCACAATTTTTGTTAAAGGTCCAATTTAATAATTTAGTATCAGAGTTTGGTTAATATAGGACCGATATTCGCATTAAATTAGAACGAACGATTTAAGATCATGATTCACGTAATAATTGAAATTTTTTATTCATATGCATTCTGCTACTATGAGGATTATTGGTCAGGGAATAAAATCAAGTCATGATAACAGAATTTCAAATCATATGTACAATAAAAAAGCTTAATGATCACAATTATATCTTTTGGAAGAAGATGATACTGCCATGTTTTGAAGGCCAAGAATTATAGGAAATTGTTGGTGGAAGTGACACTATACCATCTGAAGATAAGGGAGCTGAAGCATTTATAGCTACATTGCAAAGATGGAAGGTAAAGGCTAATAAGGTTTTGTATACTATTAAAATATTTGTTAAATATTATATCATTAAATATATAAAAGATACAAGAATGCCAAAAGAGGCATAAGATATTCTTGTGTTGCATTATTTTAAGAAGAATAAAATTTAGCTTCAAGTTTTGGAGAATGAGTTGATGGCAACCAAACAAAATGATATGTCAATCAGCTAGTATTTTTCCAAAATGAATTCTCTCTGTAATGAGATTACAAAATTAGACTATGAGTCTATAATCAATGATTCTTGTAAAAGGAGTTAAGATCTGAGTATCATAAGTTCATTGCAGCTATTTAAGGATGTTTAACCTAACCTTTTATGGAAGAGCTTGAAAATCTGTTATGTAATCAAGAAACTTTAGCTAAATAGATGACAGAAGTCTCACTAAAGAGTGATGAAGAAGCACTCTTTATCAATAAAGGAAAGCATTAACCTAAATGCTGGAGAGACTTTAAGAATAAGACAAAAGGAAAAATTATATCTTCTAAAGACAATCAAAGTAGTTTTAAAATAGCTTCAAAAAATCAATCAAGAAGCTATAAAAAGAAAAACGATGAATACTTTGAAGGTAGAAAGAAGGGTCCCTTTACCCGAGACTGTCACTCCAACAAGAAGCCAATTAAAGATAAAATTGCAACCTCAAGTAGTAATGAAGTTGAAGAGATTAGTGAAGAAAATGGGATGCTAAAGCTTTATTTGTAGAGGTTATACAAGAAAACATTAACGTCAATGGCAATCGCAATAAGGGTGAGTTTTTCTAATATGAATAAGAAAGATGTTCTAGTACTAAATAGGAAGATGTTGATGAAAAGACACTAATTTCACGACAATTCAAGAAAATTGACTAAAAGGATGATTGAATTGTTGACTCAGCTTGCTCTAATCATATGGTAGGTAATGAGAAAAAGCTTAATAATTTGTTAGAATTTTCTAAGATATATATCACGTACCAAGAGTGAAAAAATCTACTTTTAGTATCTCAACTAACATTAAAAGAAAATTATGTATTGTTTAGTCAGGGTGATGTTAAGGTGTGTGAAAAGGTATTAATATTAGATACATTAAGTATGGAGAGTCAATTATTGGACTCTATCTATGTTTTTATCACTAGAATTGGCATACATAGACAAGGCTTAAAAAAATGAGGCAGTAGAGTGGTGGCATGCACGTCTTGGACATCCTAGCTACCACAAGTTAAAGAAAATGATGAAGAAATGTATGCTGAAAGGCCTTTCCCAACTTGATATTTGAGTAGACATCATATGTTTTGAATGTCAATATGGCAAGGTACCTTAGTTACTATATAAGGAATCAAGATATAGAGCTAAAGAGCTATTGGAGCTTATATACTTAGATGTATTTGGTCCCATGAAGAAACCATCAATTAGATCATTGCAGTATATGGTTGCCGTCACTAATGACTATTCCAAGTATGTGTGGGTTTACTTTACAAAAGATAAATTTGAAAATTTTGATATGTTTAAGGAGTTTAAAGAATAAATAAAAGGGAAGATTAGTAAGAATATTTGATTCTTGCATATGGATAATGAAGGAGAGTATACAAAAAAAATATTCTCTAAATATTTAAAAGAATATGGAATTAAAAAAAAATAGTATGTTTAAGGATCCCATAACAAAATGGTATGACTAAAAGAAAGAATCAATATATAGAAGAGATATATTGAAGCATGATACATGCTAAGAACGTGCCATTAACATTTTGGACAGAATGTATAAGGACAACAATGCATGTGATCAATTTATTACCATAAAGAAGACTTGGTTTTGTATCACCTTTTTAAATGATGTGGTAGATAAAGCCTATAGTTAGCTATTTTAGAGTATTTGGATGTGTTAGTTATGATTTTGTACCAAATAACTTATTTATTAAGCTTGATAAGAAAGTAATCTTATGAATTTTTATGGACTACGATAAAGAAAGAAAAAGGTTAAAGATGTTACTATCTAACAACTAATCAATGTTACACATCAAGTACTGTGGTTTTTTATAAAGCTTTTTCTTAGTGGACACCATCAGATGTAACACTTCTAAATTTAAAAGAAATGAAAGAAAGATTGCAAGAAAATATTATTATAAAAGAAAATATGAGATCTAAAATAGTGTAAGAATCAATCCATCAAGTTCAATTGCAAAGTCTGTGAAAAACTAGAGTGCATAAAAAAAATTGATGGCAATGATGGGTAACAATAACAATTAAAAATATTAAATAGAATTTGAAAGTCTAATCTAAGATATGTTGATATGGCTCTTGTCAAAGAAAATAAGCCAACAACTTTTGAAGAAGCAGTCAAGGAGAATGTTTGGAGAAAAGCAGTGGGGAAGGAGTTACAAGCATTGAAAGAAAATTGAACTGGGGACATGTACCACTACCTAAATATGTAATACCACTACCTAAAGATGTAAAACTTATATCTTATAAATAGGTTTATAAGATGAAGGTTTGTCTAGATGGCTCAATAAAAAGGTATAAGACACGACTAGTGATTTGAGAATTTTCTCAATAGTATGGACTAGACTAAAATGAAACCTTTAGCCCTATAGCAAAGATAACCACGGTATGTGTTTGCTAGCACTAACAGCAAGTAAGTCTTGAAAGCTCCATCATATGGATGTGAATAATGCCTTTTTACATTAAGAGGTTGATTGAGATATATAGATAGATCAACCAAAAGGATTTGGTAGTAAACTCACTCAAAATATGTTTGCAAGCTCTAAAAAGCTCCCTATGAACTAAAAAAGGGATCGAGAGATTGGTATGGTAAGATAGGTGAATTCTTGATTCAAAGTGGTCATTAACTTGTTAACATATATTCAAAAATATTTATCAAAGCATATAAAGGTAAACTAGAAATTGTACTAGTTTATGTAGGTGATTTTATAATCATTAAAGATGATGAAAAAGAAAATATTCAAATTAGAGCAAGTCTATCAGCCTGATTCTAGATGAAAGAGGTTGGAGAACTCAATCATTTTCTCAAACTAGAAGTTGATAATATATAGGAGGGAATATTTTTATATCAAGAGAAATATGCGAGGAACTTACTACAAACATTTAGTGTGGTAGAGTGTAGAACAATATCAATAACTGTGGAGCCAAACATTAAGATTACTACAAAGGGAGGGGAGGACTTAAAAGGTGTTACTATGTATTGGCAGTTGGTTGGAAGCTTGATCTACGCGATATTTAGAAGACCGGATATTGCATTTACAATTGGACTAGTAAGTTGTTTCATGTAAAAACCAAATAAATTTCATCTTCGTACTATTCGATGAATCCTTGATATGTAAAAGAAATAGTTTACTATAGACATTTTTTTTTACAAAAAGATGAAGTTTGTAAACTAATTGACTACTATGACACTAATTATACCGATAATCTTGACACGCGTCGATCAACTATGGGCTATATGTTTAAATTTAAATCAAGACTAGTGTCATGGTATAGCAAGAGATAATAAAAATATCATTGTTAACTATTGAAGTATAGTATAGAGCTACAACAATGATTGCTCAATAAAGGACGTGATTTGGTTAACTACTAAAATATCTACATAAGCAAAATGAGTATGCTATATAATTGCATTGTGATAATCTATCAAAGATCAAATTGGTAGAAAATCCAATGTTTCATGCAAGATCAAAACATGTAGAGTTACTTTAACATTATCTTTGATAGAAGGTGTTTGATATGAATGAATATTGTTAAGCTTTAGTATGTGAATTCACCTAAATTTATACCTATTTTTAGTTTTAAAGTGTTTAATTTATGTTATTATGTGTTGAATAATAGGTTGAATCTTCTAGGATAAGTTATGGATTAAAACACTAAGTTTTAGAAGGAATTGGAGTAAAAATAGAGCTAAGGATGCAACTCTAGACCATCAACTGCAGTTGTTGCTTATCAATAATGGTTTAGAGTAGATCTCTGTTATAGTAAGAATCCCAAAATCTTTAATGGTGGTTTAGCAACCACTATTTAAGGTTAATGAATTGTCGTTATAGATAGTATCAGTGAAAAATAAAAAGGCCATCATTGAAGGTTAATGAACTACCATTATAGGTACTATTAATAAAAAATAAAAAGGATAAAAAGGTCTTTTCTTCATCCTTGGTTATACCTTAATTAAAAAGGTTATAAAAGGGTCCAAATAAGGCAGAGACGTTATCTAGCAGTATCCATTACTATTTCTTAAGTTTTTATCTTATTTTCTTGAGATTTCTTCATGTTTCACTGTTTTAAGTTAGATTTTTACTACTATTATGCTTTCCATCTCTTTAGATTAGTTATTTTAGGTACTACTAAGTTTGTTTACTATTGTTGAGTTACTCCATACTTGTATTTTCGTATTTCCATGTTTCAAGATAATTAGATTAGATATTTAACGATTTTGGGAGTGGAACCTTTTAAATATTGTATGGATTCTTGCTCATATATAAATATTTAGCTTTCTTGTTCTTTTCTAACACTAATTTTATTTATTTAAGCATGGGTATCTTTGTTTGTTTATTTGTTTAATTTCTCCACACACAAAAATGGTATCTTTGTTTAATTTTTGTTTTCATTAATTTAGGTATGCATGGATAATTTCATAAAGGTAGGTTGGGTTGGAACTTTGGTTTAACAACAAGGATTATGGGTTATTTTCTATATTTGATAACCCTTTTCATAATTCCTAATTCAAAAGCTAGGATTGAGATCTTGATATATAATAGTCATTAACAATTTCCATAAGTAGCAATAGATTAGTTAGTTTTATAGGCAAACTTAATCAATTAATCTAAGGTTGCAATCTTTTAGGTTACACTTTTTGATCTTGTGTGATAGTGGCTTAAGTTAGTCATTCCTTATTGTTTAATGCTTTTGTGCTATTAAAATTAGAGAACTTATTTTGAATTATTGCAGATTTAGGAGTATTTCTAGAGCTTATTAAGTTTACCTATTTTAGAGAAACTTAGGATTTAAAAACTTGTTTGGATCAATAGGCTAACATTGTAGCTAGGACACCTTTTGTTTAGATTGAAGGATTGATGATTGTTCCATAATTCTGATGATACCTTCCACCTATTTCTTTGATTTTTCTATTAATTTTTGTTTATCTTTGGTTGCATTAGTTATATCTTAGTTTATTTAACTTTCATCGCATTAAAAGTTTTTGTTTTTATTTTATATACAACATTTGAAATATCAATTTTATTCTATCTGTTTGTGGTTCGACCCTATCTTATCATACTATATAGTGAGGTTCAATTAGGTTTATTATTTGTTAGTTTGTGGCGAATTACTAAATTTTTAGCACTGTTATCAAGGAGCTAAAATTAGTGTTTGACTATTTACATTATTATTTTATTCTTTATTTGTTGACCTTTCTCAACTTATTTATGTTTTGCATGTTCTATAGCCTTCCAAAGTATATAAGGTTGCGAAAATTTGCTACAAAGAATAAAGGTTCACTCCTTTCACCATTTAATCCATTTTATTTTTCTCGTATTGTAAGTCTCACGAACTTTAACATTCTGAGTGCATTCAGCATACTCTAACCCTTAAGAGCGGTAGTTCATCATCTGGAGAGGAAGTTAAAAGAATTTAGAGGAACCTCTAGAGGAAGTTAAAGTCAATATAAAGCATTACCAATGAACTTTGAAGGAGTTTATGGCTCCCAAACTAAAACTTGATCTTCTTTGCGTTAATTATCCTGATAATGAATTTGATTTTGAGATTAGATCTGCTATAATCTGTGCTTTGCCTATTTTTATATGTTTTAGGGATAACAACTTATTGGGATCTAAATTTATCACCGATCTGAACAAGTTGTTCAAGGAGTTGCACATCGCATGTTCTAAGATAAAGCGTATTGGTATCATGATAAATTAGTTGAAGTTGAAATCTTTTCCTTTTACCTTAGTGAATGCAGATACTGTGTGACTATGATCTACCAACTGAATTGGTTACTACCTAGGACTAGATGCCAGAAGTACTTTCCAGCATTAAAAGTAACAAATATAAAAAAAGGAAATTTGTGACATTTAAAAGAAGGGAGGAGAGTCACCTCACGAGTATTGGGAGCATTTCAAGAAGTTGTGTAACAGTTGCCTAAATCATCAAATAAATGAATAGCTTTTTATTCAGTATTTTTATGAATAACTAATGCCTATGAACAAGAACATGATAAACATAACTAATGATAGGGTGTTAGTTGACAAGACATCAACAGAGGTAAAGAAGTTGATAGCAACGATGGGGTCCAACTCTTAATACTGGGGTAGCAGGAACAATATCCCTTCTTCTACGCAAAATCAAAGGACGTTGCTATCTTGAGGTCAGAGCAATAAATTACAAACATCACATCCTTGGTAGAGAAAGCTGTTATTGGAAAAGGGAAAGCTAAGGTATGTGAAATTTGCATTTTAATTAGTCATCTCACTGATTCATGTCCTACTTTGTAGGATGAATAATAGGTATATGCTATCGAAGCACCTTAGTATTAATAACAAGGGTATAATCCTTACACTTTCAAATACAATTTGGAGTAGAAGGATCATTTAAATTTGCATTATGGGGGCAACCAATAAGGAAATGGCGTTAACTTTTAGACCTCTTTCCATGCAATAACTATAAGAATACAAATCCATGCCTAGGTTCTACCAAACGTAACAACCAAGGCCTCCTCCACCTTCACCACCAGATGGCAGTATGTCCTTAGATGAGATAGTAAGGAATCTGGCCACCAGTACTTTACAGTTTCAGTAAGAGACAAGGAATAGCATCCAAAATCTAAAGACTTAGATGAGCCAACTAGCAAACACTTTGGTAACTCTATAGCTTAAGTCTCCAACTGACTTCCAAGTCAACCAGAGAGAAATCTGAGAGAGAATGCATTTGCCATCTTTGTGAGGAGCTCTAGGCGAGAAGAGAAGGGGGAGTTGGAAAAGAAGGAAGTGCGAGAAAAGAAGGAGGATTCAACACCTCCTAAGGTATGTGATCCAATCTTTGTTGTTTCTAGTTATATTCAAGTTCCTTTTCCTAATAAGTTGGCAAAGAGAGAGGATCAAGTGAAAATGGAGGAGAAGCAAGTGGAGAAGAAGAAATAAGAGGAGAAGAAGGAGAAAGACAAAGTGATTCTACCCCGATACTACCTCTACTTGAAGTTACTAAACAGTGTATAAAGGAGTCGGGCATGCAGCAGAAGAAGAAGGAAAAGGCAAATGGGAGTATAGGGGTAGAAGTACCAGTAGTTCTACCAAAAAGGATATTACCCAAACACACAAATCATAGTAGCTTTTCTATTCCCTATATAATAAACAATATAAGGTATGATTATTGTATTATAAACTTAGGACTTTTATTAACATAATGCCATTATTTTTTTCTCAAACTCTTAAGTTAGGTTCTTTTAAAGCTAATCTTGTTATTCTACGTTTAGCTAATGGCTCTAACGCTTACCCCAATAGGGTCTTTAAGGATGCCTTAGTACAGGTTCAAGATCTTGTGTTTGCTGCAGACTTCTACGTTGTGGACATGCAGGATGAAGGATCTTTCATTCTGTTGGAGAGACTAATTTTGAAGACATCTCTTGCCATGATTGATGTCCATAAGGAAGAGTTAATGATGGAGTGCTATGGACAAACTATCAAGTTTAACATCTCTAAAGATATGTGTCATCATACTGATAGCGAGGAAATTTCAAAGATAGATATAGCTGACTCATTCATTCATTCATTTATTCCATTCACATATGGTGTTTGAGATTCTTTTAGATGCTAGTTGAGGCATGAACAAACAAGAATCGAGCTAATGACTTTAAACAAGTACTCATTAGGAGGTATCCCAATTGTATCATTTGATTTTTGTGTTTTTCTCTTTTCTAGTTAAGTTTGGGTTGTTTTCATTTGAGTGATTTTTTTTTTGTTTATAAGAATTCAAGAAGGAATATGCGATCTTTGTAATCAAAGTTAATATAGCCTCTTCAATTTAGGGGAATATTCTTGTTTCCTTCTTTATACATGTGTGTTTATTGTTTTTAGGATATTGAGGACAATGCCTATTTTAAATGTGAGGTAGGGAACAAGAAAATATTTTGTGCTTGAGCTATTATAAGTTTAATGGTGATGATTTAAACATGCTAGCTTATAATGATTTTGATCATTACTTGATAGTTAATTGTAGTACTTGAAGGAAATTGATGCTTTTAACTTGATGAACTTTGATCAACTTTTGAAATGATTTTAACTTCAAAAATTTTTATTTTTCTTTTTCGTTTGAGTTTTTGCATGTGTTTAGTGAAGCATTTTTATGATATTTAGTGTTTAATTATATTTTGTATAGTTTGCAATATGAATGTGTAAGTGTTGAAAAAGAAAATAAAATTGTGAAAAATATTTGCTTATGTTGAATAAAAGAGTAAAATTTCACTCCCCTAGCTTCAATTCAATGTAAGGGTTGAAGTTTATGAATGGTACTAGTAGCCATTTGAGAGGGTAGAATGTTCACCTTTATATTAAAAAACTAGAAAAAGAAGCTAAAAAGAAGCATCTACTTAAATAACTAGAGTCATTCATGACAAAGTTTTTGCCCTTGTATTAAAAGACTAGATGAACTCCTAAATATTGCTAAAAAAACAAATTTATGTTATGCTTTTAGTTGTTTTTAGTTATTTTGAACATCTTTGACTAGTTTATATGATAACCTATAGGAAATGACTTCAATGCTAAATATTATGCATATTGGGTTACTTTTTTACTAATTGTGTGCCTTATTTATGATTACTTTGTTTTTTATCATGGTAGAGTTGAAATTTGTGAATTGGATTAAAAACATCGATTGATTTATGTTGTACTCAATTAACTTTTAAATTTTAATTGAAATTGTGTGACTGACGTATTTAAATCACTGCTTGAGGACAAGAAATAGTTCAAGTGTGGGGTAATTTGATTAGGATGAATTTTGTTAAGTTTTGGTATGTGAATTCACTTAAACTCATCCCTATTTTTAGTTTATATATACTTAATTTGTGTTATTATGTATTGAATGACAAGTTGAATCTTTCAACACAAGTTATAGATTAAAGTACCAAATTTAGGAAGGAATTGGAGAAAAAATGGAGTAGTAGTTGCAATTATGGACCATCAATAGCGATTATTACTGAGCAACAGTGGTTTAGAGCAAACCACCGTTGTAGGGCAAAGCTCAAAATCCTCAACGGTAGTTCAGTAAACTACTGTTTAGGGTTAATGAACCGTCTTTATAGACACTATCAGCAAAAAATAAAAAGGGCAAAGAGGTCTTTGCCTCATCCTAGGCTTTACCCTAATTGGAAAAGGTATAAAGGGTCCAAAGAAGGTAGAGACATCATCTAGCAGTATCCATTACTATTTCTTGAACTTTCATCTTGTTTTCTTGATATTTCTTTATGTCTTTGGGTTATAAGTTAGGTTTTTGATACTGTTATGTTTTTCATCTCTTTAGATTAGTTGTTTTAGGTATTATTAAGTTTGTTTAGTGCTGTTAAGTCACTCCATACTTGTATTATCATATTTCCAAGTTTCAAGATAGTTAGATTAGATATTTGATAATCTTGTGTGTTAACCTCTTGAATATTGTATAGATTCTTACTCATATATAAATATTTAGCTTTCTTTTTCTTTTTCTTTTTCTTTTTCAGTATTGATTTTAGTTGTTTAAGCATAGGTTATCTTTGTTTAGTTTCTATTTTCATTCATTTAAGTATGTATGGCTAATTTCCTATAGGTTTGAAGGTATTAAAGGGATAACGGGTAATTATTAGCCAAAATGTGATTGGACTTTTATTAAATTGGTGTTTCTATGCTTAGGTTAGTTTGGGACTTTAGTTCAATGTCAAGGATTATGGGTTATTTTCTAGGCTTGATCATCCTTCTCATAATTCCTAATTCAAACGCTATAATTAATCTCTTGATACATAATAATCATTAGTAATTTTCATAAGTAGTGATAGATTAGTTGGTTTTATAGGCAAACACTATGATTAATCTCTTGATATGTAATAATCATTAACAATTTCCATAAGTAGTGATAGATTAGTTGGTTTTATAGGCAAACTTAACCAATTAGTCTAAGCTTGTAATCCTTTAGGTTACATTTTTTGAACTTGTGTGATGATGGCTTATGTTAGTCATTCCTTATTACTCAATGCTTCTATGCTATTAAACTTAGAGAACTTATTCTGAGTTATAACGGAGTTAAGAGTATTTCTAGATCTTATTAGATTTATCTAGTTTGGAGGAACTTAGGATTCAAAAGATTATTTGGATCCATAAGCTAGCATCGTAGCTAGAACATCTTTTGTTTAGATTTAAGGATTGATAATTATCTCATAATTTTGATGATACCTTCAACCCATTTTTTTGATATTGTTATTAATTTTATCATATTTTACATTGCTATTTATGTCTTTGGTTGTATTAGTTACATCTTATCTTATTTAGCTTTCATTGTATTAGAGGTTTTTGTTTTTATTTTCCATACAACATTTGAAATATCAATTACATTCTAACTCCTTGTAGTTCAACCCTAACTTATCATATTGCAAAGTAAAGTTCAATTAAGTTTATTATTTGATAGTTTACAATAAAAAGATAACATAGGGATGACTCCTATCAGCATAAAAGAACATATAGCAGACCTCGACTAAGTTTATGAAATTACACGAGCAACTAGGTATGGTTGAAAATTTGAAAATGGAAGAATCAGAGAGAGTGCTGAGGGAGAGCAATGAAGAGGCAACCCTGCCTCTCTTATTCTAGAAGAAGAAAGAGCATTCTAGAAAATAAAAAATTAATTCTAAGAGAGTTATGGCGACCGACTTAATGTGTGGCCATTGTTCACTGTGCCACTGACATTATAGCCTATAAATAGAGTTATAATTTTGAGTGTGTGTAGTAGAATAAATGTCTATTTAGTGAGTGTTTAAGAATCTTGGTGTCCATCAAAAGAGAAAAGAGGGTGCTTTGTATGTCAGTGATGTGTGTCTGTGTGAGTAGTGAAAGGAAGAGTTTTACAAAATTATCAATCCTTTTAATTTGTGTAAATTATTAAATTAATCCTTTTACTTGTAAAATCACTCCTTTAAATTTAATGTTAATTGTCCTTTCCATCATTTTTGTTAAGCGTCAAATTTAATTGTCACAATTTTACTACTACATTGGTCAATCTCTCTTCAATTCTATTTAATATTTGACATTCTATTTATAATTAAAAAAATACATTAACTTTAGTAGATAGACTAAGAAAAGTTATTCAAACAATAAAAAAGGAACTTTAACATCAACGGTTCTGTTCTATCTTTGCTTTCAAGCCATAAACATAAATAATATAGAACTGTTTTATCTAATTTCTTTTTTAAACATACAAATGGCGTAGACTTGGAGTCTCGAGATCAATGAGTTTACGTAAGTTGCGAGCATAAGACAACGAGTGGAGTTGGGGAAGAGCGCGTGTTCGTAGCTGAGATTACGGTAGAGAGAAGGCGCAGAGAAAGAGGTGTCTCTGACTCAGAACTTTGACTTTATTTGCCAGCTCTACTCTTTTGTTACATTTGGAGAATTTCGGGAAGAGTATTAAGGAAAAAAACAAAAACCTACGCGTCTTGAGACAGCACGCACAGAATGAGGTAAGAGGGTGTAGCAGATAAATACTTGTTCTCCACGTTAAACTAGTTTTCACTCGGCCATCCCACCTCCCACCGAATCCAGTGTTTATTCTTATATTTTTGTCTAGCCGACATTTTGTTTTTAAATTGCAGCCCTCTTTCTCTTATAATGTACAATTCAGAAACCGAATTATTGGATTATTAAAAGAATTTCATGCGATGTTAAGCTATAAAATATATATGGAGGATTCCAAATATTTTATGATTATGATTATTTGTTTAATATATGAATTTAGCTTAAAATATTTTCCTTTTTTTCAAAGGATGTATCATGTCATTAAAAAATAGGCCATTTCATGTTTTGTGTAAGAACAGTCATAAAATGTATAATTTATTCAAGTGTTGTTTTGTAACTCATTGTGCCAAATAAATGAATAATATAGTATTGATTGAAAATAATTAATTATGTTAAATTTTGAACTTATTGAGTTAATAATGTTAGATAATCAATAAAAATAAAATTAAGAAATTTCTTCAAAACAACCACCATCGACTTCAAAATTTATCATTATTAATAGATAATTTTTTATCTTTTTACCTTTAAGTTCTTGTTGTTTCACATTTTAATTTTTTTTTCTTTTATTATTCTCTAACTATTTGAAAATGAAGAATGGTTCATGATAAAAGCAACTTTTTTTTTTGAAAAATTAAAAATTTTTCTCTACTAAAATTTGAATCCTATTAGAAGAAAATGTTTAAATAAGCCACCAAACCATCGATATGATGAAAGAGAATATAATGGAGAATAATAAGAATTTGAGGAAAAGTAATAAGGGGCTCTTTGATTGAATTTTTAGTTGTGGATGTTATATTTTTGTATTGGATTTTGTGTATTTTTATAGATTTTTGTGTTCTTTGTAGGGATGTCAATTAGGTGGGTCAGGTCGGGTTCGGATTGGGTCATTTTGGGTTTCGG
>JAOXYD010000136.1:8571775-8582946 GCA_028565735.1 Pinacopodium congolense
TGACAAAGTTTTTAGACTATATTTGATGAATAAGAAATTAAGTTAGTAATTAAGTGAAGTTTGTAAGTTATGGAATAATGTTTTTAGATAAAGGTTATATAAATTGAAGTTGTATGAATTGATTAAGTATGTAGATAAAGTGAAAGAAATTCTTTAGATTATTGTGTTAAGGAAATTTGGTATATTAGATGAACTGATTGTGTTAAGTTTGTATAATTATGTAAAATGTATTAAGATTTGATTAGTACCATTTTATTTATGTTAAAATATGTTGAATTGGGTTAAGAATTGAATGGAATTGATTTTGCATAGATTGATTAATGTTTGTATAAAGTTTGGAAACTTGATTGTTGAACAAGCTCAATTGAGCTATAAAATCTGTACAGCTGACTTGAGAAAGGAAGTAAGTATACTTCTAGAACTCCAAATGCTATGAAAGTTTATAGGCTTTTAGAACAATGTGTCAAGAAGCTATCCACAAAATTTCACATCAATTGGATAAATAATGAAGATGATATGACGAAAACGTCAAGTGGTGTTATGAGCTATCAGCACAGACATCGGTCGATCGAATGAGTTTGTACAGGACATCGGTCAACCGAATGAATTGTTCAGTCGATCGAATGAAGCGAAGGTCAACCGAATCAGGTGATAGGTTGACCGAATGACCATTGGTCAATCGAACATGATGAATATGCAATGGTAAGTTGACAACGGCTATATTGAGCAACAGATATATTATTTAATGAATATGAACGTTGGGCAACGGCTATTTGGCCTTATGAAGAGTATAAATAGGTGTGTTAAGTGTTGTTTATATATCCAAGAAGTAGAGAAAGTGTTTATACATTATTGTTAAATATTCTTGAAAGTATATGAGCTATTGATAAAGTTGGTGTTGGGAATTTTGTGAGGGTTATTCTTGAGTCTTAAAAAAGAAGAGTGTGAGGTTCTCCTTTAACCCTAGAAAATGGAGTGTTGCGAGGTTATTCCTAAACCTTAGAAAAGGGAGAGTGAAAAGTTATTTTTGAGCATATAAAAAGGATTGTACTTGTGTATTCTTATTGACATGCAATAAGAACAAAATCTCAACAGTGGTATTGAGGACTAGATGTAGGGCAAGTGAATTGCGCCGAATTAGAATAAATCATTTGTGTCCTTTCTTCCCTATCTCTTTTATTTTTATGCATTTAATTTAATTATTTAAGTTATTATTGTTATTTAATTTGTGCAATTAAACTATTGCTTAGATTCGACATTTAATTGAAATTGATAATAAAACTTAGGTTGATAATATTGAAAAGAATTTTTAAAAATCTAATTCATCCCCCCTCTTAAGTGTCGCATAGGACCCATAGTACTTAAGGAATATTGATTTCAAATTTGAAATTTTGGTAGTAAATAAAGAATTTTCCTTTTTTAAGTAATGATAATTATTCTTGATAAGTTAATATTAAATAGAAAAGCATATTTGTATGATAAATGAGAAAAAAAATCTACATCTAAGAGGTGGCAAACGCAAAAGGTGCACATGAAATTCCGTGCCACAAATTGCGCACGCTAGTAATTATCTCTTTTCTCTGTCCTCTGAGAAAAAAAAGGTTCTTAATTTTACAATTTTACCCTTTAAAACTTTTATTATTATAATCATTAAAGAAGGGAAAAACTACATGGTATTCTCTTGATGGCTTTCCATGACCATCTTCATATAAGATAAATGAAAATAATAATAAAATATTCAAAATAACTTTTGTCTTATATGAAAATAGCTATAGAAGGCCACCTATTATATGACACGTTATGAAAAGGTACGAAGTAAGCAGCTTCAGGTTAGAAATAGTATTGGAATGATGTAGAAACGCATCAAACACAAGGAAAGATAAAACAACTAATAAGTCACATTCGCCAGAAAACTATCATATATATATATATATATAACTTCAATCCAAAACGCAAAGATCACATTCACCCATATGTACCCACATCTACATTAGCAAAAAGATAAAAATTTTAGTTGGCAAGAGTGCATACGGCTAATAAATCAACAATGAAATCGTTCATCAACTGAAATGACAAGAATGGGAAACAAGAGCAAAGTGGGTATCCACAAACCTAGCTAAGCAAGATCATGATGATACTTTTAAGGGTTTCTCATCATGGCTGTATTATATTCTCCCATCATGTTCCTTTACTTTAAAGGGGCCTCTTTTCTTGTAGGGTTCTCGACAATGTCATATCTAATAGCTTAAAATTGGTCCCATTTTTTAATACTTTTCGGAAGCCATAAAACAGCACGCACATCTACTTCATTGAAAACCCTTCATTGCTCTTTAAAGAGCGAGTGTGAAAACAGAAGAGAGGGAAATGTTAGCACCAACTTCAACCATTTCTTACACTGTTTTTCTGCACCTTCTGAGAGTTTTGACCTTTCTCTCCCACCACACGGATGTCAAATGTTTCATACAGCTCTGTTATTTGATTATAATGGCCTTCAACAATGCTAGGTGTACAATTGTATCAGTATACCCTTGGATTTATTACTAGTTATTTTTCCACTTCTTCACCAAGTTGTTAAGGGTTTTTTTCGACGAGTTTATATTTTTTGTTTAATTTTTTAATTTTTTTAAACATAAAAATTAATAACAAAAATGTATTTGCTTTCTTTTCTTTTATAAATGCAGTTCATAAATTTATAAAAACGTAAATGAAAAATTATAAACAAAAAAATTTGATTTCTTTCTATTTAATAAATAGGTTTTGTCAATATATTTTGTCTATATTAAATAATAAATATAATTTATTAATTTATGTGTATTTTAAAGTATGAGAGGATGTTTTATTCTAAGAAATTTATTTTATTTTATATTTAATTGTTATTAATAAATTAATTTTTATAATAAATTTCAATCAAACAGATTTTTATCTTCAATTTTTAATTATAAATTTCAATTAAATAATTTTTTATTTTTTTTTAAAATTTAAATTTAAATTTAAAATTATAATATAAATATAAATAATATCAAATGACCCTTTTAAAAGCATAAATGTATAGCATTTGATAGATGTACTTTCTACTTTGATCCCTTTTCAGATCGGTAAAAATGTGCAATCTTTATTTTTTTCACTATAAAAAAATGTATAATCTTTTAGATTAAGAAAAATCAACAAATTCGATTACTCTTTTGCAGTCATGCGCCTTAAATTCTCCATATTTGATGGTTACATAAAGCTTAGAAGAAGAACCATCATGATAATTTAGGCCCCAAAACACTTGTGATTGAAGTGAAAGAGAATCAATCTTAAGAATAGAATCAAAAGAAACACGTGTTATTACTTGTAGCAATTTCTGTTTTGTAAATAACTTGGGTTTTGAGATGGCGAGTGGTGAGACGTAATGTTTATGTTCCGTGTCTGAAAAACAACAATCAGGCAAGGAATAAGTTCCCTTTTTATCTCTGAGTGGTTGAGTCGTCCGCAGAAGTATCCTTCTCTTTTGTTTGCCATGAAATCCCTAAAATAAAAACAAAAGAAAAGGGAAAGTTTGAGAATAATCTCTTTCCTAATATACCCTTTGTACGTGCCCGGTTCACAACTCGCCCAACAACGAAGGATTCTCTTTTATCAATGTTGCATCAAAAAAATTGTACATATGAGTATTTCAGACAAACCATCTCTTGGTGGCTACGTGTTTTGTTAGAGCCCATAAAGTTATTCAACCCTTCAATTCAATTAATTAGCGAAAGATCCCTCTAATGATTCAGCATAATACAGACGTGGGCTTGCCCCTAACCACCATGCCAATGGCATGTTAACTGTCATTTAATTTGCGAAGACAAACACACACGCAAGCACACGTAGCTTGCGAATTATGTGCTTCTACGTTCGAAGACCAGCCACGGCATCGCTGATACTGAAAATCCAAAGCCAATTAACTCTTAGTGCGTATATGTAACGTAAGCACCTAGAAGAATTAGTCTGCTCAGTCTGCACATGCATTTGTGCTTCTCTTAACTTAAGCAACCTCTTGTGCCGCTACCCCAAATTGCTTCCATATCAGATTGTCTCCGATTGAACCGGTAAAGAAGTAAAATGTAACGTCACTTCTCGTATGATCTTTACGAGAATCTGTTTGTTGGATCATATATATTTAATGTCCTGAGAGAGAAGAAAGTGGTCATAATATTATAAACCAGAGGTATTAAAATATCTACAGCTTTTATCTCCATACTTGTATTTTATTGATAATTATCTTCATACACTTAATTTGTGCTATCCAATTTAGGTGGACCATGTCTATTGCAATGGAGCTGGACACATTTTTTCGCTTCTTTGATTATAGGGACCATTATGACAGAGATTGGCAGTGATTAGCACCCGAACCACTTAATTTAGGAGAGTATCCCTTTCACTGAAAGAACTTTTTATTCAATAATGCAGAAAAAGGTTCTGCAATCTCTTTCTTTTCTTTTCTTTTGTATATGCGCCCTATTTAATTAGTCTGACAACACTTAAGTATCTATCTACACCTTAACTTATGCAAGCGAGTCACTCTGCTGAGTTTTGTTTTATCAGATTTATCTAGCCGTTTACATAAGCGCTATGAAGTATCGGTTGCTGGGATTCCTTCAACTCGTAGAAGTTGAAAATATATTGCCGTCGAGATGAAAAATGATATGGATTGAACTTGTTACCTCTACCTGCATATATGAACACTCAAAAGTCTATGATATATTTTTTCAATGAGAAAATCTCCAACTTATTTTTCTGGGTTTTATTGTTGGATGAACCTCACTATGAACTTGGGTTAAGAAAGGAGTGATATTAAGTTGTAAAGTGACTCATTCACAAATTACTATTTGTTTATTTTATAGAAATTCCCTTCGCGCACCCCCTGCAGAACAAAAAAAAGATAAATAGATGAAAGGGATCACGCTTGACCAAATTGAATAAAATATAGCTTTAAATAGGATCGAGAATGAACACAATCAAATAAAGAATGAATGCAGAATCTTGATATCTGACACTGGTATCATTTTTAGCTTGAAAGTAATTCCGTCTTTTGAAGCACTCACAAGTTACCAATCAATTACAAGAAATTGAAAGATTTGGAAATATGATAGTTGCAATCACTTTCTGCCCAACCATCCTACTCATTATCATTCTAGATGACCCCCGTGGTTCTCCAACTGTTTTCTTTTCTTTTTTTATCCACTATATTTTTTTAAAATAAAGGATCTTTAATAAAATAAAATAGAAAAAAGGAGACGCAAAAAGGCAAGAAAACTTGATAATTCATAAATATGTGTATCCTAAGTTATCTAGGCATCAAGATCAGTTCGTGTGACACTATGATCAACATGATTATGGACCCCCCCACCAGCAGTATCACGATCACCGTCACTTTTAATCACACCATAACTGGCTAAGAGCGCCACAGCCCAATCCCACAAGTGCAACACAATGTAAGTCCCAATCCCACCAATCAACCCATAAGCTATAGAATAGGTCAGAGGCATGAGAATCAACGTCAGGAATGCAGGGATGGCTTGCCTCATGTCATTCCAATCAATCTCCACCACTGATCTCATCATCAACACTCCAACTAATATCAACGGTGGGCCCACAGCCCAGGAAGGTATGGAAGCCAGCAACGGCGTGAAGAAAAACGCAAGAAAGAAATACCCCGCCACGGTTAACGCCGTTAGACCAGTCCTCCCTCCCTCCCGTATACCCGTTGACGATTCTATAAACGCCGTCACAGGTGAAGTCCCAAGCAAAGACCCCACCACGATTGACGTGGCATCCGACATGAAGGCGAAATACTGACCCTCGAAGTCACCGTTTTGATCGGTGAAACCGGCGAATCTAGCCATGGAATACAACGTACCGGTGGTGTCTAAAATGTCAACGTACAAGAACGTGACCAAAGCCTCCCAAAAGTAACCTTTACCTATGCTCTTAAAACTCAACGATCCAGCTGTGCTTTTTATTACATGTACGTCCACCACTTTCTTGAAGTACTCGTGGGCTGCGTTTCCTGACGCCGTGTTAGGGAACGCCGTTACCTTTGTGTTCCTGAACCACGAGACAGCCGTCACGAATAGAATCCCGTAAATCATAGCCCCTTTTATGTTTTTGACCAAACAATAAGCGATTATAACGAACCCTACAACGCCAAGCCAAAACGTCGGATTCTCCATTCTTCCGTTAAGACACATGATGTCCCCGGAAACTGTACCTCCCGGTATCAAACTAACTGTGCCGTTTGGAAACGTCATAACGGGAGCTAACGACGCACGTGACGAACTTGGGCAGGCTCCCAGTGTAACTAGGGTAGATGAACTGTAAGCTACTAAACCAATTCCCTGGTTAGTCTGTAACCCTATAAATGCTAGAAAAAGACCTATACCAGCAGATGAACTGATCCGAACAGGTTTTGGGACCAGTTTTGCGAGTTTTGCTCGCAACCCAATTGCTGAAATGGCTAGAAATATCAACCCTTCGATGAAGACAGCAGCCAATGCACTCTGGTACGAGATATTACCCGACCCGTGAAACCCAACAACGGTATAAGCAAAATAAGCGTTGGTCCCCATTCCAGGCGCTAACGCTAATGGGAGATTGGCAAGCACGCCCATTATCACACATCCAATCAACGACGAAGCAACAGTCGCAACTATAAGGTCTTTACGTACTTTCTCTACACATGCGGCGTAGCCAGGATTAACAGGATCGAATTTGCATGACTGATCCGGTTGTCTGATTTGCAGGCTCGAGCCAGTACAGTTGGAGACAGAGATTGTGGGATCGGAGCAGAGAGGGACACAATCAGCAACAGAGCACGTCCCGCCGCTGTCGGCAAGTATGGAGGCGTTGACAGCCAGAATATAAGCCATGGTGAGAAAGGTGGCGGTGCCGGCGCGTAACTCGGTGGTGAAGGTAGTTTTGCGTTCGGAGAGTTTGAAGCGTTTGCCAACACGGCTTTCGGCCACGAACTCGTTAAGCCGAGTTAGCTGCTTCTTCTTCGGAGGCGGTAGAGATCCGGACTCCATAACCATCAAAGTCTAATTTGCTTCGCTCTGGACGAAGTTTGTCACTATATCTTTGTCAGTGGCTACTCGTAAGCTCGTTTATGAAGATATTTATATATACGTCTGAATGATGACTAATAAGAGTTTTGGAAATTCATTTTAAGTAGAGTTGTAGATGAAACCTGTAAGAGAAATATAGTGGGAAAAGGAAAAAAGAAAATAGTATGTCAATGATGCCATATTGTAATTTATGAATTCAGGGATTTCATATTATAAGTTTGTTTCAATGTCCTGTTTTACTTTAGGAATCTAAATCCAATTAATTTCAATACGTTGACATATTAAAATCTCCTATCACTTAACTCAATTATACTAAGAGCATGTTTGGATTTGTTTTGGTTTTTAATTTTAATTTACTATTTTTTTAAATATAAAAATCAAAAATAGTATAAAATTAAAAAATAATACATTAATACAATACAGATACTGAAAAAATACACAAATTTCAAAAAATACACAAATTTTAATAAAAATATACAAACAAAAAAAAACTGAATCAAATAACCTCTAAATTGCTTCAAAAGTTAAAAAATGTAATGAGTCTAAGTTGATGCAATTAAAGGATTTATGGCAGTAATCGATAGGGTAGGTTTGTTACATGATTGGTTGAAAAGCATATTTAAATTCTAATATTTATATTTGAATGTAGGTAAAATTCTAATATTTTAAACAGTCTTGTAGCTTTAAAATTGTTCAAATTAAAATTTAATATTTTAAAGTATACGAATTAAAATTTAATATTTAAAATTAAAGTTTAACATTTTATAAAATATTTAAATTGAATCTTAAGACTTCTTCATTTTAAGGTTTAATTCGAATGTTTTTAAAATATTATGTTTTAAATTAGATTTAAATATTATAATTTAATTTAAACATTCTAAAGTTTTACAATATTATCTAAATTCATATGTAAATGGTAGAGTTTTAATTTATCTTTTTAAACATTGATGAATATTTATTACGAGATACTAACGTAAGTAAACTTTTAGGTCAAGCATAGAAAGTTGTCCACAAAAACAAATAAATAAAAAGAGATAGAAAAGGAAAAATAAAAATCAACATTCTTGCCCAAATCTCACGTACTAACCTAACTAAACTTTTAACTCAAGCATAGAAATTTGTCCACAAAAAATTAAAAATAAAAAGAGATAGAAAAGGAAAAATAAAAATCAACATTCTTGCCCAAATCTCACGTAACTACATGAATGCTGTAGATAATAGATATTAGAAAACGAGTAGCTAGAAGTTTTTTTTTCAATAAAAATTGTCAAATGGAAAAAATAAGTAAAATTAGTTTCATTTATTCCATATCCCCCACTATTTTCGAATTTTCATTACAAGTAGGTAAGTTCTTATCCTTTGAAATGCGTGTGAAAAGGTTGCGATAGACAGTGATTAGTCGCAAGCCGCTGGCACTGGCGGTATCAAAATTTGTAAGCAAAAGCATGGACACATACAAACCAAATTAATAGCTAAAGTTGACTTCGAGGTCCTGTTTTCTAACAATCCAACTCATGAGACCTGCTTCCATTCCTGGTTGTAATTTTTCTTCACCTAAAAAAATTGTAGTATTGTCTTCGACAAGCGAAGTCAATCTGGTTTGTTCAACTTTTGTTTCTATTTTTTTATTTTTAAATATAAAAATGAATACAAATTAACTTGTTTTCATCAATTTTTATGAGTTTTTATAAATTTTTATATTTTCATTAATTTTTATGTGTTATTTTTATTGATTTTTACATTTAAAAAAAAAGTAGAAATCTTAGCCAAACGCAAACCTTTATGCATCAACATGATTTATGAATAAAATGAGATTTTAAATTTTTTTAAGCTTATACGAAGAAAATAAAATATTAATGAAGGTACATCTTAAAATTATTTTAATTTGATTTTGAGAATTTGTGCTTTTATTTATTATTAAACTTTGATAAAAAAATATCTTATACATGAACATAATTTATCATAGACATTTTTTTGTATTGATATGGAAGAAATAAATAAGAAATATGTAAATTCAAAATTAATTTATGTTGATTGTTTCCTAAAAATAGAGATCTAATGTGTAAGCTAAAAATATGAAAATGAGTAGATTAAACATAAAGGGGTAGTCCTTGACCCTTTTCTAAAGAGGAGAAGAGATAGAATCTTGGGATTGCTAGGACCATATGCATAAAGTCGAAAAATGTAGGTAAAGACTGAAGCATGTGAATTGTGAACAAGCAATTTTAAGAAGAAAAGACAAAAAGCATCGTGTTTCAAGGATCTGGTATAGCCGTAGGTACTTACTAACAATAAGAATTCGACTAATCCAACCTTAAATTCAAAGTGTTAGTCAACATCAAGCTCCCCTATGTGCCCATACTTTTTGTTGCTCAGATTAACTAACCCACGTTGGTTTTGAGGGTCATCACTCGACATTTCTATTTAAAATTCACCCTCATTCAATAAAGGTAAAAGTGTATGAGATTTATTTAACTGCTAAATTATAGGGTGGAGAAATTAACAGTTATGAACGACAGCCTAACATGAGTCTATGGAAAATGTGGCAATTTCAGAATACCGGAAGTCCAGTCCTATCCTATTCTATCCTATATTAATCGGCAGACGTTGTACTCTCACAATTACTGCATGCTTCATGCCTATTTGCTTCCTTCAAGAGGCAACAGATGGCCACGAAAGTTACAAGTTGGTCTTCAGGTTGCAGATTTTGTTTGCTGATAGGTAGCAAGTAACAAACCCATGAATGGCTCCACCTTAAGTAGGAATCATTTTTCTCTTAGTAATCTTTTTATTATAAAAATCACATGAAGCATTCATTCTATCTCTTCTAATAGTCAAAAAGTTTGATGGGTCTATAAATCCTTGCCGAGACTTTGGCTATAGGTAAGTAGGGTAGTTAAAAAATTTTCCTTGGAGCGATTGCGACAGTCACAATGTATCCGTAAAACAGCCCAACATGAGCTGTTAGCAATATAGATCATATAAAATCAAATCCTTTTTGCCTCTGGAAGACACATTAGCGAGTAACTTATTTTAATGGTAATGGTTGGAAAATAATTTAAAATTATAATTATTTTTATTAAAATTTTAGGTTATTAGTTGATAATTTTAATTTTTTAAATTTTTATTTAAATTTAATTTTGTTGATTTTATTTTTTTAATTTTATTTATTTAAATTTATTAGTATTTTAAAATTTATTTTAAAACATATTAATTTACTTTATCAGTATAAAAAATTCGTGTTGTAACTTTCCTATCATAGTCTTCAAGTTTTTACTTTTTTTATTGTCGTATTGAATATATGAGTTATATACTATTTTAAATTTTATGAATTTTACACCATTTTAAATTCTTAACATAGTATCAAGGCTTCATTAATCAGAAAAGACATGTGAGTGATTAAAAAAATTCAAACTCTAAATTTTTATGACTTCTAATAATATACTTTAAATGAGAAGTGCACTTAGAAGAAAATTTTTTTTAGAGCAATGCTCCAATAATTGAAAGTTGGTAATAAATGTATTAAGGTAAAAAGTACATTTTAAACCCTAACATTTGTACAAATATGTCAGTCAGACCTTAACGTTTTACAACGTTCATGTCAAACTTTAATATTTTAAAAACGTTAAAAAAGAATTCTAATATTTTAAAAACATTCAAAAACAACCTTAGAACCCATATGCCACGTGGCATATATTATTAATGTTATAATAATTGTAAAAATGGATTTGTAAACTAACTGGTAAGGAGTTAGCTATCAGTGAAAGAGATCTACGATTCGAATTTGCTCAGCTGCAATTCAACAATATTTTTCGAATCAAACAACACGATTATGAAGAAAGGAATTATGAAACATTACTGCATCTGTTGCATCCACAAGGATTCAAACCGACGACCTCCTAGAAGGACGTCCGAAGCTTTACCACTCAAATTACTAAAGTATATTGTTAGTCTACATAACGTTAATAATACATAAACATTAAAACGTTTAGGATTGGAGAATCAAAACCACGTGACAAAACACGATTGGACAGACAAGTCTCACTGTCACGCGGCAGTCCACATGATATTGTGAGACTC
>JAOXYD010000136.1:8613888-8623937 GCA_028565735.1 Pinacopodium congolense
TCATCTGTATCTACTTCCCATTTCCTGTTTAATACTAACACTCTTCTAGATATATCAGACCACTAAAGTGAAACTAGACGCTTTTTATTTTTATATTATCAAATAATCTACTCTATAAAGCTCTTTTAAAAAAGCACTTTTTTAAATGACAGTCAAACAGTCAACTGTCTTGTTAAAAAAGAACTTCTCAGAAAAGCTCTACAGAAAAAGCTCTACTAACAAAAGCTATACTGATATAAGCCCATCCAAATAGGCACTTAATCATATGCAAACACACAAAGATAGTAAGAAGCAATCTATATGTGTAATATCAAATGTTCAAACCATTTTGCATAAGCCATCACATGAATATAGTCAAGAATGTTTAAAATGACTAACTACAAATGAAACAACCAAATACACATGAGGAAGTGATACAATATGAGATCTGAGCAATGCTTATTTGATAAGTCATATAACTTTTTGACGCAAAGATAAACACTTTGTCGTAAACACCCCTAGTTACTAGGTTATATCACCATCTCAAATGGCTAAAAACACCACTCATAACTTCAACTTTAGAGAATTTGAGTTGAAGCCAATGGAGTGATTGTTGCCCAATACACAACAATATGAAAAACAACGATGCTTTTCTTTTTTCTTCTTTTTCTTTTCTCTATTTTTATCTTGTTTTTTCATTTTTCCTTTTTATTTTTCCTTTGTCTTTTTATTTTTTCACTTTTGTTTTTTTTTTTGACAAATTATTTCAAACATCCTATTCCACATTCCTATGATAAACCATACAAAATGTACTTGAACATTATATAGCATACAAATGGATCATTAACACATGCAAGCACTCAAGAGAAAAATAAAAACAAAAAACTTAAGGGTTTGAAATCAATCTAGAATCAATCATTATTCACCAAATTAAAATCATCAATTGCATTCAAATATGGCAATTAACTATCAACTAAAAATCAAGATCATTTGGAGCTATCATATTCAAACCATAACCATTGAGCTCACAACAACTCAAGTGTGTAAACATTTAAAGCTTGCCCCACCCTCATACTTAAATGAGACATTGTCCCCAATGTCCTAAAAATAATGAAAACACATGGAAAAGGGATGGTAACTGAAGTACTTCCCTAGATTGAAGAAGTCAAATCAACCTTAAGCACAAAGATTGTAGCTTGAAATAAAATATTGCAACTTTGAAATGAAAGATTTCAGCTTCCTTCTTAGCTTCCTACAAATAACCAAAAGATATATACAAAAGAGAAAAACACACAAAAGAAAGGATACGAATGTGGTGCCTCCTATTAAGCGCTTAGTTAAGGTAAAAAACTTGACCCTTGTCATATCAATATCATCCATTTTCAAATGGATGTTTGAGCCCAATCGGAAGCATGTTTAAACTTAGAGATGAGCCTAAATCAACTTCCTTCGAAGTAGGCTTGCAATTAGCACGATGCTTCACAGCTTTAGAGAGGTGGAACCGAACTGTGTCCTCGTCATGGTGCAATATCCACTCCCCTCTTTGGGTATCACCCTTGTCCCATGATGACCTCTGCAATTGATCAGATCCAAGTTCTGTCTCTCTTGATCCTCCTGTGCCCTTGCTCGCTCTTCTTATGTTCTTCTTCTTTCTTGAACCTAACAGGAAAAGTACTAGAAATGTAGTTAGTAATACTAAATGAAGTACTACTTACCTTATGAGGTATTTCATCCTCCTTCTTTTCTAAGAAGATCTCCTTTTCTTCAACAAGCTCTTCTTACTCTTCTTATTCTCCTCCCTTTGGTGAAATTGCACATGTCATCTCCCTATGATCGTCCTCTGGTTGGCTAGGAATGCTTAAAGAGGCTTGGTTTCTAATCTCGCAATCACTTCAGCCATTAGCTTACTTGATCTTCCAAGTCCTTCAAGCCGCTCCTTGTTTCCTGTTGGAAGTGAAGGGTGCTCATAGTCAAACTTTCTACAATTGCCTCCAATGACATCCCATTAGCTTATGGTGGTGAAGTCGAAGGTGGAGCCATATGCGAGGAATGTGGTTGGTGGTTGGCTTTGATAGTATGGTGGCGGAGAATTAAATTTGTATTGGTTGGTCCCATCTAAATAGTAAGGATGATCCTCCCACTTCAAATGATAACTCAGAGTGTAAGGATCATACCATCCTTGTTGACACTCTTAGGATCTGTCAATCTCATAAAATTGCTGCTCAGCTTGAGTAACTAAGGGTATGAGCTTTTTTACCTATTGTTCCAATCTTAAGAGAGCAGCAACCTCGAAATCATCATCGAAATAAGAATTAGTGCAAGAAAGATCAGAATAAAAAAATGTTAAAAATAGGCCATTACTTAAAAAAACTATGAAACATAAATAAATATAGAGCAACGCGAGCAACAATGACAAAAGTTTAACAATAACAAAAACAAAAAGAAAGATAACACAAGAAATAAAAATTAATACACGTTAACTCTCCAGCAATAGCGCCAAAAATTTGGTGTTGCTTGTCGTAAGATACCAAATTATAAAATACCTAACTAACCTAACTAGTAGTTAAGGCAAGTCAGGGTCGATCTTACAGGGAGATAGGGTATGCTAAAGCTATTTCTAATATTGCGTAAAAAGAAAAGAAAATAAAAACAAACCCCTAGAATTGAAGGAAATTAAAATAAAGAGCAACAACAAACAATAAACACAAAATGAATAAACAAAAACACATAAAAGAAATAAATAGACGATAATAAAAGAAAGCTGGGTAGAAGATAAATCCGAGATTCTGGACTTATAATTAATCCTCGAAATAAATAATTTGTGATTGGTCTAAAATGCTAGCCTATAGGTTTGAACCAAGGATTACACCTAGGGTAATTACGTATCACAAAATGATGAAAATGTTTCAAAGTCATCACAAACCACTTAGGAATAAACATTTTATATAAAGAAAATCATAATGATCATTGGTGAGCTCGTTGTAAGCTACAAAATTATAAAATACCTAACTAACCTAAATAGTAGATAGGGTAAGTTAAGGTCGATCCAACAGAGAGATAGGGTATGCTAAAGCTATTTCTAATATTGCATAAAAAGAAAAGAAAATAAAAACAAACCCCTTTAATTGAACGATATTAAAATAAAGAGCAACGACAATCAATAAACACAAAACGAATAGAAAAAAATACATAAAAGAAATAAACATACGACAATTAAAGAAAGATGGGTGGAAGATAAATCCGAGATTCTTATCTTATAATTGATCCTCAAAATAAATAATTTGTGATTGGTCTTAAATGCTAGCCTATATGTTTGAATAAGCTCTCAAACCCTTAATTCCTCCAATTTTTAGATAAATCTTATACGATAGAAAACTTACCCCTAACCACAAGACAACCTAGAATAAGCTGTCTAGATTTAACAATGCAGTAGCTTTAACATACTAGGAAATAGCTAACCTAAGCTATAATCACACAAGCTCAGACTATGTAACCTAGAGAATTGGAATCCTAGACTAGTTGGTTAAGAACCTTAACAAATCTGACTAGCCTATTGCTACTTGTGGAAATCGCCAAGAGTACTTATGTATCACATAGCTCAATCCTAGCAATTGAACCAAGGATTACACTTAGGGTAACTAATCCTAAGCATTAATCCCTAATTCGTGACATTTTCTCATAATTCCAATTTAATCCTAAACTAAATCACAAAGCCTATTTAAATCCTAGTCAATTCTCACAATTATTCATTCAAAATTCCATCATTAACTTCTAACCCAAGACTAAACTAGCTAAACATAACTAAAATAAGCAAAACAAAAAGTAAATGAATAAGACCCATACTTAATTAAGGGAAATCAAGGTTGAAAATTTCCAAATTAGCAATGAAAATCAAGATTCTCACTTAACCCAATGCAAACTCAAGTAAATTATGTTAATAATCAACTAATTCCAACTTAATTCACAAAACTCAAAACTAGTTACACCTAAACAAATTCCAACACACCTAAAATAGGGAAAAATTAAAATTAAACACTTTCCAACCTAAAAAGATGCATAATCTGAAGTATCAAGAAAAATCAATCCAAAAGCATCAAGAGCAAGCCTAAAACCACAAAATAATCCATTAAACCATCAAAACCCAACTTGGACATGCCTGGAAAAATAACATATTGAACTCACACAATCGAAATCTAAGTTGTAAATCAAAGAAAAGATCATCTATTGCATTATACCCAATCATCCATACATTTTCCATAATTCTCAAGCTTAAAATTCATCAAAAACTCAACCTAAGCATCATATAATCTATAAATACGAAAATGATAGAAACTAAATTATTCAAGAACAATATTTAAAGCATAAAACTATCTAGAATAAGGAACTAAATGAAAGGAAATGAAACTAGCATCAAATTCCAACCTAAAATACCAAGAACACTAACAAAAATGAGTAAGAATTAGAAGGAGAGGTTAGAAAATGTAAGGGCTACCCTCTCTCATGATTTTTATGCCCCTTATATATGTTTTATAGGATTGCTAAAGTTTTGGAGATGTTATGGAAGTAATTTGGTCAAATTTTCCTATAAGAATCATAAAAACAAAATCATTTTACAATTTTCGTTTTTGTCCTAGAATTTGACAACTTTTGCCCCTTTAGCCTTTTACACTCTAACTCCTATATAGCTCAAATTTCCATGAAATTTGATATGTAAGCTCCTGATATGAGGCTCTTGCACCCCATAAAAGTTTATAGTAATCTGAGCTCTAAAAATACACCTAATGCATCACCGAAGTCACCTATACCAAAATTGATGTTCAACTGAACTTTTTCTTGTTCTTTTCTTTTTCCACTCTTCATGGCTTGTTATATGGCCTTAAAATTTGGTCTGGAACTTCATAACATGATTCTCTAGGTCCCAAAATTGGCTTCACACCTCTTTTAGTTCTAGTTATGATCTAATTCTTATCCCTTTCAACTAGTATTTGTATTCTAAGATCAAATTTGCATGTAAACTCAAAAGAAACACAAATTAAATATTTAAACATCAAAATAATGTTGAATTCACATTAAAATGAATATAAAAATTTAATATAATTCAACCCTATCAACTTCATGCACATTTTACATGTTAGTAGAGATCTGATAAATTCGTCGAAAGGCGGGCATTAAGGTCCTTTACTTTTTAAATTGCCATCACTTTTGCTTCTCACAACTTTGGTAGAGACATAAGGATTTTCCTAATAAGTTCAATACTAGAATAAATATTACCTAGATCCTTTAGAACACTTATAATATTATTGAAAAGATTATACATAGTAGAAATATTTTTATCATGCAACATTTTAAAAAGTTTATATTGGTGAGTGAGTTACTAATTGTAGTTTTTTTCACTTGATTTGTGCCTTCATGAGTGATTTCTAAAGCATGCTAAATATCATATGCAATTTTACACATAAAAATCCTATTGAATTCTTCTATACTCAAAGTACAATACAAAATATGCATAGTTTTGGATTTAAAGAAACTAACCTCTTTTCTTCATTGTCCCATTCATTTCTTTCTTAATTACTCATTCATTTCCAATGAAATTGGTAGGCATAGGTGTCTTTTAAGAGATAACAATCTATAAATCTATGCTTCTGTTAAATAATATCTCATTCTATTTTTCTAATATAAGTAGTTATTTCCATCAAAATAAGGGGCCCTATGAGGATTATGGCTTTCTAGGCTTGACGAGGAAGCAAAGGTATTCATAGAGTGTGTCATATAATCTTTACTCGCTAATTCGTTAGAATTAAAACTTATGTAAGACATATGCTTTAATACTAATTATTAGGCTTAGATGGCACCTAAAGGAGTGAATTAGGTGATTTTTTTTAAAATTTGAACAAAAAAATTTATCAAATGCAGAAGATATACAAGGATATCAAATTAAACAGGAAAAATAAAGTAAGTGTATAAAAATTAAAAGACTATAGAAAAGAAATACATCATCAATTTATACTAGTTTGGAGCGGTCCACTTGTCCCCATATCTAATTCCTAACACAACATGTTAGGATGATATTATTCAAGCAGTCAAGAATTACAAACATAAGAATTACAAGATCCTTTTTATGACGCACGGATAACCTTCTCTAATTCTTTTTCTAGAGTTAAAGAATAACCTCACAATTTCACCAAAAAACAACTTTTAAAACTTTTTTACTCAAGCTCACTTTGGTGTATAAAGGAAGCTCATACAAATAATGGATGAATGAACTCACAAAGCCTTACAACACTTTATAAAAGTCACCAAAATGCTTCGAATACACAAAAATAATTGTAGAAAATTCTTAGGTGGTAATTAAATGATTAACATAAGCAAAACACACAGATTTATACCCATAACCTGATCAATTTACCATTGCTCAATGGATCTCCAATGTTATAATCATTAAAAATATATTACTATTGCAAAATATGATCGTTTCTAATCTTACACCCAGTTTTTGCATCTATCGATTGACCTATGGATTATATTCAGTCAACCGATCTACTGATAGCTTGCATTCAGTTGATCAATTCACTTTATTCAATCGAGCGATGCTCATTGGTCGATTGACCATATTGGTTGGCAATTTAACTTTAAACTTAGTGATCCAACAAAAATTTAAAAAAGTGAAACAACCTCCCATAGACGTTAAGCACCCAAAACATACAGTTAAAAAGCTGGGAGGTTAAGCACCCCAAACATACAATTAAAAAACTGAGTTCATGCTAATTTCCAATTCATACTAATTCAATAACCTTATTAATTCATGTCTTTTTATTCAAACAAATCATACATCAAAAGGATTTTTCATATACACACATCAAAACATATAATTCCTCTTGATTTATGCACCTACATGCATTTTCTAAGTCATGAATGTAAGTATGCATGAGTGGGCCTCTTAAACGACCAAAAAAAAGTCGGGCTAAACTTACAATAAAGATTACATAGATAACCAATACTAAAACTAATTCACTTCTACAACAATTTAAGTCTTCTTATATGATCTTTATAAATTCCAATTTAGATTCGAGACTCTTTAAGCGAATATACTCTAACAGCTTCCAACTACCTATCTTTCAATACACTTAAATATAAAATTAGTAATATAGTTGTTTTGTCATAATCAAAATAAGGTAGTACCCCCTTGATTCAATACTATATTTCGATCATGTTTAATTTTCAACAATAGTATCAAAGATACTTTAAACAAATTTAGTTTGATTCATGGGCTTGATTATGATTAAATTAATTTGTAGCTTTTGGAAAACATTTTTAAAATGATCGTATAGCCTATTTGAAATAAATGAATTTATTTGCAAATCTAAATTTTTATTATCAGAATATAAAAAACTATTCATTTCAGTTATGGGATTTAGATTCCATATAATCAATATAACTGATCCAAATTCCATAAAAATACTTGAGATTTCCAAATAAATTTCACAAATTTAAAAAGCGCATTTTTATCTTTCAAAACTATCCTTACTAAGTTTTTTTTATGTTAGTCTTTTTTGTGTTTTTAATATATAATTATATTGTTATATTATATTATAATAAAATATTATTATAATAATAATATAATATAATATAATTGTAAAAACTAAGGATGTATTATTGTCATTATTTAATTTTATAAAACTATTATGTTAAGGAGTATATTAAGAAATATATGTAAATGAATTTTCAATTCTTGATTTGTTCCAAATATGATTATGAGTAATTCAATTGAATTACTTATATTACATGATAAATATCCATATAAAAGAATTCATTTGTAAATAAATAAAATTCATTTGCAAGTGAATTCTATATTTTATATTTATTTGTTTCAAACATTGGATTATTATCGATTCTGCTTTCTAGATCGCGATAACTAGGGAAGGGCTCCTTGGCCCTCCAGGAGATCCCTGGTATTTTCACAAAAACTTAAAGGTAAAAATGTAAATGCGTTAAGGGTAAAAATGCAGTGTAATTTTATTAAAGGTAAAAAAATATAAATGTGTATTTAAAATTATATTAATTGAAATTTATACCCTCTAAAAATAAAAAAATAAAAAGAATAAAAATATCATTTCATATCTTAAAAAGGTGTGAGTCTCATATAAAACTCGTGCGACCCCCACGAGAAAGCAGTGGCTCTCTGATCTTCTCCTTTCTGGATAAATAATCTTTGAAATAAACTAGGAAGCCCTAGGATGGCTATAAAAAATGTATTAAAAGTAAAATGTAAATGTGTAAATGTATCCAAAATAAAAAAATAAATGTATATTTAAAATATAAGAATTGACGTTTACACCTTTTTAATAATAATAAAACTAATTAAAAATAAATAAAATAAAATAATATATCTATTTGAAAAATAGGACAAACTGATAGGTTCTACATGGGACTCGTATAAATCCCAACCTTCTCCAATACAGCTACTTGGAATAATAGCAAATATTAACGATAAAAGGTAGTTGCCATGAAGACCAAGGGAACAAATAGAATGGCTTAAAGGATGATGTGAAACTACATACCCTCTTCAGATGCAAGTTTCTTCCATACATTCATCTTTATAGTTCGGGTTTCCGCCTGAAAATATCAAATATACATTAGATTGTATCGCTTAGCAATTTTGAAATCAAAAGAGTAAGGTATTACACTGTGGTCATATGTTTCTTACACAAAACCATAAGGGCATGCCCAAAATTGAACAAAAGGAAAGTAAGAAAGAACAAAAAGAAATGAGAGAACTTGTGTATTGGGGGATTACCACAACATTGTCCCAAGAGAAAATAAGACCATAGGCTTCATCAGGTTTCATAGCGTAGCGTATCCGCTGGAGGAAGCCTTCTTGCAGTCTATCATTCAAAAAATCCTATCCCCAAATTGAAAAACAATAGGAAAAGAAGAAGTTGCTTTCTTTATTAGAATCCAAAAATTGCAGAAACAAGGAGGAGTAGCAAAAATTAAGAAAGTTCCTCACTCACCACATCAACCTTCATAGGGCCATCCTGTCTAAAAGTCTCAAAACCTTCTCCATATTCAGCTCCAATTGCCTAATTATAATCCAGATAACATTTTGTTAGAAGTACTATGAATTAAAAATTTTCGGAAATTCATAATAATTAAAGATAAGGTAATCGTATGGACCTCTTGCATGAAAAGCTTGTTGGGAAAGCCATTAGAAGAGGCACTATCGTGGAATTGACAAGAGTTTCTGATGACCAAACGATGCCGGACCTTAAATGTCTGCCAAATCAAATCCCGGAAAGCGAAAAATTAATACACTTCAAACGGAGGGGAAAAGGGTAGTTGAGAACGGGAAGAAGAAGGGCGTACCCCTAATCTAAGCCTTGAAGCGAATACAGAGTTGTGAATTGTAGAAGATGGTAGCAGCAGAGAAGATGACGAAGTGCAGGAGCTCGTAAATCTGCTACAACCGCACTCCATGTCTTTGTATTTTCTTCTTTTTCTTTCACTTTTATAACAATTGAAACGAGACTATAGAAACCAGTAACGTTATCCCTTAGCTTGAGAGCTGTTCTGAAGAAAGAAAGAGTAGGAAGAGGCGACACGGCTATATGGTTGAAAGCAACTTTTGCATTTTGAAGATAACCCAAATCTAACTCCCGACCAGATTTTCATTATTAGCAGGAATAACAAACAAGCAATACTGTTGATTATGTTTTGTTTTACAATGCATGTCACGTGCCCATCACGTGGTTGAAATTGTAGCTTTTAGTCAAAACGAAAACCCTGAAAATGAACCCAAACCTAAAGCCACTGAATTTGTGGACCACAAGATCCTATGTTTATGCAAGTTATCAAGATCCATTCCATTCCAATCAGTATCGATTAAAACGATCAATTTGTTTCGGACTAAAAATAAAATGAAACAGATAAATATTATTTTATAAGTAAATGCTGGTTGGTATTGATCAGTACGACACATACTGGTCGGTACCTGAAAAAAAATTTGTATTTTAATTTTTTAGAGTTTAAAATTAAATTAAAAATTACATAATATAATATATTTATAGATCATT
>JAOXYD010000136.1:8624037-8636657 GCA_028565735.1 Pinacopodium congolense
TTCCATCCTGCTTCTCTTTATCTCTGCAAGCAGCCGATCACCAGTTCGAAGATCAAGAACTTGAATAAAGAACTAGTCACAGAGGATCGAATGGGAAGAAATATCTGTTCTGTTCTGTTCTTCAAGAAATTCTGTGTATTTATTAGTCATAGATTTACGATGTTAGAAGTAACATTTGTCATAATATGAGTTCAATCTCTATTACTTGTGAGTTCGGCGGATTCAGTGTTGTTAATCAATGGATCATTAGTTTCGCTATTTTTCTTCCTGTTTATTGACCTTAAGCTTTGTGGTACGCGGTATTTATGGTCGCCAAGAGAGGTCTATTTATGCATCGTAGTTTTGCAAATATTTTGCTGTCACAGCAGCTACATTTGCTGTATATGTATGCCCTGGTTTTGGAGGAACAGGTCTTTCACCATTATTGACGAGAACTTGAGATGGTCACTGATTTGGTTTTTAGCTATGCAGAGCTCGATGTAAACAGTTAATTTGAAAGTGGGCTTTTAAGTTTGAAGGTCTTTTTCAGTTTCAGTTTCAGGTGATAAAACATTGTGGTTGGTCAGACTCAAGCATGTGGACATCATAAATAAAACTCTTACAATGTATTTTGATTAAAGAATTAAAGTAGTTTAGGATAAAAATTACATGATCGATAAAAGGCAGAAATGGAAACCTACGATACAATGTTCAGAAGAACCATTGTTTTGACAGAAGTCACTGCAAAAAGAAAAAAATTCAAGAGGACTTGCTTAGCTCTTGGTCAAGTGCCTTCTGAAGCCATGCCTCAGCATCTTCCATCATTCCAGGGCTAAGTCTGACCATTAAGATGCAGAACTCTGTTTCATTGAGTGCTCCATCTCCGTCAAGATCTCCCTCTGTGACCATGTTCTCAGAGTCTTGTTTGCTCATCCTTTCCATTCCCAGAATTGCAGAATTAGTCATCAGACTCTCAGATGTGATTAAACACTTCTCAGGATCCGCCAGCAGCCTGAACCCCTTGCAGAGCTCAGACACAAAGCTCTCCACATCAAGCTTCTCCGCCATCAATGGTAGTAAATCTTCGTACACGCTTGTTGTCCCTGTTTCTCCGCCAATTCCATCTTTCTCCATATCTTCTGATGATGAAAGCTGAAGTGAAGGAAACTAAATGATATATCAACAAATGTGGAGCCTAGTCAAGACAAGTCTAGGCTTTGGAATTTTTTTATAGTCGTCGCCTTCTTCCCCTGTAACTCTAGACAAGAGGTTACTTCCCATGAGAGGTAAGATCATGCTGTGTGGACAAAAATCACATGGACTGTCCGATTAGGAATATATTGATTTAAGTCTACGGTGATGGGTTGCAAGTTGAAACTATGTTACGTGTAGGATTACTATGTTTGTCGTGCGTGAAAGGACATTGGAGGATTTCCAGGAAGGTGCGTAATGGAAGGGAATTCAGGGGATCCTTTGTGAATAGACGTAGTGTTCACATTTGGTGAAAAGGAATGGATTCCAATGGCTGACAAATTGTCTGGTGCTGGCTTCCGTATGAATATGATACCTATGGAAAGTTTTTTGCTTTTGTTTAGTTGTGTTCATATTATCTGTCAACTTCTTAGTCATTCTATATTATATGGCAGAAAATAGTAGGAACATGCTTTTTGATCTAAAGTCTAAACCTTGGTAGCTTCCTTTCATTGTAATGTTTTAAATATTTATATCGGATTTGTTTTAAAAATAATATTGTCTCGATACTGGTCAATACAAGTATTATTTTGGATAATTTTTTAAAATTATAAATTAATTCTTGAATTTTTTAAAATTTATAAAATAATCCATAAATATATTATATTATATAATTTTTAACTTAACTTTAAACCTAAAAATATTAAAATACAAAAAAAAATTTAAAAAAAAATTAAATTTTTTTTAAAATTTTTCCAGTACTGACCGATATTTGAATTCTTTACGAAATTGACCAATTTCGTATCGGATTCATGGCGTTATCACTGATATCGATACGAAATTTAAAACTTTGTTGCATTGTCCTAATTTATTATTTTAAAAAAAAATTTATCGAACATATATATAGATATATCTAATTATAATATTTGATTTGTACGATGTTTTAATAATTAATCAAAATTTTAAAAATTTGTTAAAATTAAGACCATCTAATTAGCTTAGACTTGATCTATTAATTTTGAAGCGGGTCGAATTAGGCTGGCCTAAACTTTAGTTCTACTCCTAATTTGACTGGTGGTTTATTACTAATTAAATTCAGTTAACAAGATTATAGGCTCATTTGATATAATTTCCAAAAATTAAGAGAAGCTTGTTATTTTGAAGGTAATTTATAAGGAAAGCAAGCATTTCCCATGTACATCGATGGCCTAAACTGAAGAATCTACAGGCACTAAATCCCGAAATAATGGCTAGGCTGATTATGATATTTTGGAATACTTATCTACGCTGGAGCCCCTTAATCAACGCCACCTGCTTTTAGGGATTGGGCAATATTTATACTTAAAAAATACATACATCGTAGAAGTGAAATTACGAATGTACCAATATGAATTTTCTTAGTTACTATTTAAGGGTAATTATTAGTAGTTCTGAGGATTTTCAAGAAAGTCAGAACATTCCGAAATTTGAGTTTGAATTTTTTAATTTTTTTGGTTAATTATATTAGGTCTTTTGATTTCTTTTTCATTTCAATTTTTTTTATTTTGAAAATTATTATTGATCTTCTTATGATAAATTTATAATCCTAAAACTAACTTCATATTAAAATTTTAAAATTTTAATACAACATCATTTTAAGTGAAAAGTAGATTAAAAAAAAGAATTGTGTAACACCTAAATAACATTATAGAGGAGAAATTCATAATTTTCAGAATATAGTGATTAAAAAAAGGGTTTCAAGGTATTTCACCCAAAAAAAATTGAAGAATTTTATAAAGAGCGAGATTAGTTTGTTAATAAAAAAGAAAATCTTAATAATAAAAAAATGATTTACATACATACGTTCTTAATTTCAACTATAAAGTAATATAAGGGAACGAAGATGCAATTTATATAGCATTTCAAAGTATAAATGTCAGCACTTATCCTTATTTTCAACATGTCCACAAGCTACATTCCAAAATTGGGTTTGCGTCTGAACTTATCATGTTACAGATAAAGCTTGTTGGCAGATTTGAGAACACATTTAAGTGAATCCAACTAAAAAAAGAAAAACTTGGGGATTTATATTGTTTAATTTGTATAATTTATAAAAAATTTAAGTTAAAAATTTTAATAAGTATTTACGAGAAGCACCAACTTTATAATATTCATAACTATTAATAAACAGATTCATATGCATTAAGAGCAGTGTATTAAATATCGTATCGGTACCGATATTGGATTGGCCTTGCAAATGATACTGTACCAGTACCAGTTAATATCGGTACCATTTCGAATAATTATTTTAAATTATAAATTAATTTTTAAATTTTATAAAATCTACAAAATAGTCTATAAATATATTATATTATATAATTTTTAATTTAACTTTAAATTCAAAAATCAAAATACAAAATTTTTCTTTTTTTAAAAAAAAATTATTTTTATTTTAATCCCGATATCAACCTATAATTACCGGTACGACAAACACCAATCGATACCGACCGATATTTCTAATACTAATCAATATTTAAATTTGATACGATACTTTTTAATTGCGTGTTGTTTTTCGATCGACACAATCGATACTAATCAAATACCAACTAGTACGGTACAAAATTTAAAACATTGGTCAAACTACAAACAGCCCATTCCTTTGGATACGGCTTACTCTCGGAACACTTCCCTAACTCCCATAGCTAACAGCTTCAAGCCGAACATGGAGTGGCAGCAAGTGACTTTTGTGCATATCATTAGTGAATTTGATTTTATTCATGGTCCTATTTCTTTTGCTTATTTTAGGGCTCCTACGAGTCCGAAAATTCATTCTAGTAAACCATTTCTTCTAACATCTAAAGCTACGTAACAAGTAAACTTTCAACAACAAGAAGTTGCATATACAATTTGCCCATGTCATAAACAATGGAGAAATTGTTTCCACAGAAGCACCAGCCTTTCTCTCCACCCTCACTAGCATAGCACAAGCCCAAAAAAATTTATAACCTTCTTGCATTCACAAAGCAAAAGAAGCTACCTAATAGTTTCCAATCCGGAACAACTTCAAAGGTTCTTTACAATAGTCAAACGACTTGCCTTCTAAAAGGATATGGAATGGCAAAAATGCTGCATATTTTCTGATGTTCATACTGAACCAAGCGGAGTCCAGGAGAACTTTTCAAGTACAAGAAATTTCAGTGATTCTTGGCAGAGACAATGTACTTCTCCCAGGAGTCGAAGCTCTCAACTAGTTTGGGCTCAAAACTGTCAAAGTCAAAGCTGTCAAAAATGTCTTTGTAACCATGATCTTCGTGGAACTGCCACATCCCAAACAAAATAGGATATGAGAAGACCAATTTGGAGACTAATATAAAAGAGTCAACCATACAACGAGGAATAATCCTCAGACAGGTGTAAGAAAGCTAAAAGTTTTAGGAGATAAGGATTTAATGGGCACGCAGTTGTGTGGAATTTTTGTGGGTCTAAGAAGTAGCACAACCTTATCAAACTCCCCAACCGTTGCTGAATCTGCCTCATCAACCACCTACAGACAACTGGCTCATTGTTTAAATCCTTAAACTCAACATCTGGAAGAAGACTTCCATGTTCAAGATAACATTTATAACCAAAGCAAATCGAGAAAGCCAATTGAATAGACAGCAAAATATTAGAAAGTTTAAGAGCCAGCCAGCTGGAAACCTAAGACAAGGTTTAACATGACACATCAATCAAAAGATGAATAAAGCTTAAAAACAAAAGTTATTAATGAAACCACATCACAGTAAACTCATGACCAGTGATTGGCAAACCATTTTACTACAGCACTTCTCTGAAAAGGAACCTCATTTTCTATTAAAGGCACTCCAATAATTATGACTATTAATCCTTACTGCTAATCAAATTTCCAAGGTTAAGCTATGCCAATTGGAAGTGCACGCCACATGAAATTAATTTGAAAAGAGTAATGACAATTCTAGCAATCTTTCGGTTTCAACTTTATTTCTGGATCGCAAGCAATTTAGGTTGAAATATTGAAAAGAGAACAACTTGCAGTTTTTTTTTTCTCTTAAAAAAAACACCTGACAAAGTTAGATTACCTCGGGTGTATAAAAGTAAATCTCCTGAATCAAAATCCTTTCATAAGCTGAGTTCACTTTATCAGCTTCAAAGACGTATGGTTGTCTCTCCTATAAGAGAGGCGATATATTCTGGTCATATTGGACATAGATGACAAGTAACGTGTGACTAAATTTATAGAAACAAATCGAACATAATTACCTCATCTGGCATGTTTTTCCAAATTTCGAACCCTAGTCTATCAATGTCAACAAAATTCATGCTCTTACATTTCTTCATAAAATCCTCCCTGATACAAAATAAAACCCCAATTTAATAGCAGAAAAAAAATCAAGTATTTAAATCACAAAATTGGAAAAGAGAAATGTCATTTGCAAGCAAAAGCAATGAAAATCAGAATACCAAGAACTATATTAAAAAAAAACAATGTGTAAGAAAAGGATTCCGATGAACGATAGCAGTAGAGAACGCACATAAAGAATCGAAAAGGCGATCTGGGCTGATGAGGGGAGTCATGTTCCACGACGTTGTGCTTTGCTCTCAAGCCTTTGAACCTCTTTACATCCTTCCTTGTTGCAGCTTCACACTCGTGCATATCAGCCAATGCAACTGGGGCCATAACCCCACAGTTGTCACTGCAGCAAATGTATAGTACAAGAATAACCCCACAAGAAAAGATTAGAAATTTCAAGTGGTAAAGGCCGACGCTAAGAAAAAAAAAAAATCCAGTTCATGATGTGTACAAACCACTTCTGAAAGGCGCTTCCATCAGGAGCGCGACGTAATGCATGTATTCGCTTGCGGGTTCTTGGCGGATTCACCATTGGAGAATTTCTTCCACCTCTCAAAACGATCTTCACTTTATGACATGTATACTGCTGTATTGATGAGAATAGTTTGGTTAACACTGGAATCGAGGGGAATAGAGCCGATTTCCGCGGAGATAAAACTTTGGCACTAATTCCATCTTTTTAAGTCCCGCCATTTTCCGGCTAATATAATCTGTAAATTAGTTTTTTTCAAAGAAGTAATGGGGTAATGGCGCACAATGAGATTCTCTAATGGCTAATGCAATAAAAAAGTGTTATTCGTACCATGATGTCATAATTAGTGTGGTCAATATCGGACCAGAAGCTGCGGCTAGTGTTAAAAATGAATCTTATAAGTTTTTTATTTTCATTAAGAATAATCGATGTTGGCTTCTTTTAATATTTTAGATATTACTATGGTTAGTGTTAAAAATGAATATTATAAGTTTTTTATTTTTATTAAGACTAATTGATGTTGGCTTCTTGTAATATTTTAGATATTACTATTTATAAGAATCGTTCACTTCTAAGCAATAAATATTTTGTGAAAATTTTGTTATGAACTTCTTCGTTCTTTCTCCTTCGTTGTCATACGTAGTGTATTAAATATTGTATTGATATCGGTATTGAATTGACCTAAAAAATGATACTATACCGATATCGGTTAATACTGATTCTATTGCAAATAATTTTTTAAAATTATAAATTAATTCTTGAATTTTATAAAATTTACAAAATAGTCTATAAAAATATTATATTATGTAGTTTTTAACTTAATTTAAAATTTTAAAAGATTAAAATACAAAATTTTTCTTTAAATTTTTTTTATTTTTTCCGATATTGGCCGGTATCAACCAGTACCAATTTTTATTGGCCGGTACCAGCCAGTATTTGAATCTAATACAAAAACTGTCGATTTCGTATCGGTTAGTGTCCAATACCAGTACAGTACCGAACACCATAGTCACATGATGGCTCTGAAAGATGGACATTGGCTGTTAGTAATATTGGTAAAATAACAATAATAATAATATTATTGTAACATAATAGTAAAAAAAATTTTAAATTTTTTTTGTATATGGTGGATCCAAAAATAATTTAATTACAAAAGTATAATAAAATCCGGAAAAATTAATTGCACAAAACATTAGAATTTTTAATGTGGAAAACCATCTCAAAATCGAGGTGTAAAAACTACTAGCATAAGTCATTAAATCTTCCACTATGTAAAATAATGGATACAACAACTAATCTTTCTTACACAACAAATATGGCTAAAAACCATGAAATAATAACAAGAGAATTAGAAGAAAAAAAAAAAACCAGACCTAAAGTACACAACAAACAGATTTCAAGATCAAATTACACTTTGATCTTGGGAAGATAGAACAACTTTTTGAATCTGGCAACTCCCTCACTCTTCTTTTTTCCTTTTGTGTCTCTTTTTATTTTTCTTCTTTCGTTCTCTCTCCTGCATAGTTATTACAAATTACATATTTATGGTTACAATTTAGCACTCTAACGTTGACAAAAAAACAAACACACACACACACAATTTTTTCATAAAATAATCAATAGCACACCAACTTTAAAAGCCACCGTTTTTAACTTTCTTCATTTTTTTTGTTGAGGAAGAAAACAATTATTATTTGTTGAATTTATAGCCACTATCTTTGACAACTTCAAAACACAATTTTAAACTTTTCAAACTCCTACAGCTATCAACCATGGATCACTGTCTCAGTTTGTCAACAAATGATGCTAGTGATATTGGTGGGACCATGACAAACTCCCCCTCATGCCAATATGAGATGGACTATCATCGCTGCAGTCGAAAGACAAGTCTCAAGTTTTTCTCTTGGTAGAGACTTCGTCAACATATCTGAACAATTTTCATCAGTGTGGATCTTCTCAAGCTGTAGCTAGTTGGATTCTAATACATCTATAACTCAATGATATCTCACATCAATATACATTGATTTCAAATGAAAAGAAGAATTCTTACCAAGATGAATAACACTTTGACTATCACAAAATAACACATATCGTTCTTGTTCGAAACTAAGTTCCTTAAAAAATTTCTTTATCCATAACAACTCTTTACTGGCTTCGATTGTTGCAATAAACTCAACTTCTTTAGTAGAAAGTGCAACACACTTCTGTAATTTAGATTGCCATGATACCGCTCCCCCTGCAAATGATATTAAGTAACCCGAAGTAGACTTCTTAGAATCAAGATCACCAGTCATATCTGTATCTGTGAATCAATTAGTATAGGCTTATCAATACCAAAACACAAACACAATCTAGAAGTCTATACCTTAATATCCATTTAACAGCATCCAATGTTTCTTACCAGGATTAGAAAGGAACCTGCTAATAACACCAACATCTTGAGTAATATCCGGTCTAGTACACACCATAACATACATCAAACTACCAATTACTAAAGAATAAGGAACTCACTACATACTTGTCTTCTCTTCATCAGTAGAAGGATTTTGATGAGTACTCAATCTAAAGTGATTAGCAAGAGGGGAACTAATCGTTTTAGCATTGTCTATGTTGAACCTTTGAAGCACCTTCTCAATGTACTTCTCTTGAAATAACCACAGCTTCTTTGCTTTTCTATCTCGAATAATCCATATACCAAGGATTTGTTTTGCTGGCCCTAAGTCTTTCATGACAAAAGACTTACTCAACTGTTTCTTCAAACAATCAATCCTAAAAGCATTCTTACCAACAATTAATATGTCATCAACATATAATAAAAGAATGATAAAATCACCATTAAAGAATTTTTGGTAAAATACGCAATGGTCTGAAGTAGTCTTCATATAGCCTTGCTCCCCCACAATTGACTCAAACTTCTTATACCATTGTCTTAGTGCATGTTTTAAACCATATAAACTCTTCCTTAACTTACAAACATAGTCCTCTTTTTCCTTTTACCTTAAAGACCTCTAGCTGCTTCATGTAGATCTTTTCCTCTAAATTGCTATATAAGAATGATGTTTTCACATCCATCCACTCAACCTCTAAATTAAGACTGGCTGTTAAATCAAGTATAATACAAATGGAAGACATCTTAACATCAGGAGAAAATATCTCATCAAAATTAATACCTTTCCTTTGACTGAATCCCTTGACAACCAGTCTAGCTTTGTATCGTGGTCATGAAGAGTGTTTTTCAGGCTTGACTCTGTGCACCCACTTATTCTTCAAATCTCTCTACCCTTAGGTAGCTTCACCTATTCAAAGGTATGATTTTCATGCAAGTACTTAATCTCATCTTACATGGCTTTTATCCACTCCTTCTTATGTCATCATCCATGGCTTCATCATAACTTTCTAGTTCTCCACTATTTGTCATATTCAACTCATAAGTGTCAGAAGAATACCAAGTGGAAGGATGTCTACCTCTAGAACTTCTTTGTAGTTAAAATAGAACTTGAGCTTCAGGAGCTAGAAGCTCATTATTATCATCAGAATTTATCTGTGTGGGAGCATTTTCAACTTCTAGTTGTTCAATCTGATCCTCAACTCTCTCAAGCACCATCACTGGAGGCACTATCTTAGAATCAACATTGGTTGGAAGATCTATCTTCTTAACCTTATTAATATCTATTATGATCTCGTTCTTTACAAACACTACATCTCGACTCCTTACAAGTTTCTTCTCAACGGGATCATAAAACCTATAACCAAATGCATCTAGATGATAGCTAACAAATACACATTATCGTGTCTTAACATCAAGTTTTGACCTTTCACAACCCTTCAGCCCAAAATGACTTGGACAACTTTTCATATGAAAGCAAACATCTGACCCTCTTTATAAGTGTCCTGTTCATCCTTTTAGCTACACCATTTAACTGAGGTGTCTTAGGTGGAGTCGTCTTATGTCAAATCCCTTACTCCTTAAAATATCTTTCAAGTGGTCTAATATACTCGTCTGCATTATCTGGTTTAAGGCATTTCACCTTCTTCCCGGTTGCTCTCTCAACTAGGGTCTGAAACTGCTTAAATACATCCAAACCTAATTTTTGTGTTTCAGAGGATAAACCCATAGTTTCCTTGAATAATAATCGATAAATATAACAAAATAATGGGAACCACTGAGTGACATAGTCTTAAATGGACCACATACATCAGAATGTATTAATTATAGTACCTCATGTTTCTTCTGTAAATATGTAGCTCTTTTAAAGGAAATTCTATGTTGCTCTCTAGCTAGACAATGAGCATATCTCTTCAAATGCACAATGTTCAACCTAGTCAAGTTCCTTTTCTTGACCAATATAGACATAGCTTTCTCGCTCATATGACCAAGTCTCTTGTGACAGGTCTCCATTTTATCACCATTTTCTACTGCATTAACCATACCTTTGAAGATTTTATCCTGCATCAAATAAATTGTTGAACATTTCTCACCTCGAACTACTACAATAGATCCCTTCGTCAACTTTTTTTGGCCATTCTTAAAAGTGTTTACCCTTCTTCATCAGGCTTACCAGTAGAAATCAAATTAAGCCTTATGTCGGAAACATGTTTTACATTCTTCAGGAGTAACCTAGCACCACAGTTAGTTTCCAAATGAATATCATCAACACCAATAATTTTAGAATTACCATAATTACCCATTTTGACAATTTCGAAATCACCAAGAGTGTAGGACGTGAAAAAAATCCTTTCGACCCTTTGCATGGATAGAAGCACCACTGTCAATCGCCTGGTTAGTTTCATGCTTTGTCAGATTCACATAATTAACATCATATAGCACAAGAAAATCTTGTTCAATTGTAGTGGCTACTTTCTCATCATCATTATCATCACTTCGCTTTTTGTCATTCTCCCTGTCTCTTTTCCATTTCTGCAAAAATTCTTAATATAGTCCTTTTTGTGATAGTGGTGGCACTCAATGTTAGCATATCTGTTGGACTTTCCTCTACTTTTACTCCTATCATTGCCTTTTGAAAATTTACTCTGATTTCTCCCTCTAGTAGTTGTAACTAGAACATCTGATTGCGAAGAGGTAGAATCTTGTGACTTGCGTCTCATTTCTTCATTCAGTATACCACTTTTAACTAACTCTATAGATACCGCATTATTAGGAGCAGAATTAGTCAATGAAAATTTTAAAGTTTCTCAAGAATTAGGCAATGACGCAAGTACCATAAATGCAAGAACTTCATTATCAAAATTGACACTCATACCTAACAGTTGATCCACAATCCCTTGAAATTCGTTCAAGTGATCCGCAACAGAACTTCCTTCTTTATATTTCAACTGTACTAACTTTGTCCACTAAAATAATTTATTATTGCCAGTCTTTGACACATATAGTTCCTCAAAATTGTTCCACAAATTTCTTACTTACGTCTCACTATAAATATAGTTGTATACATTAACCTCAATAAATTACCTAATAAAACCGCATATCTGCTCATGCTGAAAAGCCCACTCCTCATCGGATTTATCTTCCGATTTTTTTGTAACAAATGTCAGCAGATGCAATGTCATCACAAAGAGGAGATCCTTCATCTTGTTCCTCCATATATGGTAATTTGTGCCATTCAAACTTGTGATTTTGTTAAACTTTTCCTCTATAGTTACACCCAGCTATTAACTAAAAATAGCTCTATTAATAGTTAATGGGAAAATAATGACAATAATAATATTATTGCAGTAGAATGATAAAAATAATTCTCCAAAATTTTTTTTGCATACGATGAGCCTAAAAATAATTTAATGACAAAAGCACAGTAATATCGGGAAAAATTAATCGCACAAGATACCAAAATTTTTAATGTGAAAAATGACCTTAAAATCGAAGAGTAAAAATCACAGGCGCAAGCCAGTAAATCTTCCACTATGTAAAATAATGGCTACAACAACTAGTCTTCCCTACACAACAAATATGGGTAAAAATCATTAAATGATAACAAGAGAATTAGATAAAAATACCAGACCCAAGGTACACACCAAACGGACTTCAAGATCAAATTACACTTTGATCTTAAGAAGACAGAACAACTTCTTGAATCTGACAACTCTCTCACTCTTCTTTTTCCTTTTGTGTCTCTTTTTATTTTCCTTCTTCCGTTCTCTCTACTACATAGCTATTACAAACTACATATTTATAGTTAAAATTTAACACACCAAAGTTGACAAAAAACAAACAAACATACACAGTTTTTTCATAAAACAATCAATAGCACACCAACTTTAAAAGCCGCAGTTTTTGACTTTCTTCACCGTTTTTGTTGAGGAAGAAAACAACCATTATTTTTTGAATTTATAGTCACTATCTTTGACAACTTCAAAACATGGTTTTGAAGTTTCCAAACTCTTACAGCTATCAACCATGGATCACCGCCTTAGTTTGTCAACAAATGCTGCTAGTGATATTGGCAAGACCATAATAAGTAATTCGACAGGAAATACGTAGAAATGCTTGTTTTCGAACAATTTGTAATTTTATTAGGATAAAAAAGTATATTTTCACTAGTTGGATGGAGTAGACTCTTGACTTATTCGGTCTAGTGATTCCTAGGTTACAAATTTCCTTTCGGGTTTTTTTTC
>JAOXYD010000136.1:8639638-8658804 GCA_028565735.1 Pinacopodium congolense
AACATCTAAATCAATGTTACCTAGTGTAAACTCACCACTATTAATTGCTAACTCACTAGGCTCTATATGATCAAGTCCCTTATATGATGATAATATCTCTTCCATGGTTCTTTGATCATGCGCTGACTGAAGTTCACTAGGATTTTAAAGGGATTGCTAAAATGCAATTTTATTGAGTCATAAATAATTAAGATGATCCATTCAACTAGAGGTGTGATCATTTAAACTCTCATAATACTAGTGACTAGGGAAAGGTGCAGATTGTTCAAAATAAAAAGGATTAAGCCAAGAGTAATAAAGGTAATCATTAGAATCAGGGATATAGGTACATTTAAATTGATCTAATAGGTTTGTCTAATTATCGCCCCAATTAACTTCAACTTCAGGCTTATACCATTGGAAATCTTGCCAAGGGTCTTATTGCCTCCACATCTTTTTTATTACTAAATGAAGTCAGTAGAAGACAACTCTCTATACAAACAAAGCAAAAACGGAAAATGCTATTCTAAACATCTAACAAACATACAAAATAAGGAAAATAACACATGCAATAAAATAAATCTATAAAGTTATTGGCACCAATAATAGTATCAAAAACTTGATTGTAGTTAGCTATACACAAAATTAACTCAACTAAATCTATCTTTTAAAGCACAAACATTTCGATAAGTGCATCGGTTGCAACAAGTAATATAATAGAGTATATTTAAGACTCTGAATATCAATCTCATGAGGTAGTGTGTGTATATAAGTATTAAGTCAATCGAATGACAATTATCTATAGAATACCGAATTACGAATTAAGAAATTTCAAAAATAATTCTAGAAAAGGAGGGAAATACCTCGTTAAGTATTGAAATGTAATTGATAAACATTCTTTATGCATGTGCACTCATTGTATTATCATATTTAAATGCAAAATAAATATTAATATTTTTTGTTTTGTGTTATTGATTTTGTAATATATTTTATTTATATGAAATCATTTCACATATAATTTAAAAGTGTATATCAAATAGATAATAAATTGACCCCTCTTATAAAAGTAATCATTTTTAATATTTGTAATAATTAGAGATAAGACAAGTTTGAGATTTTTTAGTTAGGTGATAATTATAAGCAAAAAACTTAAACTATTAGTGCTATCTTAAATAAAAGAATAAAAAGGAAATTGATTTAAAGTGGTCAAATGATCGTCGTATCTGTCTTGCATTGTTAGATGTGAGTTCTAAAAGATATTAATAAGTAGATTAGTGAATTCAAATTATGTATTATATATGTTTGACTTAACATCTATATAGTATTTTATGAATGAAAGAGATACATAATAAACGTCATACATAGCTCTTACCATGTGTATTGAAACGAAAATAAATATGTAAGTTACATGATCTCAACTTACATTATATGAGTCCCTAAAGGTTATAAGAAACTTTATAGTATACCCTCATAACTTAGGTCTAATTATTAAGAATTAAGTTTAAGATTTACTACTTTAAAGTGTTAATAGCAGATTATATAAAATACGATCATATAAAATAATTTTAAGAAAGTAAATTAAATTAGATTCAAAATAATTTAGAATAAAGAAAAGTCATTTTTAAATGCTGATTCGCGTAGAAATATATTTAAAGATAGCCAACGTCTCTTAGTAGAGAATTAAATACAATAATAATATAATAAAATAAATGAAATTTAAAAAGAGTGAAAATATGAAAGATGATATGAGGTAGAGTATTTTAAATTGAAATGCCATATATTTCTAAAAATATATGATAATTATCTTTCGTTCTATGTTGGTTGTATGGATTATTGAATAAATATTAGAACAAGTTTAATTTTAATCTATAATTTCATTATATGTGCGTGAGAGATGATAAAATATATATACACCCTTAATAAGATTAGACTTTCAATTATATATGTATTTTATCATCACGGGTGTATACATATATTAGACTTTTAAATTTTAAATTGAAATTTGTAGGTTTTGAGATATTTTAAATCAAAACATGAAACAGATAACGGTCATTTTAAAAAAATTAATATAACTCTTAGAAACAAATGAGAGAAGATTGAAAAAGAATTCTGTTACATAAAAAGTCTGTAGAAATTAAAAATAATATGTAAATAATTAGGTTTTGTTTGAATGATCTGTACAAATATGATAGAACAAAATTCTATAGAATAAAATTCTATAAATTAAGTTGGAATATTTAAAATAGAAATCCGACATACATAAATTATTGGACTTTGAAGCATTCCCAGCGGATCGAAGTAAATACCTGTAGTCCCGACAAGTAAAAGAGCATCAACCCGATAAATCAATAGTATACAGCGTAGGGGTATAGAATACACACGGCAAATTTGAACAACGAAAGAATACCCAAACCAGACTCCAACAACGAAGGCAAGCTTTGTACCCAATAGAAGAAAAGCAACAAAAGCAAGCTCTAATGCACCCGCAACTGAAAACACCATTACACGAAGAGAAATCTCACACCTATATGGCTATATATCTAATGCATCATATTGTTGGAATATTGGGACTTTTTCTTGCTTGGTCTTGTCATGGGTAAAGATATGTGAATGAACCCAAATTTTCTTCTTTGTGCAAAGAACTGCTTCTGTTCACCGACATCTTTCTCAGGCCTAGGATGAAATGACAAATCTTCCCTTAGTTCATGAAGCATTTGACTCAATGCCACCTTTTGCCTATCTGATCGCCCTTCCATTGGCCTTGTCGCAGCATATTCTTCACGAGGCAGAACCTGCTTCTTGCTTAGCATATCCCGCATCGAGACTGTTGATTTCAGAATAGGCTTTGGTTCATCAACAACTGGACTGGGATGCAGAGCTTGATTTGGTGGAGAAACTTGATGATTGTCAGATTGATGAAAATGGAAATTACTAAACCTCGTGGTATGGTATCCTGGTTGTCCATCTTGATCGTCACTTGGCAACCATTTGTTGAAAGCCTCTTCAGCAGCAAATTGCTTTCTGTTAGCCATTTCAACTTTGTTTAGAGCTGCTTCCAAGGCTTCCTTACTTTGTTTCACTTCTTCTGCTGCTTCTCTTAACTTCTTTAGAATAGACATCTTGGAAAAACTGGCTTCATGCTTTCCGGGTTTTGTGATTTCTGCTTTCTTCCTGTAAATCATTTCAGCTTTTTGAGCATTCGGGGTTAAAGTTTCAAACGGGTCAATTTGTTCAGGCTGCGGCAGGATATAGCCTGGTGATCTCTCAAAGCTCGAAAGAGCATTGATTTCAGCAAGAGCAACAGCTTCTGCTGCTCTTGCAGCTTCCTCCATCTTTCTGGCTGCAAGCAACCTCAATTCAGCATTTTTTAGAATGGACTGCCTTGGGTCATTTTTAGCAGATACAGCTTTGCAAACTTCCTTTTTCTCCACTTCAGCCATTCTCCTTAACCCATCTGCCTTGTTGTAGTCGGGTTGCATATTATCAGCAGTTATTGGAATCACTCTGGCTTGCTTTAGCTCATCCTCCAGAGACAACAACCCTGCAAATTTTGATGTTAGCCTCTTGCGGGTTTTTGCTATGAAGGATTTCTCTTTCTTCATTTTCTTATTCAAAGACTCAACGGAGGTTTGAATCACCCCAAGATTGTTAATAGTTTTACCAAGGTTCCACTTCGCCTGCTTCAACTCCATTAAGATTAAGTCGGGAGATGATGAAGGGCAGGGGCTCAAACATCCCACTCTTTGCTCGTATGGGCTTTCATTATTCATTTCCTTGATAGCAGGACCTGAATTCTGCTGACATGGGATTGCTATGCGTCTTAAAGCTTCTTTCTGTAGTTGCAACTTCAATTCCTCCACGATTTTTTTGGTTGTTCCAAGTTCTTCAAGAACATCCAGCGTTTCCAATTCTTTCACAATAAGGTCCTTCTCCAACTCTGCTGCCTGCCCCTCCACTTTCTTTATGTCGAAGCCTTCTACACCCTGCTGCGAATCATAACCACGAAGTCAAGCAAACTAACAATTTATACACAAATTTGAAACTGTGGAGATCATGTATTGTCACTATAACAAGGAAAGTTAAGTTGTGGGTAATTATTAGCACTGCAAAGATGACGATTACGTATGTCTTGAAGATTTTAAGTTTAGGATTACAAAATGCAAATGCTGCAGAAAATGCATCATATAATACGACATTCTGACCGACATACCTGGTTGAAAACGGAATATTGTCTTATATAACAATGTTATTAGTCATTAGACCACAACACGACGAACCAACGGGTCGTACGTCCAAATAAACAAGCATTAGAACGGTCAAAGAGACGAAGCAAGTCAGAATTGACTGGAAGAAGAAAAGAAGAGGGGGCTTGGCGATGTCCAAAATACGTCACCTTTCAATGTTTTTACAAACTAACAGGCACTTACACAGTTTTCTCCAAGCATGTAGTAAGGGGTCCAAGATCCGCTTCCACCGAACCGGGTCACAGCCTCTTTAACCGAACAGAAAGGCGGAGATGTATCGATTTCTGCTCTTAAGCCCACCTTTCTTGTCCCGAGTTTACCAGCATTATCTTCAGTGACAAATCCGAAATTGCCGGACCCCATTTCGGATCTTACGTCCATGATTCCGGGCGTAGCCGGAACGGGTGAGTGTGGAGAGTCGTTCATTGCTTCATCAACGGAATGGGTGGAGAGTAAAAGCGAAAGGAAGGGTTTAAGGAGTATAAAGAGAGACGCATGATGGGGTTAAAATTCCAGAGTTTGTGTGTGATGATGGTGCTTGTGGTCCTACTCACCAGCTCGGAGCCGAAAAGGGTGAAACACAGAGGGTCCACCATCATCGTGTTTGCAAAGCACAAAGCTTTCTTAAATTTACAGTGTGCACAGAAGAGTGCAGCGGTGGCGATGTAGAAATCTCTCATTGGTAGTCAGCATAACAAGTCCAAGAAATAGATGAAGCTGAAGTAGACACGTAGGAGGGTGTAGGTGCGATCGAGTTGACTGGTTCTTTGATTTCTGGGCGTGAAATGCGGATGTCATAAAGTGATTTGGAAGGTGCGGTTATGATTGGGATCCTTAGCAAAAGTGCATGGTTGGTCTGATGGTCCTCACCTTTACTCTCTTTGCGCATGCAGAAACAAAAAAAGCAACGAACTTGGTTTTTCCGTATATGTTCTTTAGTCCCTGTCGGTTGTTGCTTTCAGTCGTCTTTTCCTTTTCTTTTTGCGTCTTTCATTATTGTTGAAATATATATTGATCTTCAATTTCTCTATCTAGCTAACAGAACAAAATAAAACGGGTGTGTATGTACTACGTATGTATGATTGGTATGATTTGTGTCTCAAGGTCAATAACGTTTGTCTCTGTCTTCTGAGTCGCAGAACTAAAGTTCTTTGAGATAATATTAGTTTTAAAAAGGAAAAAAATGGCACATTCTTATAAGATGGGTTCTTTTCAGACAATTTGTTTCCTTTTCCATTTTTAGTAATAATACATTTATTTTTATATATACATTTGGTGAGAAAAAGGGGTTTAAGTTCAAAACCCATCAGGATTTAAATGCTGCAAATGACATCCTATGAGAGCATATGGGTCTAGTTAGATTTACATCTTATGTCTAGATGTAATTCATAAGTTAAAAAATATAGTTCGATCAAACATTAGAAAGTAAGCTTCAGATCACTGGAAGATTCGAATAATCACTCGGATTCGAGTCAGTTTCATATTAGATTTTTTTTTATTAGACTAAATTTTAAAATTTTGGCAAATTTAAACTTAACCTGGATGAAATCCAATGATATCACTTATTTTTGAGTGAGTCCTCAAAATTTTCAAGTTTAATTATATTTAACTTTTTTATAAATCGAACCTGGATAATTTATTGTTCATGCATTAAGCATATAAGCAGTTAATAAAAATGTTAAACATGTGCTACTAAATTAATTTTTACGTTCAGGTTTTTGGAACAAAGTTTTAAGTATCTCTAGCATTATTATAACTTTTTAACGAGCTATGTGGGGAGAAGAGGGAAGACATTGAAGACGACATGATAACTTCCTATATATGGTACAAATGTGGACCAAAACGATAAATATAATCATAATTTCTGTGCATCAGTTTTCAAATTCATGATTTCTCATGATTATGATAAATTCTATTTGTGTGAGAAATGAATGCTATTCATCTAACAATTGATTACACACTTTGCCAAGTAAGAAGAAGTTGATTAGTCGACATCAACATATCGTATTAATCTCATTGCCATTAATGTTGAGGATTAGAAGTTTAATGCCTAATTTTGTTTCAGGCTTATGAGTAAGTAAGTGACAAGTCACAATCTTTGAGTGGATTATCAGAATACAACTATGTCCTTCTTACGGAAGAATGTTTTGATAAGCATAGTTAAACAGCTTAAGAGGCAATGGGCATCCAGACGTCTTCTTCAATAATGTAATGGAAAAACAAAAACAAAGAGAATTACCTCTGTGATGAATGAATGAAGAAGGCCAGTTAATAAAAGACGAAAGCTACTTACAATTCAGGACTTATGATAAGCGGCTCCTCGAAAAAGGTAAGTAGATCATTATTTATCCTACTGTTTTGGAGGAAATTTTCAAACGTAACTACATGCTCTTTGTTAAATTAAGGAAGATTTTATTTAAGTTTTGATGATGATAAAATAATTTTATTACTAATGATTTTATTGTTTTTTTAATATTAGAAAGATGGTATTGAGAAAAAGGATGAAAAGATACAAATTGGAACTATTAAAGCAAAATTAATGATATAAAAAAAAAACAGGTGTTGAATCAAGATTCAAAAATCAAGATAGTATTTTCAAATAGATTACTATTTGTAATTTTTATTGAAATTCTTATCTTAATCATCTTTAATATTGAAGCCAAATCAAGTATATACTTCCATATTTAGATATTTTAGATATAGATTGCATAATCAAGAAGAAATATTTTTGAGAAGTTTTTAAATAACATTCTTGATGAATTACTAATTTTTAGAGAATTTATTTGAAATATGTGTGAGCTAAGATTTGTGGAAAAAATATAGTTTTAATTTGTTTTGAAGAAGTCTTGAATGTTTTAGAAAGTATTAGAAGTGATAAAAATCAATTTATGGAGAAACTTGTTGGCAAGTGATAGGATTAATGGTTGTCCAATAAGCTTTTTTTTTTTTTTTTGGTAAAGACTAGTCAATTAATAGTGTTAACTAGTTGACCAATAAATGGAGTTTCCAGCATCACTAGTCAATCAGTGGTCTAGAGTGGTCGACTAGTAGATAGAAAATTTACAGATAACAAATGGCCAGTTAGAGGTTTTTCTCCTATAAATAGGTAGTGTTATAATGTGTTTAAACATTCCAAGTGAATCAAAGTGTGTAGTGATTGAACTGAGAGAAAAAAAGTAATTTTAGTGTGTGATTATGCATTTTATTGCATTTGTCACTAGTTTGTTTGTGAGCTCTCTTAACAGTTTAGATAGTCGAAGTAAAATACTTTGTTAGTATATTTTGTTGCGGATTTATTAAGATTGAATTGTAGGACTTACTCTTCACTTGTTGAAAGGAAGATTTAAGTGCGTTTTAATGGATTTTTTTCACTTGTGAAGGAAGATTGCCATGAGGATTACTTTTCATGATGAAGGAAGATTTGTATAAAAGTTGATCTTCACTCGTGAAAAAGATTAAGTTAGTGAAATTTTTTCAACAAGTAGTTGAAGAATGGATGTAGATGTTGGTTGTATGCCAAAACACTAAAAATTTAATTTGTATTTCTCTTCCCTATATCTTTACTTTACACATTTTAATTTATTTCAAATCATATTGTGATATTATTTATTATATTGTGATATACTTCGCATTTTATATTGTGTGAATTTTTATTTTTTTAATAGACATATCAAGTGAAATTTTCAATTAGATAAAGACTTACAAAAAAAATTGAAGTTATATCATTCACTATCCCCTTCTGAAGTACCATATAAGACTAATAAATAGTATCAGAATTAGGCCTTACATTGTATAAATTTCTAACATATTTTAAGTAAAGATCATAAATAACATATTTGAACACATTTTTTTCATTCTCTAGCAAAAAGGTTAAAACATTAGTAGAGTTCTATATTTTGATAAACATGATTATTTATATTGAAAGACAGGGGTGAAATAATTCTTGATAGTCGATAGTGTAAAATTATGGAAAATTATTTCACAAGGATCTCCCGTCCCTATGAAAATTATCAGAGACCCAAAATCTAAGAAAAATTTGTATACTAGTGATGAAAAATTAGTATTCTTGAATAATAATACTATATATATGTATATATATTCCTATTTTGTATCTTTAATAAAAATGAATTTAACTGGATCTCCATATGTAAAACTATTCATGAAATTTGGTACACCCTAGAAGTAATATATAAGCGTACTAACCAAGTTTTTTAAAAAAAGTAAGGTTATCTTACTTACAAATCAATGTGAAATTTTCTGTATACACCATGATGAAAGTCTCTCTTCTATATATACTATATTCATTGATATAATAAATGCTCTTAAAGGATTAGATAAGACTTTTACTAACATTGAATTAGTAAGAAAGGTCTTAAAGTCCTTACCTAAGTTACGGAAAGCCAAGTGAATGACAATCCTTTAAGTTAAAGAGTTGAATCACCTACTTTGGAAGAGTTAATAGGATCTATTCACACTTATGAAATGAGCCCTAAGGAGAGACAAGAGGAGGAAATTATTCACAATAAGAACATGGCCTTCAATGTATTAAATGAAGAATTAAGTGATGATAAGACCACCGTAAATGGTAGTGATGAGGAAGAAATTTCTCTACTAATAAAGAAGTTTAGGAAGATCTTTTTTAAAAATAAATAATTATATTAAATAACAATATTTTCAAACATACAACCATCATCCTTTACAAAAGTATTTTAAATTTGTAGCATTTGTATGAATGTTATGGCCTAAAATTCAAGGTTGTCTAACTTTCTTACAAAGGCATTTAAACTTGCATAAGTACATACCAGCTTGCAACGAAGATAGGAGTGATTCATTCAATTCAATGAATTCTTAAAGAAAAAGAAATTCTCAAAAAGTATAAAATCCAAGGTAAGAATAATACTAGCTATAAATTTTCTAACATTACTTATTTTAAATGTTAGGAACTTGGTCGTGTAAGATCCCAATACTCACTTCTTAAAGAGTGATAAAAAATGAAGAAAAAAAAGAGAAAAGGGAAGGAAAGAAAAAGAAGGCTTTGAAAGTCACTATATGGGATGACATAAGCAAATTAAAAAGTGAAGAAGAACTATCACATATGTGCTTCGTGGCTAAAGAAGAGGCACCATCTTATTGAAATTCTTACAATGAAAGTGGCTATGATGTTGATCTTACTTATAATAAATTAGTTGAATACCTAAAATCCTTAACTAGGAAAAAAAGTTGTCTACTAAGTATAAGGAAAAGTTAAAATTATTAGATGCATGCAAATTAGAGATAAGAAGTTAAGGCAGGAATTGAACAGTATTCAATAAAATAATATGGATAATAGTGATGTGCACAAATTAAAAGATGATATTACATCATTGAAAAACAAAGTAACAAGCCTTAAGGATTCATTGTCTAAATTACTTAAGGAAAAGTTAAAATGCATGCTAGGTGTCCAAAAAGTTTTAAATGATAGATTTTGCTTAGGATATGTAAACTAGAGTTAATTACCAAATGTTAGAACTATTTTTATTAAAACCTAGAAGATGAACATGTACTTATGTCATCTCATGAACAAATTGCATGATCTTCTAACTCACAATCTCAAAGAAAATATCATAATACAATCTCAAAGAACATATCATACTTTTATGTGTAGTACTAAATCTAGATTTAGAGTTAAAAATCATCTTAATAAAAATAGACATAATTTTGTTACCAGAAAATATCATAACTTTTATTTATTTAAGGCTTAATTTAGACAAAATGTTATGGTACGTGCTCACTCTTAATATGAGCATAAGAGAACACCTCATAGAGTTTCAAGATCTTACAGTCATCCTATGAGATCGCATTATGATAGGAGAAATACATGTGTGCATAAAAATCATAAGACCCATTATCATTCCTACAATGATCATACAACTTATTCTTTTTGCGGGGTTGATGGACATATTGAAAATTTTTGTTTTATTAAGTAAAGATGGTTGAACCAATCTTCTAAAATATGGGTTGAGAAAGGTTGATGAAATAAACCCCCCCCCATCACAAAAAAATAAAAAAAAATCAAATTAGTATGAGCACTATTTTCAATCTTGCGTGATCTATTCCTACTATAATTCATTCTAATATAATCTAAAACCAACATAAGGTAAGTACCTTTTCATCAAGTAATACAATGGATTTTTTAATCATAGAGATCTTTTGTAACTACTGGATTACTCGACATATGATTATCTATAAATCTAAAATTAAGTTAACATTAAACAAATAAATTCACTAATTCACTCAACTAAATAACAGATCACAAATAGAAATTAAGGTTCACTAATCTCAAGTCTAACTAAACATTCAGGTTTTAATGGAATACCTAAGTGTAGAGAAATTTTATATGAATGGATTTAGGATATCTTACCTAAAGTATGAAAAAGTTGTGGTTAAGTTAGAGCCTTTTCTCTATTAATTATATTTCATTATTTGTTCATTTAATGAACTTAGACTGATAGGTGTAAAAATCAAGAAATTCAAACAAAAAATCCTCTTTCAAATTTGCGACCCTCATAAGGAGTGAAAGTTTGTTCATTCATTGACTCAGTTGTGTTATTTATTGATTTTTAATAGTTAAGGTAGATTTATGAAAGCACTAATTACTTAAAAATCTATCATAGATAGCTAGTCTATGACAGATAATTATGCATTTAATTAAACAAATATTTTTAGATAAATTAGAATAACTGGAATATATTTAATCGATTTATTTAACTAGCCTTAATTGTAAATGAATTTATCCATGTACAACTTTTTTCAAACACAAAGATTTAATAGAAAAGCATATAATCATTAATGAAAATAAAGAGTTATGATACAAAAGAAATGGAGAGTATAAGATATAATTGAAATTGAGCTATCCTAATTTAAAATCAACTCCATTCCATTGAATCCACTCCTAAAACGCTTGAACTTCCTACTTTGTATTTTTACTACAAAAAATGAGAGAAAACCTATTTGAGAATGACCTAAACCTACTAAACTCTCTAATTGTCAACATTATTATAGGATTTTCAAGGTTGATTAGCGAGTGAAATCTCTAAATTACCCTTAAAAAATCTATTTTAGTGACACTATTTAGGAGTATAATGGCCCCTGAGTTTAGGGAATAATGGTATCATTCTAAGATAATGTTGGTTCATTATTTGCAATTTGATCGTCAATGGTAGTATATAAAATCAATAACAGTGCCATTATAAACAACCGTTTATCTTGTAACTTTAATAAGTTATACAATGGCAGTTCACCTTAAGATCAATAGTACTATTCTCCAATGACATTGATTCTCTATCTTCATCTAAGGCTTCATTAATGCTTCACAATGATATTGATGACACCATTATAAACCATCATTGGTCTTCTGTTAAACTTATTTAAATATCGCCCTTCTTGCACTTAACTCCTCAATTGATCCTGAACCTACATACTAACTAAAAATATACATAAATAGAGTGAATTCATATATACATAAAGGTAAAAGCATATAAAATTATAGCCTAAAAACCTATACAACACACCCCATTAAGTATTTAGAATATGTTGATTCTTTGTCTTGTAAGTTAAACATCAAGTGGTATCATGCTTCTTCTCTCCCTTTTTTGTAATCATTAAAAAGTATACACATAAAAGAGCTTAACATTCCAATACGAATAGAAATGAATCACATATGAAAAGATTCATACATCTTATCCTATTTTTAACAAACAAATTTTCAATTAAGAATTTGAAATTTTACTTAAAAAGTTTTCTCTTAAATACACTCCTCTTTAATGAAACACAATATGCAAAATTCAAAGTATCATATCATAAAGACTTAAAAAGGGACTTCATTAACTATAATCTCATTTCAAAACCACATTGTCATGAAAAATGACACTAATTGTTATCAAAAAGTGATTAATATGCCAAAATCACTGATGGCTCATAATTCATACATACTTTAGGCATGATTTGGTACTTGTTCAGTTAAGTTTTAAATAAAATTTCATATGATTCTTGTGCAAAATAAATTAAATGCTTGGATTAATATATTACTTAGATGTTTCCTGTATTTGATCACATGTTGTAAAACTTGTTGAGCATTTTAATGCACTTCTAAAATTAGAAGAGACGTGGTACCAAAATTTTAAGTTTATATGACAGTCCATAAAGAGTGAATTAGGATAAGAATAAAAGAAGCTTAAACAAGCACCAGATTCAGTGCAAAAGATATCGATGAGAAACTGGATGCACTTCTAAAGTTTAAATTGTTGTGGAGTTGATTTAGGATGCAAGAATATCATGTAAGAAAACTATAAATCAAGTTTCACGACCATTGAATGAGCATGGAAGGGGTTAGAGCAAAAAAATGGTAAGAGAGGTAGAAAGCTATCAAGACTTACGACCTGGCCAAAATACCTATGATATGGACCCACGACTGTTATATCTTGGTAGAATATTTCATAACCTAGACCCATGGCTATAAGTCCAAGTCATGGGCGGCACGCCACCCTCTCAGAAATAAACCTCTTAAGGTTATTTTAAGCTATTCTCTTGTCTCTAAACATATCATTGAGCCACTAAAGAAAAGTTTTGAAGTCTTAAGCCATATCTAAAAGGTTTTTGCATAATTTTTAATGAGAAGAAGGTTCCCAACAAAAAGATTCGAGGATCAAGATTCGAAATTCACATTAACTATCATTAAGGAGTAAAGGAGCAAGATAATTTATCATGGTCTTTTCTTTCTTCTTTTCTAATTGTTTTTGTGATTCAAACAATGATTATGAACTAAACTGTTCATTAGGATTTGGGTTTTTATGAACTCTAGGATGTAGTATGCTTGTTTGTTCTTGATTTAACTTCGTATGTATATATTTGATGTGATAGATTTTAATAGCATTGTTTATTGAATATTATCCGAATATAAATGTCGGTTTCAGTGCTTTGATTTGTGTATGATTGATTGAGAGATCATTACATCTTTAGGTCATTCTATAAGCGATACATCTTGCATGGAGTCCTAGAGATAAACTTATGAAAGATTTTTAGATTAGGTGTGAGTTTAGCCAAAGTAATAGGTTTTATAGAGCGAGGTAATGCATTCAATCAATAGATTAGGATAGAGAGAACTATTTCCTAGTTTATTTACTTGAATAGGATTGCATAACTTGAGAAAGAGTATGGTTTACATTAGGGAATCTATAGTCTAATGAATTTGAAAATTAAGTTAAATTAAGATAGATGATGAATATGTACCCATCATAGAGGGATTAATCATCTGAATCCTAATTTCATTATTATGTGTTATTCTTTGTGAACTTTTTTTTAAAGAAAAGTTACTTTTAATTATTCAATAAGTCCTCATCATTAAACTAATCAAACCCTTAACAATTTGTTAGGCTAGACAGTCTAGATAGACACTTATTAATAATAGTAGTCTCTGTGGATTCGACACCTAGACTCACATTTGCTTTACTACTTGGTGATGGGTGGACTTTCCTTTAATGTGTTAATATTGGTCAATTGTGATTCTTTGGTTATTCTTATTTAAAATTTACACACGTATAGTAAATGCATCAAGTTTTTGGCATCGTGTCTAAGAACTATGTCATTATTTAGTTTTTTTCTATTCTTTATTAAATTATTTTTGTTTCCTTTGTTTTAGTTTTCATAATCATTAATTTTCATCACTTCAATTTTCATTTAAGAGCTTTACAGTTCTTTAATGTTTTGGTTATTTTTACTCTTTTCAGGTTAGATGTTTCCTTGCATAACCGCAATCATTCGATGAATCTATAGAGCCTAATCTTGAGGTAGAGCAAATGTCTAAGAGAGTTTTAAGAGAGAAGAAATCAAAAGGTAGCATGAAATCGATGGTCTTTAAAGTAGCAAATGGATAATATGGAACGAAAATTAGGGCCAAGAGTGCAACTCACTATGGGTAATCTTTTATGACCATCTCCACAAAGCACAGAGTTGAGCACATAAAGGCTATGAGTAGAAAGTATAAGCCTCAAAATTAAGCTGCAAATAATTTAGATGTTACAAAACTATGTGCAATTTGTTGGACTACCCGATGAAGATCCAAAAGCCCACTTCACCAACTTTTTAAAGATCTGTGACACTTTTAAGTTGAATGGCGTATCTGAAGAAGAGATCAAGTTGTAGTTATTTCCTTTCACACTAAGGAGTCGAGCAAAGTTATGGTCGAAATTGAATCCTCTAGGTTTCCTCACTTTTTGGAACCAACTAGCTAAAAATTCTTAACAAGATATTTCCCTCCTTTTCGATTATTTAAATTACGTAAAAATATTTTTTTCGGCAATGGGAGTAGGAGAACCTTTACAAAGCATAGAAGTATTTAAAAGAAATATTTAGGAAGTGTCCCTATCATGGTTTCGAACTAGGCATATTGATGTAGAAATTCAATGGTGGCCTTAACTTCGCCACAAAATAGTTAATAGATGCATCATCTAGTGGCACTACTAGATTCAAAACTCCCAAGCAATTACAAGAATTGATTGAGAATATTGCCATGAATGCCTACTAGTGGGGAGCATAAGACGGATGCTTAAACCCAGTAGAGGAGCATATAACATAGACGTGATAGCCTTATTAGAAGCCAAGGTGTTGACTACATGAGAAATTGCCAAAAAAATCCTTATAGCAACATATACAACCTTAGGTAGCTTAATCATCCTAATGAGCTCAAGGTCAACAAGGTCAGAACCACCCGTTTAGTTTCCAACCTCAGCTTCTCTTTTTCAGGCACCAAAGAATGCAAGGTTTATAAATGAGGTGCTTGCAAATAAGAAAAAGAAAAGGAGTTTAAGGAAAATGATGAGTGAAGAATGTGTTGCTATTATCGTGGGATAGGCTATCACAAAAAGTAAAGGACCTAAAGAGCTTTTCAATCCCTTGTACTATTAGTAGTCTTAAATTAAACGATGCATCAACATATTTAGGGGCTAGTATCAATATGATGTTTGATAAATTATTTCAAGAACTAAGGTTAAGAATCGCAAAGCACGCTAGAATGAGAATATAGTTAGTTGATAGATCGGTTAAATATCCTAGGGGTATTATTAAGGATGTCTTAGTATAAGTTGATAAATTAAATTTTCCAATTGATTTTGTGATTTTAGATGTGGAGCATGAGGATGAGATTCCTTTAATTCTTGGTAGATCTTTTCTAACCACCTCAAATGCTTTAATTGATGTTTTGGAGAAGAAGTTAACATATAGAATTGAAGATGAGTCCATCATCTTTTCACATCTAGAAAATATTAAGTCGTCTTTGCATGAGAAATAACAACTTTGTCTTTAATAACATTATTTATGGCATTCCAAGTGCTTTTTAAGAGACAACAAGTGATGAATCTTGGTTTAAATTAGTAGCTACATCGAGCCATGAGCATTATGAAGGAAAGATGATGTTGACTCTTAATATGGATGAACTAGATGAATGGAGAGGTAATGACATAGGGGACATGAAGAGCTTGAAAAGTAAGAAGAAAAATAAAGCTACGAAGAAGGAGATTTTAACCACTTGACAAAGAAAAGGGTAGTCAAGCTAATGACATTAAACAGCGCTTTATGGGGGATAGTCCACTAATTATTTTCTCTATTTTAATTTGCTTCTATCTACTTTCATTTGACTTTTTTTTTAGCTAATTCCATTTAGTTGTTATTTTTGCATTCTTTAAGTGTTTGATTTTGCTTTTGTTTTCACATTTCTTTTTTATTATGTTTCATTCTATTCTTGGGTGAATTAGGGAGATTTAGGCATTTTTAAACTTTTTAGATTAAAAAAAAACCAGAAACCCACGAGTAGGACTTATGTCCGTAGGCTCTGACCGTTGGTGGGTCGGGTTATATGTTACACACTTACCCCAATCCCCTCTCTTTTTCTTATCTTTCTCTCCCTCCTCTCCATTTTCTCTCCATCTTCTACCCTCTCTATACCAAAACAAATCCTTAAACCTTCAATTTTATGTTCCAACTCACTTATCTACATCAAATCAACAAGGTAATCATCATTTCTTGTTCTTATTTTGGGTTTTGTTGTTTAGGTTAGGGTTTTGTTCATGTTTGAACTTCCTACATCTATTTAATAATAGTTTTATTATTTTTGAATCCAAAAGTTGTTTAAGGATGCTCTTAACTATGAATAACCTTTATTTCACATAACCTATTTCATTTAGTGTTGTGTTGCCTGATTTTTTCATTTGGGTTTGAATGATTTGCAAAATTTTCAACATTTTTTAGACCCAATTATGAATTATTATCATTTTTTTAGCTTATTATGGTTTAGTAATGATTTGTGTATCTTATAAACCATTTTCCCATGCTTTATATCTTATGGCCTATGATTTGGAACTATTTTACATAAATTATGTCTTATAGGATGACCAATACTTGAACTTGAAGCATGCTAGGTTGAAGATAATGTTAATGTATTTGTATCCATTGCATTCTTGTAGCTTCATAAGAACTTATACAATTGTATTGCATGGAGATCAAATTCCCTTTTATATGTCAATTGGCATTCATAATAATTGCCTCATATTCTTCATCGAGAAAGGTTAAGTTATTTTAAGTGATTTCGAACCATCCATTTCCCAATTAATATAACAAATTACATGCTTGACTATTTAAATTTTGATGATTACTATATTATCATGGTATTGTATCCATATGTCTCTATGGTTTATTACTAATTGTTATTAGGCATGGCCATGAGCAATAACAATTCTTTTCTTACTTTTATAGGATTATGCCTTAAAAGGAATGAGCAAGGAAGGCCTGCCATGACAGGGCACCTTCTCCTTGAGGTAGTGACAGTGTAGCCTCGAAGATTCAATTTAATAGTTCCTCGATCACTAACAGATACAACACACTATTTAATCTATAAATTGAGCCCACTAAATCTCAAATTTGATGACTTAGAGAGTTCAGGCATCGCGGATTTCATTCAATACAATCTAAGGGCTGGAGGTTGGGCCACTTTTGTAGATATTAGATGTCCTAGTTACAAAAACCTATTTTGTTAGTTTTTGGCTACCTTCATGTTTTAGAAGCAATTGGTGACAATTGACCATAATGATGTGGTTAAATTTCAACTTGGTGGAGAGTAATTCTCCATATTCGTTTGAAACTTTACTTTGGCTTTAGGAATATAATCTAGTTAGCTCAAAGATGATCATATAACACGATATGCTAGGTTAGAATTCTTAACTCCACGTCAAGTTGCTAATTTCTATTCAAAAATCAACGTAGGAGATTTTCATGTAGGTGCTACAAAAAGCACCAAGATCACCTCCCCTACTTTGAGGGTTCTCCATTAATTAATCAAGCACACTATGGGAGATAGCTGAGATAGTATAAGTATGTGAGCTACTTCACCTGTGGTGTATGGTTAATGACTTGGATTATAACATTGGTGGTGCTTTGGACCTTCACTTCTTCTATCAAAATAATAAATTAACAGGCACTATAACCGATTCGTCATATGTCATTCAAATAGCCAAAAGTTTGAGAATAAGGATGAATGGGGCCAATTTTAGAGAGGAGATCATTATGGAGCCTCTAGATGCTATGGTTTAGATTCAAAGGGATTTAGCCATATGAGCCCACTAACGTCTCTGACTTAAGAAAGTCCAACCTAACTTCAGTGAGAGCGAGTGAGGAATTAGAAGATAGTGATTATTTGGATAAGGAGGAGGTAGATGACACTAGAGCTGGACCTTCCTCAAGCACTATACCACCCACGACAACGGACTCTAAATAGCTCAATGCCTAGGTGCAGGCTCTATGCCTCAAGATGAGAAACTGTCAAGCAATTAATGACAAATAATAAGTTAAGTATTAACACCTGTAGCAGGAGAGATGGGAGGAGCTGCAACATCAAAGGTAAGAGGATTAGTAGATCCACCAACAAAGATAGGAGCAACATTAGGTGTGGTGGCAACAATACGTGTAGTTCTATCCTCTGCCACCTCCACCGTTAGCTTCAAATTAAGGTAAATCATAGATCCTAGGTAGCTTGGTTTGTTTGTATTTTTTGTTATTTTGATTTGATTTGATTTTTTTAATTCTTAATCATTAAATGATTTATAGGACTTAGTTTCTTTTTCTTTTCATGCTTTATTTTTGCTTTTGTCCTATCTTGATATAATCATTTAATTAGCATATGCTTTAGTGTTATTCTTCACATTTCAATCCCAAGCTTTGGATTATCATCTTCTACCATATGGATACAACTTCAAACCTTCATCATCATGTATTACAATGGACTTCACTATTTAGAGGAGTGTCGTTTTACTTATCTTCTCTCACTTTTCATGCACTTTACTTGTCTTAAGTCCTCCAAATTGAGGACAATTTGGTTTAAGTGTGTGTGCGTGTGCGTGTGTGAGAGGAGGGGAGAGGGAGGTTGAATAAAATATGGTTGCATATAAAATATTGTGTGAAATTTAGAATAGGATGTGTTTTTGATGAATAAAGAGTACACTTGTACTTAAACTAAGTGAGCAAAATACACTTGTACTTAAACTAAGTGAGCAAACACTCCACTAGCTTTATACATATTAAAAGGTTGAAGTATACGAGTAAAATTAGTAGTCATTTGCAATTATGATCTTATTGAATAACTAGGGGCGTTCAAAACATAATGTTCACCTTCGTGTTAAAAGGCTATATGACATTGAAAACAAGTAAAAAAAGATAACTGAGTTGAGTAACTAGGGGGAATTCATGATAAAATATTTGCCCTCGCATCAAAAGACAAGGTGAAATACCAAAATTGCTAAAAAATTATAAATTGAGTTATACTTTGCATTAGCGATGATTTCCTTTGTTGAACCAAGGGAGGTTCCAATCTTGGTTTTGATGATAACAAAACATGATTAATCACTAATGGTTTGAGTTTAT
>JAOXYD010000136.1:8701565-8714730 GCA_028565735.1 Pinacopodium congolense
TTATATAAAAAATACTTTTAAATTTAATTATCTTAAAACTTAATATTATATAATATTTTTAAAATAATTAAAATAAACAAGAATTTTAAAGAAAATTTATTTCTTTTACCCTATTTTTATTTGAAAATTACAATATTAAGATTCTAAGCTAATAAAATTATATATGGGATTGAAAATATGACATGAAATTTAATAATCAATGCTTCACTTCAAAAAAGGAAAAAAAGTATGAATTGGCCCTCAACGTTTTACAAAAAGTTTAATTTGCCCCCTAACGTTTTACAGGGTACCACTTTGCCCCCTAACGTTTGAAAAATAGTCTAATTTTCCCCCTAACGTTTACAAAATGGTACAAATTGCCCAATAAAACTCTTCACATGGGGCAATTTGTACCATTTTGTAAACGTCATGGGACAAATTAGACCATTTTTCAAACGTTAGGGGGCAAAGTGGTACCATGTAAAACGTTAAGAGGCAAATTAAACCTTTTGTGAAACGTTGAGGGTCAATTCATACATTTTGCCAACTTAATATCTCTCTATTGCTTTAGTCGAGATTATGTATATTTACTATAATTATGGCATTCGATGACCTATGGAACATGTTATGAAACATTAAAATTCATCATAATAGATTTTCAAACATTTTATGAACTTAAGCATAAGGTAAACTTAAATTTCTCATTTATGGATTTCTTAGATATAGATATCTTCACTTCTTTGAGATTTTTATGTCCTATCTATTATAAATGTTCTAAAGACAAAACAAGTCTTAATTTAATTAAAAAAAAAGCAACCATAAAGTACTTTGGTTGTTCATTAAGGTGTTAAAACTAATAAGTTTAGATAATTATTTAAAACTAACAAGTTTAGATAATTAAGTTCCTATTCTTTATTACTTTTTTATTTTTTGTTTTTATTTTGTGAACCATAGAAGAAAAATAGAAATGTGTATGCTTTACTTTATAAATGCAACTGATAAATTTACAAAAATATAAATAAGAAACTATAAATAAGAAACATTGATTTCTTTTATACTTTATAAACAGATTTTATAAAAAGATAATGGATATAATGTATTAATCAATATATGTTTTTAAGATATAAGAGGGTGTTTTAACTTAAAATTTTAAATTTATTTTTTATTTAATTATTATCACTAAATTATTTTGTGACAAATGTTAAACAAACAAGTTTTTATTTCTATTTTTTATTATAAATTTCAACCAAATAGGCTTTTGTTTTTTAACCATAAAAATAAAATTTTAAAAGAAGAAATATAAACTAAAAGTTACAACAATAAAAAACAAGAGTAATACCAAACAGCTCCTAAATTTTTTGAACTTTGATTAGGATTAAAACAATTGAAGAATTAATTAAAGATTAAATAAAAAAGGGGAAATCAAGGATTCATCTATAATCGTTAGACATTGTTTGGTATCATTATTGTGGCTTTTAATTTTAGTTTCTTATTTTTTTGTTTTTATTTTTTAACAAAAAAATAGAAACTTATTTGGTTAAGATTTATAATAAAAAAACTAAAAAACTTGTTTAATTGATATTTATAACAGAAAAATAAAAACAAAAATTATTTAATTTCATTATCCTTTTTTTTTATTTATTATTATTAAATTATATTTTAAAATTAATTAATTATTTTTTCATTGAATATAAATTATATGAATATTTAATATAATTAAAATTTTATTTATCAAATTTATAAAATAGAAATAAAAAATGCCCACCTTCTATTTTTATAATTTTCTAAATCTATTTTAATAGTTTACAAAAATGCCCTCCTTCTATGTAAGAGGGGGACCATTAAGACTACCAACTTGAGGGCTACCTAATTGTTTCTTAGTAGAAACGGTGATCTATTATTTGGTGTAAAACCATTTCTCTCTTCCTCAGATTTCTTGGATATTATTACATAATTTGATATAAACCTAAATATAATAATATAAAAAACAATTTATATATTGATTTAAAGTTTTATAATTGTAACTTCATTATTAATAAATATTAAAAAGTTGATTTATCCTAAAATTTATGACATTTCTATTCGACAATACTATATTCAAATAATAGAAAATAAATTGTAATTTTATTATAATTTTTCTGTAGTTAATTTAATTTTATGATAGAAATCAATGTTTTTTTCAAAAATATACATAATTTATTAAAATATAAATAACCCTTAATTATTCAGTTATTGTTATGTGTTGCCATGAATATAAAATGTTTCAGAAAAATAAAAAGACCATAATTAGATCTTTTGATGGTAAAAGTTTTCATTTGAATGATAAAATTTCATGCTTTTGTGGAGTTGGTTATGTTAATTGGTTCAAACCTAAACTAGAAGTTGAACAGATTGATGGCTTACATATTAACATAAAATAGACAGCAACTCATCGTGTGGTACCAGCACAGAGTGTATGCACCTTAATAAGTATTGCTTCGTTTTCCTAGCCATAAGTTTAATGTCACTGAATGCCCCTGGACATGGGAAAGTGGACTACCAGGGAACCCTCCCTATATATGGGATAGATTCAGGACCATGCAATGTGCAGAAAGTGACTTGCTTAAATTATTGGGACAACTTCTTATTTCTTTCACAGCAGCAACTAAACTAAGCCGTAAATTTTGTTACCTACTTGTGGTTTTAAACTCTGCCCCTAGCAGTCCTTAATTAAGGACGTGAGATTTCAGGAATTTGGTGTCCATTAAGAATTAGCTAGGATAGAGTTTTTACAAAATGGAGCAAAGTTGTCGTTCCCTATCTTGATTTGGTTTAATGAATCTCTTCCAGCAGAAAACAAGATGGGTGTCTGCCAATCCAACAGTTCAAGCAGTAAAGGTCCTGTAATCTTTGGAGTCTTGTCAATGCTACTAATCCCCGGGAAAGAAACGACCAATCCCAGAGCTGGAATTGTGTGCTTATCTTCATCCAATGTGACCAAGCAATTGCTAACGAGTGTGCGGCAACTATCACGCGCATGTCTATTTTGTTCTCTAACGCAATGATTGAGTGCATATTGTGGAGAATCCACGAATAATTAATTTAAGATTCTAACTTTTTGGAAGCATCCAATAGATTAACCAGCACAGTAAACCTTGTTCGTGTTGTCAGTAATCAGATGGATACTAACAGGAAGGATCCTCAAGTTGCTTTTGATTATGATTATATCACTTTCAATCTGGAACCATTAACGTTTTACATATGGTAGCGGACCCAAGTGCCTTGGTAGCCACTACTTGCCTCTGATTCATATAGTGACGCGTAGGGCATGTTTGCACAGATTTACAACGTAATGGGGGTCTAATAAAAATTCTTCTCTTTAAATATAATTGCTAATCTGCTACTTTTGTTGCAAAGCCATTGCTTCCTACAACTCCTGGTGCACTTCTTCGTTATTTTCACAGCTATTAAAAGGTATATGCGTTGTTATCACAAATGCTTGAAGGTTGACGCAAAAACCTTATCAAGATTTTGAATTGTAATATAAATAGAAATAGAACAAGAGATATTTGGATCAAGTGTTCACGAACATAATCACAAGTTTTCATATGCAACAGTCTTTTGCCCACGTTAGAGGAAACATGTAACGGAGTGATACATGAATTAGGTCCAGGCACGTAGTTGATTCATTTGATGCCTCGTGGAAAAAGCTATGAAGCTGGTGCGTGGTATAGTAGAACTGTCATAAATGGGAGCCAGATAGCCAATAACACACATTGGTCTCCCAAGCTTCAGAGCCACAGGAATTGGGAACATTTTATCTTCGTTGTGTTTTGTTTGACCTATAGCTGTACGCTGCCTCACTTTGCACCCTACATTTAGGGAATCATTCATTTTGAGGCTGATGAACCTTTGAATTATAGGTGCAACCTATGGCATTCACCTGTGCCATCACCTCCAAGTAAAGAATAACTACGATGAATGACATGTTGAAGCATTTAATTTGATGAAAAAGGTATTCCTCAACTATATAAGTTGGCGGATTTGATCCTACCTTCATATAACATGTAAAAGGAAAAGGGAAAAAAAAAAAACAAAACAAGTGGAGCACAATGGATTGACCTCCAATGAAGAAGCCTAGCCAGCCCCTAGAGAAAGTGACCATTCATAGTCGATTTCGAGGTAGGATGTCGATTTGCACGAATCTACTATAAAGAATCTCTCTGGAAATGCAATATCAAATTGAAGATAAAGATGCAACCGAGTTTAGTTTAGTACACTACAATGACGATAATGGTTTATAGTTGTCCCTTTAATTACCAACCTAAATAATCGTTAAATAGATTTGACATCCAGATCAACATTTATATACAACGAGTTTAATAATTTTTTCCTACTGTTTCCGGTGAACTAATAATTTCCTTTTCATCTTCAATTTATTACATGACTTCCTAGATAAGCTTTGTACAAGTGTTTGTATTTGATACTTTATATATGCAATTGCCCTGTCTTAGACCAACTCTAAAATTTATCTTAGGTCCAGAGGTATATTGAATCTTCTCAACAAAGGTACCAAAACTTATTGTTCTGAAGTGGACTATTCGAGATATCGGAAGTCTCATCATGTCTTAATGCAACAAAGGATTCTATTCTTAAAAATAAAAAGAAAAAAAAGATCATTTTGTCTCTTTTACTAAAAAAATTCACAAGAGAGAATTTTTTACATTGGAAAGAGATGGAAAATTAAAATAATACACAAGGTAGGGTCTACAATTAATTGTCTTAAAATTTTATGTGGAAATATGATGTCCATAATTTATATATGAATGCTTACTTAGATTTGATATGATTTCTTCTCAAATCTCTTCAAAATCCTATAATAAATGGTATCGGTGTCAAGATTGAACGAAATCTGATGAATAGAGATTTATAAATTTAAACTAAATAAAAGGATTCAAAAGAATTCAAATAGATTAATTTGACTTAAGAACTTCGCATAAACTATAGATTGAAGAAGAATGATATGAACGAATAGATTCACTTGTGAAAAGATAAGTTATTGGAAAATTCACAAATAAAAATTTCTCATATTGAAACGAGATAAAAAAATTAAAGTAAATTGTATATAAAATCGTACTCATAACCTATTGTTCTAAAGTTTTAAATTGTGATATAATATATTTAATTATATCTGAGTGCTCATTTGGATCTGGTCTGAATTCTTCCCAAGTGACTTTGGAATCTTGCAACAAGACTTTGTTAAAAGTTGTTAGAATGCTTTGTTTGAAAAAAAGTAACTTTGTAGAGGTTACAATCACTCCAAGAAATTACGAAGGAAAGACTCAACGAATTTTACAATTTTACTCCACTCTTTCAACTCTTAAAATAATATTACACCCATATATATAAATATCTAAACAACTTTTGAAGTTCCCTAAATATTCAATATAAAACTTTTTAAGACTTTATAACTTTAAACTCACATATTAACCTAGACATTATAATTTCAAGACTTTTTATGATATTTAAACTTATCACTTAATAATAAATATTTAAATATATTTTTCCAACACTCTACCGTAAATTTAAATATTTTTCTTACAATAATTGCTTGAACCAAAGTTCAAGGAAAAATCATGATTTGTAAAATTTGTTCTTCTTTTATCTTATATTGATATCACTTCTCTATGGTAACCAGATTCTTCAAACTCTCCTTCTTCTAGGTTGGTCTTCAAATCACTCAACTTAGTCATAACCTCATCATAAGTTTTTTTTTTTTCAAATCTTCATAAGTATTTTTAAACAATTTCAAATCATCTTCGATTTCAAAAAATTCTTCATCATTCACATTTTAAATTGCAAAATCATAATTATTTTTAAATTCTTGTCACAGTAAAGCGCATTATTTTCATCATCTTTCTTTGAATATGCTTTAATGTTCAAACTACGAATGACTTCCATACTTATCTTGAAAACTTACTTTTCCTATAAAAATTAATTGAAGATCCAAATCAAACTATTCACACGCATAATTTATTGTGGCAAATTTAATTTTTCAAATGCTTCTTTGAAGTTTGGTTTTAACTAAATTGTAACAATAATTATGTTTCCTTTCTCCATTTCCACCTCCTAGGCAATTGCAATAACATTGGTGTTCTCACAACATCACTATCATGTAAGAGACATTTCTCATCTCTGTTTTTATGGAGTCCTTATGACTTTCACACTTATTCTATAAAATCACTTTCTTGGGGTAACAAACTTGTAATTAACTACCTCAATAGATTCTCTTTTCCACCGATCTAGAAGAACACTTTCAACGATTCTTTTACTCTTTTTTGTGGTTAACTTTCACTAAACTTTTATAGAACTCCCGCAACCTTCTAGTTTTGATACCACTTTGTTAGGAATTGTTAGAATACTTTGTATGAAAAAAAAGTTACTTTGTTGAAGTTACAATCACTCAAGGAAAGTACAAGGGAGAGACTATAAGGGAGAGGCTCAATAAATCTTATAACGTTACTCCACCCTTTCAATTTTCAAAATAATATCAGATGAACATGTATACATATATATAGATGTTTAAACAACTTTTGAAATTTTCTATATATTTAAATATAAAAGACTTTCGACCTTCAAGATTTTTTAACTGTAAAATCTCTTGTTAACCTAGATATCTTAATTTAAAGACTTGCCATAATACTAAAATTTATCACGTAAGAATAAATATTTAAATGTATATTTCGAACATCTTTTACTAGGCTGGTTATGAATCAAGCTCTTCATGATAATGACAAGATACAAATGTGGTCCATTCCTTATTGTTGTCCAATACACCTGCACAAATAATGGTGGTTTTTTTGGAGAAATTTGAGGATAGCGATGATATATCACATTCATGGTTCTCATCGAAATAAGTTCAAATAAACGAAGAACTGTAAGTTAGGTCGGTGTGAAATTGGGACAGTATTGCAATAGAAAAGCAGTTGCATGTACCGGAGGGCATCGTCATTGAGACAGCCTTTGGTAGGTGTAGTCAGTAACCTTAGCCTCAGTACTGATATTATCTTTAGTGGAAGACCCACCAATTTGGAGTCTATCAAGTCGTTGTCCAATAAGTACAAATTATTTGGAGTGAACCAATCAGTAAGTCTTTCTACCAATTTTTACTATACAATTCCAAATGGGTATGACGTTGGGGTACAGATAGCTTGGAAGTCGCTTAGCCATCAACCAAGCATCATTACGTACTTAGTATGTCGAATGGTGACCTCAGGAAGTGCTGACCTTAGAAGTAAGTCCTCGATAGTGCTGTATAGCTTAAAAGATACAAGACTTTATTAAATATCTAGGTCATTTAAATAACAATGCGCATCATATGGTATGTCATGCTCATGAAGCATTCAAGGTATTCAATACAGTCCACCGGTTTAATGTGCATTATATTGGTAGAAGATCATAACAGTGTGTCCAATTCATTCTAATAAATCACCGTCCAATTTTGCATGATTTGGACTAGAAAATTATGCAGACATATAACTAAGGTCCGCCCTAGGTTAAATGGGACACTGGAGTAATTAATGACTGACAATGAGTTCTCAAGTTGGGATACTCTCCAAGTTGGCAAGACGGGTTATGTCTCCATGATCTTGTTGTTTTGTTTTTCTTCTTTTCTTCTTTTCTATTTCTGGGGATAGAGAAGAAACCAGACTTCCAACGTTGAGGAGATATATTGAAAGCTACACCAATGGCAAGTAACCATATGTATTTATTGATGATATTGAAACTTTGGGCTCCTACGTAGAGCAGCGGCATTCAAGTTGAAGTGGAAAGATGTTTGTTTCTTTTCAACTTCCGCTAATGATGAACACGGTACTCAATGATTAAAGAGCAGGAATCTCAATTTACGTGTAAGTTCCCAATATATGTTTTAGTTCAACGTTTCTGCCAGTGGGCAATAGAAATGACTTGACAAAAATAGGGCCGAAAGAACATTAGAGCTAAAAAGTGAGAGCTTTATTGGGCCGATACACGATTAGAAGCCTAAAAACATGCTTTGTTGTCCAAAAAAAGAACATTAACCCTTGAATTGGACCAATAAACCCAATACATAAGTGTATATTAGAACATTTGGGCCTAGTTTTAGCATTATATTAGACATGCAACTTGGGTCCATCCGATTTGTTGACTGTCTATGGCAGAAATTAATGCCATTCTTTGGTTGGTCAAACTGTCAATGACTCTCTAAGTTATTCTATTGGCTTTTTTTTTTTTTTTGTCTCAACCAGTAAAAGATTGAAGAGTTAAAAGTTTAATTGATATTAAATTAGTATAAAATTTTATAAAATATATGATAAAAATAAGTAAAGATATAATATAGAAATTAAATATATAATTATAATAAAAATAAAATACTAACATCCACTAATATATAATTAATTAATAATAATTTTTAATTAATACAATCAATATCAAGTGGATTATATATTTTTTGTATTAAGTGCTTTGAATGCATAATAGAAAAATTATAAATTTAATAATAAAATTTATAGTTATTTAAAAAATTAAATTCAATTAATAAAATATACATTTTTTACCCTACGATTATAAGTATGGTATACAAGATCATTGGTTATTATTGTTCTTTAAGTACCTTATCTAGTAGAAGGGTAAAGTAAATACTAAATACTAATCTATACCAAAGCTGTTCATAATTAATTTTTATGCATTAGATTAAATAGTCATAATTATCTTCTTGATTCCCTCCATTTTGCTAATTTTAAGATACTTCTATTATAGCTTTTTATCAGGTGTAGCCACAAACTTTTCCATATTCTTTGGTATCAAATTCTTAACTTAACAAGAAATGTTACGCGCACTTAATTAGGTTTCTTAGTCAAACTTATGTTTACTAAATTAACTTAAAGAGTCCATGTTTATTTTTTTAGAAAAAGATTTTGTAATTATTTATGAAAATAGGCATATAATTAATTTAAATAGATTTAACATATACTAAATAAAAATTTACTGTAAGCTTTGGAGAGACTTTGAGTTTTGGCTATATCAGTTGACAAAATGACAGGTTCTTGCATGCCCTTTCCTTTTATTATTATTTTTTAAATTAACATTCAATTAGCATGCTTAAGTATGTAATGTGAAAAGTAATCCTTAATTGAAATATAAACACACACAAAAATAAAAAACCAAGTAATTACAAGCAAGCCAATTAAGCACTTTAGCTTAGTTTTTAAACGAGCCACCTCAGTTTGCATGACCATATAGACATCCTGTTTGGCATTGCTTCATTACTAAAATCAATTAATACAATTTAGTAAACTTATTATTGTTTTGCCATGCTAGATCTATTATTCTTATGATAGTGTCTTTTGTTGAAAAAATTTGGGACTGGATAGAGTAGGATTGCAATTTTAAATGAAACTGAAAATAATGATGATAAAATAAAAACACATATTTTTACATGAAAAACTCCTAAAATAGGGTAAAAACCACGGATAATGATAGAAGAATTTTAGTATTAAAAATAGAGAATTAGAAGGAAAAAAACTGGATATATTTTTATCTCTCTCTTTTTTCTTTTTCCCCCTTTGTCTCTCACCTCACTTCTCTCAAATTTTTTCTTTGTTTTATTGCATTCCTCCTATGCTCTCTTGTCAATTTATAGGCAGGAGAGTTTCTCCTTATTTTTGTTTTTATTAGGCCATTTCAATCCTTTTTTTGACTTTGTATGTTTTGTTTTATAAGTCAATGTAGACGACAATTCTCTAACTTGAAGATTTGATTAAGAATGAATCACATCTTTACACTATTCTTTTTACATTATCATTTCATGATGCTTATGTCTCCGTCAGACCACAGGAGAATCGACATCACATAAATTTATCAACATTGATTGCCTTTATCATAAAATTTGCAAAGTTGTCCATGATATAAATCTTCCGCATATCCACCGTTCCTTCTTCTACTTTTTTACGAATGAAGTGATAATGAACCCAAATGTGTTTTATCTTTGAATGAAATGTTGAATTCCTTACAAGATGCAAAGCACTCTGGTTATCATAATACAGAACAATATTTTCTTATTTGTATCAGAGTTCCTCCAACATCATCTTTAACCACAATACTTCTTTACTAACTTGTGTTGCTGCTACATATTCTGCTTCTGTTGTTAACGTAGCCATAACTGATTGCAATTTTGAAACTTAGCTCACAACTCTTCCATCTAATACGAACACATATCCTATAGTGGATTTGCTCTTATCAAGATCACCTGTATAATCAATATCAACATATCCTCTAATAATAAAATGTGATCTTCCATAACATAATGCATCATCTGAGGTTCCTTTGATATATTTGAGAATTCTTTTAATAGCATTCTAATGCTGTCGACCAAGATTTGTCATATATCGACTAATCACTCCCACTGTACATTTGTCGGTGAATTTGCATCCTTAAAATCTTATTTGTCGACCCTAAGTCCTTCATCTCAAATTTTCTAACCAACTGTACTTTCTATTCTTTTATGTAATTATTATTGGGGTCTGCAACCAACATATCATCCACGTATAATAGTAAGACTATAAAATCATCTTTATCAAACCTCTTGAAATATGCACAAAGGTCTACATTCAGTTTGTTATAACCAAGGCTTATGATAAAAGAATCAAATCTCTTATACCAACACCTCAGTGCCTACTTTAAGCCGTACAGAGATTTTTTCAACATACGAACCAAGTTTTCTTTTTCTGTTTCTTCAAAACTTTCCGGCTAGAGCCTATAGATCTTTTCTTTAAGATCTCCATGAAGAAATGCAATTTTCCCATCTAACTGCTCAAGATATAAGTCAAATGTAGTGCACATCGTTACGACTACTCGAATTGTAACAAGTCGAATCACAAGAGAAAATATTTCATTAAAGTCAATACCTTCTTTCTGAGCATAACCTTTTACCACCAATCTTGCACGATATTGCTCCACTTGATCATCTCTACTCTGTTTGATTTTGTAAACCCATTTATTACCAATGAGCTTTTTTCCTTGTGGTAGTGACACCAGCTCTTATATCTTATTCTTATGAAGTAATTAAATTTCTTCCTATATTGCTGTCAACTACTAAGATGCATCTAAACTATTTATTGCTTTTTGAAGAGTTGATGACTCTCTGACCTCAATTAAAAGATAGTATGTAATACTACCCTTTATAATATAGTTTAAGTGCCAGCTCAGTGACTGCTTCTTCTTAGAATTTCTTGTCTACCCATAATTTATTTGAAGAGTGGTATTGACTGCTTCTACCCATAATTTCTTGTCTAAGCCTGCAATTTTCATCATTGCTCTTGTTCTCTCTAATAAAGTTCTGTTCATCCACTTTACCACTCCATTTTGTTGAGGACTGTATACCATCGTGAACTGCCTTTTGATATCTTCTTACTTATAAAATTCATCAAACTCTTTACTAGTATATTCTCCTCTATTATCTTATCACAAACACTTGATCTTCATGTTAGATTCAAGTTTCACCTGCACTTTGTAAAATTTTAAGATTGGAAACACATATGCATTTCTCTTTATAAAAAACACCCAACATCTCCTCGAATAATCATCAATGAATGATATAAAGAAATTTGCTCATCCCAAGGATGTATCCGATGCTTGTCATACATCAGAGTGAATCAATTCTAGAATTTTCTTGCTTCTGAAATTTGATGTGTTGAACTTTAATCGATGCTGCTTACTTACAATGTAATATTCATAAAATCATTGTGATACCTTTGTGAGACTTAGAAGTAGATTTTTCTCTGCAAAAATCTTCATTCCTTGTTCTGACATATGTTCAAGCTTTTTATGCCACGTTATCGCATATTTTCCACTTGTACTAGTAACTACAATGGATGCTTCTCCTCTTTGCAAAATTTCTCCTTTCAACATGTATGAATTCGTCGATATCTTCTTTGCTTTTATAAATACAAGCGCTTCTTTAATCACTTTCATGATCTTGTTCTGAATCTCAAATTTGAACCTGAGATAATACAGCTATCCTACAGACAATAAATTCTTCTTTGAGCCCTCCACATGCCACACTTGGACAATAGTCTGAATTGTGCCATCATACCTTTTTAAATTGATAATGCCGATTCCAAGGATCCTTAGAGCTTGATCATTGCAGCTGCACACAGATCCCTCAGTGACAAATTCATATTGATGGAACTAGTCTTTTCGATAGGTCATATGAAAAATAGTCGTTGAATCGAGTAATTGTATATCAGCAAATCTTCTTTTTACTCCAATAGTCATTATTGCTTCATAAATCATTGCGCCTCCATCTAAATTCCTTGCCACATTTCCTTAAGGAATGGAATCTTTTCTTGTTTAAATTTTAACAACCCTTCTTCAAGTTCCTATTCTTACCATAATTATAGCACTTGAAATTTTTCTTATTCTTAGATTTTGATCTATCATAAACGTGGCTTCCATTTGGACCACACTCCATTAGTCTCCCTCTCAACATCGCCAAGGCTTCCGCTTGTTGCGAACCTACCAACTTATCTTCCTTACTTCTATGCTGATTTTCTTCTTCTAGAACAACAGTTGCAATATCATCGAAAACTAGAATGTGTGTATTATTGTTTAAATTGATAACGAGTTGATCATACGAATCTGATATACTTTGTAGTAGGAGTTCTACATATTTACTTATCTCTAGTATGTGTCCCAATGATGTGAGTTAGGAAAATAATGTATTCAAAGTGTTTAAGCGCTTCGTCACCGAAGTAGATTCTGCCATGCGTAAAGTATACAACTTCCACTTTAGAAAAATTTTGTTATGGAGTGATTTGTCCTCGTATAATTTTGTAAGGTGATCTCATATTTCCTTCGTCGTCTTCTTCTCATCTATACTAGATAATACTCCATCTGCAAGTGTTTTATAGTGACCCAATTCCTATATATATAGGAATCCCCTATTCAGAGAGTCATTTCGCATGTATAATTGTGTCTTACATTTAATCTACATACTGAAATTGTGATTTGGAATAATACTCAAGGTGTTAGATACATTCACTTGATAATTTTCGGGTATAAGTGATTTTGAGGTGTTTATTGTGCAAATGTGAATTTATTTATATCTTGACTTATGAATTTGTGATTTGGAATGATTAAAGGGATGAAAAGTGAAGGATTGGTATGA
>JAOXYD010000136.1:8714830-8725212 GCA_028565735.1 Pinacopodium congolense
ATATAAAATAATTTATAAATGTATTATATTATATAATTTTAATTTAACTATAAATTTTAAAAAAATTAAAATACAAATTAAAATTTTTTAAAAATAAATATTTTTTAATAATTTTTATACTAATAATATATGAATCCGATACAAAATTAACAAATTTTATACTAATTTATATTCAATATTATTAATATTAACCGATACGGATTAGTATTGATATAGTATTAAACATACTTTTCAGTATAGCTGTGAACTAACTCAGTACATTTGGATACTAGCAACTGCTTCCGTAACTTTTTCTCAAAATAAAAGAGGGAAAGATGCTTCCATAGCGGACGGAGGACGAAAGTTAAGGGTTTGTACAATACATAAAATTTAAAAAATAATATAAAAATATAAAAATTATATTAAAAAAATCACCATAAACAATAACTTGCTGGTAGCTATACATCCTAATCAAGAGACAACATAACTTGAGGCTGATCTGGCTTATGTGACAGCCCTAGTTGAACCTTACGTAGCTATAACTCGCCTAAGTATGCAATAAGCACTCGATGATTTGACCAGTTAAAATCTCTCTCACGTGACGTTGCCTGGTTCCGTAGTCACTCATGGCCAATCACAACATCAAGTAGTTATGATATGTGGGACCCCATTCCTTTTAAAGTAATTTGCTTCCCATGCTTGGAAGCAAGCGATAATCCTGCTAATAAACTTTACCATTAACTTGGAATATTAAATTATGAATATGGGCAACTGTATCGATAATGGAATATCAAATAGTATATCTTACATCTCTAAGTGAGATGAGTGGTATTACGCGAGTGCCTATTATCATGCACAGGACATGGTGATACTGTCAAACATGATCTAACTTCTCTCTCTCTCCATCACGGCAGAAACTATTGTATTCAGTTAAGAAAGAGATGCCTCGTGGGGTATTTATCAAGTCAATAAAGCTTGTCCTTCTACTCTTGTATTATTGACGTAAACTCTTGTGCATAACCTGCCTTGCATGTTACTCTGCTGTTTTATGAAAACGATATGTCATTTCTAGCCTTTCTAATCATAATGTTGGGGCTAGAGCTCGAAGTTTGTTACCGTACAAGGTTTATCACTGATATCCAAGTGTTTATATAAGACACCGTTCATAACCTTTTACAACAAAAACAAATTTGGATGGCAACTCCAAGCCCTCTCTTGATTTTTCTGATTACATCTTATCTATTTCTTGTTGTAGTCAATAGCAGTTTATCTCCTAGTTATTACTCAGCTACATGCCCGAAGGTGCTGTCCATAGTTAAGGCAGGAGTCATAGCAGCAATTAAAAAGGAAGCCCGAATAGGAGCGTCTTTACTTCGATTGCATTTTCATGACTGCTTTGTGAATGTGGGTTTAGTTTGAACTCTTTAGATTCAATTGTATATATATGTTCATAAGCTAAAATTATAGATGGATTGGATTAATGCAGTAATTTTATTAACAGGGCTGCGACGCGTCGGTTCTGTTGGATGATAATGCTACCTTCACAGGGGAGAAAACAGCAGCTCCAAATAATAACTCCGCCAGAGGATTTAACGTTATCGATGATATTAAAGCTACAGTGGAGAAAGCTTGCCCATGTGTTGTGTCTTGTGCTGACATTCTTGCTCTGGCTGCTCGAGATTCCACAGCTTATGTAAGCTCTGAAGTCAAAACTCAGTTCTAGTTGATGAAAAGTAGTAAAGAAAATTGAATTTACTGTTCAATATTGTAAGACTGTGGGCTAATTATTCATAGCCCTTGATAGCAGACTAGTAACCTTTTTTCTTTTCAAATATTGAAATGTGCAGTTGGGAGGTCCCTCTTGGATAGTTAGATTAGGAAGAAGAGACTCTCTTACAGCCAGCAGAGCAGCAGCAAACACATTCATACCTCCTCCAACTTCTAATCTAAGCGCCCTTGTAACAAGTTTCGCTGCACAAGGGCTCTCTTTTAAGGACATGGTAGCACTTTCAGGTATTCATCAACTACAAAAAAATTAATGTTGATGATATAAAGACAGAAGTATACATACCAAATATGAATATCCCCTAAGCTAATGAAAAGTTCAATGGTGCATTCTATCTCACTTAATTACTAAATCTGGATGACAGGTTCTCATACCATAGGGTTAGCAAGGTGCACTTCATTTCGATCCCACATCTACAACGATTCAAATGTTGACCCGGACTTTGCTAAGTCGTTGAAGCGTATTTGTCCGAAAAGTGGACAGGATAGTGTGCTTGCACCACTAGATCGACAAACCCCAACCCATTTCGATAATCTGTATTACAGAAACTTGTTGGTTAGGAAGGGTCTTCTTCATTCAGATCAAGTGCTCTTCAATGGCAGCTCCGCAGACACTCGCGTTTCTACCTATGCACGCAATCCTTCAATATTTTTTAAGGACTTTGCTGTTGCCATGGTCAAAATGGGCAATATTGGTCCACTTACAGGAAGGCAGGGAGAAATAAGAAAGAATTGCAGGAAAGTCAATTAATCTGAGTGCTTGATTATCAGTACCATAATGAAATTAAATAAAGAATTGTAATCAGTCAATAAACTCGGAAGCTTGCGTTGAAATCTCAGCAATCTATAATAATCTCTAAGGAAGCATCTTTGTTTGAGCAATCAGCCAACGTGTTCAAGAGGCACATTATTTTCAAATGTGATACTATGAGATATCAATCACTGTTGAGAAAATTAGGTTTGGACAAAACAAGATCGCAATTAAGTGAAATTAAAAATAATAAAAATAAAACTTGACACATAATTTTTACATGAAAAATTCTTTGAATAATATAAAAACCTTTGATAAAAATAAAAGAATTTCACTATAAGACAATTAGAAAATTCCAAGAACAAAAAAATTAAACTTATAAAAAATAAAAGTTTTTTCATCTCTCTCTTTTCTTTTCTCTCACCTCACTCTTTTCTCTCGTTTTCTGCTTTATGCATGAGTGATTTTAGCTTTGAGAACTCCAACCTATTTATAAGCAGGAGTATCAAGAATGGATGATCATTATAACCAGTCATCTTTGACTTTAATTGTTGACTTTGGTAGACACTGAATTCAGTACCTACTAAGTAATTTATATTGATAATTTTCTCACTTGAAGATTTGATTAATAATCAATCATATCTTTACACCATTCTTTCTTCCTTATTATTTTATGTTACTTACATTTCCATCAGACTATAAGAGGATTGACATTATATAAATTTGTCAATATTAATTACCTTTATCATAAAATTTGTTAGATTGTCTTTTGTATGAATCTTTTATATATTCATCATTTCTTCTTTTACTTTCTCATGAACAAAGTGATATTGAATTCAAGTTTGTTTTTATCTTTGAATGAAATGCTAGATTTCTTATAAGATACAAAGCATTCTGATTGTCACAAGACAAAGCAATATTTTCTTGTTTCTGTCTAAGTTCCTCCAACATTTTCTTCAACCACATTACTTCTTTACTAGCTTATGTAGTTGATACATATTCTGCTTTTGTTATTAATGTAGCCATAATTGACTACGGTTTTAAAATCCCGCTCAAGCTTCTTTAGCTAGTATGAACACATATCCTGAAGTGAATTTACTCTTATTAAGATCACTTGCATAATCATCATTAATATATCTTCTGATAGTAAAATGTAATCTTCCATAATATAATTCAACATTAGAGGTCCCCTTAATATATCTCAGCACCCTCTTAACATCAGTCCAATGCTTTTGATCAGGATTCGCCATGTATCGACTAACCACTCGCACTGCACATACAATGTCTGGTCTTGTACAAATCATAACAAAAATTAATCTCCTAACTACTGATATATATGACATTCGAGACATCTCCATCCTCTATTCTTCATTACTAGGACTTTTGTTTAAGGATAATTTGAAATTAATAGGAAGTGGGATAGAAATTGATTTACAATTTTGTATGTTAAATCTTCGTAAGGTCTTCTTTAAATAATTCTTTTGAAAAAATTAAATCTTCCTATTATTTATATTTCGGTGAATTTACATCCCTAAAATCTTGTTTGCTAGTCTTAAGTCCTTCATTTCAAATTCTCTAGCCAACTATACCTTTAAATTTTTAATAGATCATTGTTGGGGGCGGCTACCAACATATCATCTATGTACAATAGCAAGAAAATAAAGCCATTTTTATCAAACCTCTTGAAATATGTATAAGGGTCTCCATTTAGTCTGTTATATTTAAGACTCCTGATGAAGGAATTAAATTTCTTATACGAACACCTTGGCACCTACTTTATACCGTACAGAGATTTGTTCAATATATAACGAAGTCCTCTTTCTTTTTTTCTTTAAAACCTTCTGTCTATAATATATAAATTTCTTCTTCAAGATCTCTATGAAGAAATGCAGTGTTCATATCTTACTGCTAAAGATGCAAGTCAAATATAATACACATCATCAAGATTACTCAAAATATAATGAGTTGACCTATAGGAGAAAATATTTCATTTAAGTCAATTTCTTCTTTTTGAGTATATCCTTTTACTACCATTCTAGCATGATATCACTCTACTTGATCATCACCACTTCGCTTAATCTTGTAGACCAATTTATTGCTAATGGGCTTTCTTTTTTGCAATAGTAATACCAGTTCCTATGTTCTATTTTTATGAAGTGCTTCAATCTCTTCTTGCATTACTATCATCCACTGATATGCATTTGAACAATTCATTACTTTTATGACTTAGGCTACGATGACCTCTGATTTTTGTCTACTCTTATGCTTTGTGAGAGAATCCACTTGGGAGATTTCATCTTGCATAATAAGATCTATTTTGTTCGAGGCAAGAAAAGAAGCCAACATTTCTCCTATACCTTGATTCTTGGCCACACCTTTCAGTATTTTCACATTCCTCCTATGAAAGATGATTTTGAGCAATCCTCCTTCTTTGATCTAAACTCTTTAAAGTGCATAGGTTTTCAAACTGTTGCTTATTCCACCTCCGACGACTCAGCTTATCTCTAAGCCCGTTGATGATAATGCCATTGCTACTACACCAGTCTCTTCAGCACCTATTGCTACTTCTTATGATGTTGAAGTTTCCATCACTGTACTTTATCACAAGGTAGACCACTTGATTAGTCGTCTCGAAGAGTACAGCACCTTGCTACAAGAGATTCTCTTCAGACTTCCTCCCCTGCCACCTTCAGAAATTTAACATTTATATTTTGTTTTTGTATTGATTCTTGTGCTACCTTGGATGTATGACATTTCAATATTTATGATATTGAATCTTTCTTATTACGTCTGATTGTCTTTTTTTGTGCATTGATTTATTTCATACTTGATCTTATAATAATACTCTTTTGGTAATTCCAAAAAGGGGGAGAAGTATATGATAAATGCAATGGATATATGTTTTGTTTATATATAATGGATATACAATGGATATATATTTTTTATGTATATTTTGGTCATAAGTTGATCATTTGAGGGGGAGCTAATGGCTTGTTATTTGTAATATGTTAATCATTTTTGGGGGAGTTAACTATTTGATATAATGTTTGATATGATTTTAAATTGCCAAAAGTGTTAAACTGTTACTCCCTAACTTTGAAGCATTTAGGGGGAGCTTTATGATCTATTTTACTATTTATTGTGTTTATCATATCAATTAGTTTTTTCATCATTAAAAAGGGAGAGATTGTTAAACCAAAGATGGTTCCACCTTATTTTGGTAATGTCAAAACAACCTTTGTTACTAATGTATGTGTTTTTAAATGTGTTTGAAAGATAGGTCGAACAATTAAGGAGTCTTGAAGAAGAAAACGAGGAATCATATAAAGAATCATGTTGAAGAAGAAGTTTAGAATACATTTAATTTTGGTTTATTTAGTATAAACTTTACTTGTTTTATTTTGGTGTTCTAAAGAGGCTCATATTTAATTGTTCATGCATACATATTTTAGAATATGCATATAGGTGCATAATCAAGCGGTCTTATGTATTTTAATGTGATTAAATGAGAATCAACCTCTTAATACTTGTTTCAATTAATTAGGAAATCATAAAATAAGGTGTTAAAGAGATTAAGTTTGGATATAGACTCGTGGTCTTTGGAAATGGCTATATATTGTGTTGAAATATTTATAATTATTCGGCTGGGTGTGGTCTTTAGGTCGGTCGACCAAATAATTATATTCAGTTGACCTAATAATTGATAAAGGTTTATTGGTCGACTGAATGAATCGATTAGTTAACCGAAGCATAGGGCGAAGGCCTATCTGTCGACCGAACGAAGAGATTGATCGATTGAGTAAAGCGAAAGTTACAGATTACACAATGTCTTGTAATGTTATACAACGGTTAAAATTATTAATGAGTTTTATCCATTGGACAAATGGTAATATTACCGTAGTCTAATGGATACATGAGAAATTTTAAATATAAATAAGTTGTGTGTATTATGATTATGTGTGTGTCGAAAATGCAGAGTTTTAAGTAGAAAAGTTTAAGTGATATACAATGTGTTTTTATGTAAGGCATATGAATATCTTTTGTGCATTCATCCATCTAGCCTCTTATGATTGTTAAGTGAAATCAAGTGAAGTGTTTTTTAATTGTATTGTTATTGCGAGTGGTTGAGAGGTTATTCTTGACCCTAGGAAAAAGAAATAAGTGAAAGGTTCTCCTTTAGCCTGTGAAAAGGGATTGTACTTGTGACATTATTATCTTCAAAGTTGTTATAAGAACGAAAGTTTAACAGTGGTGTTGAGGACTGGATTAGTAGTAAGTGGATAGCTTCGAATCAGGATAAATTATGGTGTACTTTCTCCTTTCTCTTTGCTTTTATTTTCGCACTTATATTATCTAGTTGTTTTTGGGTAAATTTGCTTAAACTTCCGCATTTATAATTGTTTTGTGAAATAATTTTTTAAGTACTAATTCACCCATCTTTTAGTGCCATATCTATCCCGACAAAGTTTAATTAATATTAAAAATACTTTTCAACTAAATTACGAGAATATTAATTCTTATATAATGGGCATATATTCTAAAAGGACTAACAAGGCTTGCATTTTCCTCATTTCGTCTTATATTACATGTAAAATTCTCTTGATTTGTTATTGTAATAATTTCTAAAACACATTTCAAAAATCAATTTTAAAAGAAAGAGATAAAAAAAGGAGAAATAAAATTTATAATAAGGCATATTTTGACATTTAATACTTATAGATTATTAACTATTAAATTAAAGTGGTTTTAATTTTGAAAATTATATAAAAGAAATTGTTTATTCATATAATCATGTAATAAGATCACATGCTGACTTTCCTATACTAAGTGTTCATTGAAAAAAGTTGTTGTAAATGACAACTTGTGTTAAAGATCAAGATCAATCACCAAGATTGAAGAATAAAAAAAATTTCATTTAATATACATAAATAGAAAATAATCCCTTATGGATTATTTTTGGATTTCCACATCTTAAAATTTTTTCTTTGTAATAGAATTATTTCCAATATTTAATTATTTTGTATAAAGAAAATCACATCCATCTTTTAAAATGAATCATTATATTTATGTTTGAAAGAACAGTATCAATTCATACCCTCTCTTGCTGTTTTAATGTTCAAATTTTAAATTTAAAATTCAAACATCATAGGTCATATTTTTTTAAGTCCAATTCTATCATAGGTGGATAGTTATTTACATCATCTCCCACCCACACATTTTGGGATTATTTGATTAGAGTTATACACGTTCTAATACTCATTTAATAATTCGTGTAATTATCAAATAACAAGAGTTCATAGCAATACATCTGTTAGGAGTATATGACTTCTTAATTAACTAATCGATCCTTGAGTAGTTATGGTATGCTATACCCTAAGTTATATCTCGTATTTTTGCTCTCCTTTTATTTTATTTATTTCATTGTATCATTATCATATTCAATTCTGTACTTAAGAGACGATGTACTTTGAATACATTTTCATGTGAGTCAATAATCAAAACAACCTTCCTCTATTTTGAATTATCTTTTGAATTTAATTTAATTTTTTTTCCAATCAGTTCTTATAGATCACATTGTGCATGACCTTTTGATAATAATCTAAAGTAGCAATCCCTAATCTTAATTATTAATAATTAGATAAGACTTACGAGGATATATGACGATGTTCTTTTTAACGTCAAGGGTCTCACACAATATAAGTTTAGATTTTATTACTTACATTAATCCCTTTATGGTCATTATAGAACACATGGTACGAGTCATGTGGTACGTTATTAACTTATTTTCTTTCATTATGTAAATCTTTCATCCATATAATACCATACACATATTTAGTCAAACGTATATAATGTATGAATTAAGTTCATTTATCTACTATAATATTCACCTTTTAAAACTCATATATGGAAACTCAAGATAGATATTGTGATCATTTAATTACTCTTACCAATTTCTTTTTATCCTTTATCTAGGAAGGCATTAATGATTTAACTTTTGTTCTTAATTCTCACCTAAATAATAAATTTTAAACCTATCTCATCTCTAATTATTACAAATATTATAGGCGATTGCCCATGTGAGAGGGTGTCAATCTCTTATCTGTCTTGACATACAATTTTAACTTATGCAAAATAAATTTACATAAAGTATACATATTTCTTAAAGCAATGACATATAATTATTCAATGTCAATATTAATTTGGCATTCAAATATGATAATACAATGAGTGAACATACATGTAGAAATGTTGACAAATTATTTTTCAATATCTACATAAACTTAGTGACTTCGCATGCCTAAAATATATGTCTAAGGAAATTGACTTTTTCATTGGATTAGTCACCATATCTCTTATAGATATATACTTCTCCTCATGCAACTATTTCTTTCACATAATTATACCTAGTATCTATGTACTTGATTTGACTATAATGTTTAAGATCTTCAGTATAAACAATCATCACTTGATTATCACAATTAGTTGTCACTAAATTGCTATTACTTTTAATTATTCATATATTAATCAAGAATTTTCTAAGCTACATAGCTTCTTGTACTGCAATTAAAAATTATTTAATTTCAGCTTTCATTGTGGAATGTTGTTGGTTAGTTTAATACTTACTAAGTTCAAATAAATTTATTAATAAACATGCAAGTAAAATTCAATTCAAAACCAACAATATGACAGTGTATTGGTTAACAAGTAATAAAATGGAGCATTGTTATAACTCCGAGTGTCGAATCCATAGGGAATAGGGGATTACTAGGGCAATTAGATTACAATTATCTAGGGAGCTCAAGATTGCTTAATTAAAGGGGTTAGAACAACTAAATTAACTTAAAAACAACTAAATTAACCTCAAAGCTTCCAAACTTGCTATGAATTCCAAATTGATTTAAGAATGCCAAAATTGACTAACTTGTTAAGGTTTGGGCTTTAAATGGCTTAATTGAGTTATGGGAAAGATTTTGAATGCCTAATCTAGTGTCTTACACTAACTCAAAACATTACTATGGTTGATTCAATGCCTTGTCTCTAACCATCCTAAATTGAAGTTTGGTTATTCAATGATTTAAATCAGGTTGTTTATGGATTTATCTAACAAATTAGGTAGATTTATCGGATCCTCACTTGTTTCTCAACTTTTCTCTAAATGTTTAATTTATAATAAGCATTAATATCATCATTTAAGTAAATAACAACCCTTCATTATGTTTGGAATCACATTTAGCACCCATCTAGATCATTTTAGAACCATTCCCTAACTAAAAACATATTTAACCACTCATTTGAAGTAAGAAACAAATCATTCTCATCTTGTTCTTGAACAAATGATTACAAAAGATAGATTTTAATATAGAAAAAAGGTTAAAATGCACCATAAACAGGCTACAAACACATTTACAAGCTTGAATCACGTGTTTGAGCTTCAACAGTCCTTAAATACAAACATAGATATACAAACAAGATCAAAATTATGAAGAACACGAGAAAAAAACCCTAGAGTTAGAGCAATATGATTTTTCTCTCCAAATCTATGTTCCTCTAGTGTTCTCCCCCTCCTTTTGACTTTAGATACTCTACTTATATGTCAAGAGCAAGTGGGAGCAAATTTTCATAAGTTACAACTAATCAAATGTGAGATCTAATTAGAAAGAGCTTGAATGGTACTAAAATGCCACTTGATATATAGTAAAATGGTGTCGTATTACTACCCACATTTAAGACCTTATTGTTCGTTGGTTGAATAGATTAAAAATGAGAGTTCTTTAAACCTATTTTACTTTGAAAACCAAAATGATATTAAGTGAAAACCAACGTGACGAAAGGCAAGTGCACCTATCGAACAAGTAATAAAGTGGAG
>JAOXYD010000136.1:8725312-8744186 GCA_028565735.1 Pinacopodium congolense
GTGGCTCGAGGATTTTCTTAATAGTATGGACTAGATTATGATGAAACATTTAGTCTTGTTGCAAAGATAACTACAATACGTGTCTTGTTGGCACTAGTAACAAGCAAGTCCTGAAAGCTCTGGCCAATGGATGTGAAGAAGGCCTTTTTACATGGAGAGGTTGATCGAGACATATACATGGATCATCTAAAAGGGTTTGAGAGTAAGACTCATCCATAATATGTTTGCAAGCTACATAAAGCTCTCTATGGACTTAAATAAGCAACAAGGGCTTAGTACGGTAAGATCAGTGAATTCTTAATTCAAAGTGGTTATTCACTTACTAACGCAAATTCAAGCCTATTTGTCTAAGATTGTAGAGGAAAACTAGTAGTTGTACTAGTTTATATAGATGATTTGATAATCACTAGAGATGAAGAAGAATAAATTCGTCAATACGAGAAAATCTATTAGTTCCATTCTAGATGAAAGGGCTTGGAAAACTCATTCATTTTATTGGATTAGAAGTTGATTATATGAATGAAGGAATATTTTTATGCCAAGAGGAATATACGAAAGACTTATTACAAAAGTTTGGTATGGCTCAATGTAAACCAATCTCAACTCCTGTGAAGCCAAACATCAAAATTACTATTAATGAAAAAGAAGACTTAAAAGATGCAACTATGTATCGATAGATAGTTGGAAGCTTTATTTACTTGACACTTACAAAATCAGATATTGCATTTGTAATTGAATTGGTAAGTCATTTCATGCAAACACCAAAGAAATTTCATTTTGATACTGCTCGATGAATCTTACGATTTGTGAAAGATACAGTCGAATATGATCTTTTCTATAAAAGAGATGAAAATTGTAAACTAATTAGCTATTGCGACGTTGACTCCGTCAGCGATCCGGACACATCCAATCTCCGTCAGCGATCCATTGTCAGCAAACCAAGCAAGAAAGTTCAGTGCTTGTTACGTGAATCATCTTAAACAGCCGTTGAAAGTGGCAATTTTGGAAGCAATCAATCCTGCTTATAAGTCCTCGAGAAGGGTCGCCTCCATAGTCGAACAAAACTAAAACTTCTCGTGAAACAATAAGGAACAGCAATTTCTATTTTATAGTATAATACTACAGAACAAAAAGCAGTTACAATGGTGAAATTGGATTGGATGTGACAACATAGTGTTGTCTTGTGACAACTCTAACTGTACAACAAGGTTCCAAGTTTGAAAAACTTCCTCTATTTATCTTGGATTATATACTGCAATGTGGGATTATATACTTCAATATGACATCCATTCAGTCCAAATCATCAACTGAGGTAACCTCCTCTTCTGGTAATTCAAAAGCATCAACTTCGGCAAAATAAGCTCGCTGCTGCTCAATAAAATCTTGAGGCAGGCCCATCTTGTTAGTGTTGTCCAAGGACTGTGCTTGGCGCCGTTTCTGCAAATTGTTATTAAGGGAAAACTGATTCTTGTATGTTGAAAAGAGAGTAAGATTACGGCAAAAACAGCAAATGAACGGCCACACAGCATAACCAATCAATAGCAGAGAAAGGTCAAAGGGAAGAACATCCTCACTTTGGAGAACTCTATCAATGCTATGCACTAAGCAGGGTTCGTTCCAATTTACCACAGAGGTAGATAATCCAGTTTCAGAAACAACTAGCATTGGTACAAAAGTATAAGAATATAAATCCTCATTCTCACACTCTGATCAGTTAATCAAGCAGTCCATAAGCATAAATATCATCCTCTGATTTTATATATGCACAAAAATTGAGGATCAAAATCGCCCTACCTTATTGAAAGGCACTGTCCAGCACCTGGACTGACCCATAACTCCACCCTCAGTCATTTTATCCCTACAAAGAAGAGAGCCCAAAGAGGAAAAGAAAACAAGAAAAGCCACATTATTGAAACATGGAAACAATAACGAAAAATTAAATATTGTTTTTTAATTTATTTATCAAAAAAAAATTGAAGAATTAAAGAGCAAGCAGCCATGCTATTTTCAGCGTATCTTGCCATTTCATTCCTTGACATAAAATATTGAACACATATGATCCATATGAACATGATATGGTACAGTTGGCAAATGTTTTAAGCAGCAATGCAGACTTCATACAATGTTTTTTTTAAATGGCCATCAAAACGTGATAGTCCGATATGCCAGTGAAAAAAAACAATGTTCTCATTGAACGTTAGCTATATCAAAGCCACTTTCTACATCTCTCAGACTACTTTTGCAATCTGTCCTACAGAATAAAAACAAAATTGATGTTCCAATATGCTGGTCCATAGTTGGTTCTCATTTAACTGTTTCAAGGGATTGTTGGTCAGGATAAGAAAAGAACTGCAAAATAAATTTACCAACTATACTGGGCGTTTGCTGAAGGAGTACAACATATAGGTGCCGCAATTTCTTTCCCTTTCCTCTTTGTTCTGAGTGCAGATTGTTGTCTCCGATGGTAAACGGAAGATGGTTCAAGAACTTCGAGAGCAAGGTCATCTAATAATAACAGATGAAAACGGATAGTCAATTAGAACACAAAACCACAAAATCAATTCATGGCATCCATAACGCTGATGATGGCATAATGAACTAGTATTCCAACAAGTAGAATAACAACTCAAAGCAAGTCTAAGATACCTAAAATACAAGTCCCAAATTGAGACAATAGCCACAAATTTTCTACCATATCAAAAAGAGAGATCTAAAAAGGGATAGGCTAGCACTGATAGAATAGTACAATTTGCATCCAAACAAGAATTACGAATATCGAGTCTTAATAAACTTATAATACCCATATGCAAGATTTTTGCACGAATGAACTAGAAAACAAAAACAAAATCTGTAAGTCTGACACACCGCAGCAACAAAAATCACCAAGCAGAACAAAACTCCGAATTCTAGAAGAACGAAAGAGCCCTAGAAAGAAAATGGAAACGAAGAACAAAACCCTGGAATCCCCGATAAAATTAAAGCAAAATAAACAAAGGAGTAACAAAATTAACCAGTAACAGAGGTGGAATTACGTGAAGCAGAGGGAGTTGAAGACCCAGACACCAAACGTGACGGAGAATTCGAAACGGAGTTTTCGTTTACACCAAGCTCAGTGGTGGATCCAGTGCTCGAGTCAGCCTTGGGCCTAGGGGTGGTTTTCTTAGTTGGTTTTGAATTAGGGTTTAACAAATTGGCTTTATTGAGTTTGGAGAAGGAAGAGCGTGAAGGGCGTAGAGAACTGATGGAGTTGGTTAAATCTGAGAGTGGCTTTCTTTTTCTTGAGCTCATATTATCTTTGGCGCACATGCTTTCCCATTTCAGTTCGTCATAATGAAAATGAGAGATTATACTTATAGGCAAAAGGAGTATTGCGGAAGCTTGCTTGTTTTGTGCATTGGCGGGAAGCTCTGAATGTTTCCATAGCGAACCGCCGTGGTTGGGCAGGTTAAGGATTTTGAAGGCTGTTTTGTGGATCAGGTCCAAAAGCTTTAGCATGTGCAAGTATAGGCCGACAAAGCAAGTCTGCCTCCGGGTCCAAACTGGATTCTAGCCTTGTCTAATACGATGTCGATTCTTAGGGAGAGCATGTGTGTCTTTGAAATTTTATTTTGACATTTTCCAACTATGTTAATAAATATTCATCCAAAATTTTATTAAAATAATTTTATCAAACTATTTTTAAAATAAAAAATTCATTGAAATTAGACTCGAGAAAATCTTTTGCAAAAAACCTCTTGGAGGAGGAAAAATACCGAAATATGTGACTCTTCATGTATATATTTCTTCAATCAAATCCTATATAGTAGAAGGCTTCAAAGGTAAATGAATTTCCAATTGCAGATTTTATTCTCATCGAGCTTATTCCTAAAAATAATAAGAGAGGGGTTGCAACAATTAATACTATTGGATTAATAAGGTCTTTGAAAGTATTTGCGAAAAAGTTTGAAACTAACATACCTTGACTTGTATCTCCTCATGTGAACCTGCCCCTGTTTCTTCAAAGTTCAAACATAAGTATTAGATACGCCCCGTTTACACAAGCTAAAGGATCCACAAAAAGGATATGATTTCTCGTATTGTCATATGACCCATCCGACCCATCAGATTTTGTATTATATACTATTTTTACTAACAGTTTCAGCAACCTCTTAATTAGATCCACATGTAGACCAAAACATAGGCTCAACAAAAATTCACTCATTTCTCAACTTTTTCAATATATTGTAATAAGTTGATACATTCATTCTCCCCCATGGAACTAATTGAGCTTATTTCTCTTTCCAACTAATATTTCAAAGGTCTCTTACTCTCTTAAAACCCTTGCTCTAACCCAATCGAAAATTTCTTAAGTTGAATTATAACAAAGAGTTTGTTTCTAAATTAAGCGATGTCGTTTTTTAGAGCAATAATTGAAAACCTAAACCTAAATCCATCGTTATTGCATTTTCAATGGCGGCTTCTCTCCTATCGCCTCGACCTAATGTTTAAGCGACTATTTGATTATTGATTTCTTCATTAGTTATTGATTTCACCATCCTTCAAATCTAATAAAAATTTATTTGTTTGGTAAATTTATTACTATCATTGTTGATTTTGTCTCTTGTTTAATTATCGCACTGGTTCATCTCCTCCTTTTGATTATTTTATTTCTTATGAGATTTTAGTCTTTGAAGTTTCGCATAATAAATTGTTATTGATTTAATGTTGGTGGTTGTTGTTGAGTAGACGACTTTCAATCTATAAGAGCACTTGAGATTCGACGGCTTTCTCTTATAAAACTAGGTTTCCTTTGATCTTATCTCCTAGAACTCTCTCAATTTTTTCGAGGTACTCTATTTTCCTTTTAAATATTTACTTCGCGAACCTACTTCACGGAAGATTGTTGTTTCCGTCTACAAGAATACTCGCCAATACTATTTTGAATTATTTGAACTGAGAAAATTTTTTTAAGTGGGTCTCCATAAATTTGTTGTATCCTGAATTTCGATTTTCGTGTTCCATCTATTGACTTCAAAGCATTCTTCCTTGACAAAATATTTTTTTGGAAATTAATAATTTACAATTATAAAAAGAGTATTATTACCATGGATAATTTATTGTTTTTTTTATAAAGTAAAAAATTACATGGCTTTTCATAAAATTAATAAATAATTTCACACTCATCAATCTTAAAGTTATTCAATATTAGAATACAAGGAACGAAAAAAAACTACAATAATACATTAAAATATGCGTAAATGAAAACATGGTTAGTGCATCTTTATTCTATCATATCATACTCTAGAAAATTCAAATGACTTAAGGTTAAATCTATTTGAATTGAGGCACCTTTAACTTTAAATTTCCTAGATTGATTAAGTTTTGACCATTTGATTAATCCTTTAAATTTAGTGCAAAATTTCAAAAGTCAAGTTTATTTTTAATTCCCTTGCAAATTTGATTTTTTGTACAATTCCAAGTACCATCTACAACTTTTAGAAAATATCATACTGGAGGGGTTTAATGAAAACTGACAATTTGACTAATCCTTCAAATTTATTGCAAAAGTTCAAAAGTCAAGCTTATTTTTAATACCCTTGTAAATTTCAACTCGAGGTATCATCTATAACTTTTAGAAAATGTTATACTGGAGGGGCTTAACGAAAACATCAGCAACTTGATACAGATATGTTTCCAATTGTTTTGTTTCAGATGTGGCTGCACAGTGTTTTTCTCTTTTACTTCAGGTCCAGTCAGTCTCAAAAGTCGGCTAACCGAGAACCAAGCAAAGAACAGACTGTAGAGGAACATACTTTGATGGACCAGTCATTTGGCAATCAGAAAACAAACATTCTAGTTGAGTTTTGATTTTTAATTTTAATTTTTTATTTTTTAAATATATAAATTTATAAATAAAACACATTAATATAATATAAAAATTAAAAAATACAATAATTAATATAAAAACTCAACATTCATAACAAAAAATTACAACTCACAACTCAACTAAACATCTTTTTATCAGTTTCCAGCATTATTTGATAAACTACTATGGACAGTGAAAAAAAAAAAAGAGTTGAAGTTTTTGAAACAATTCGGTAGTCCATTAACGAACTTACTAAGAGAGAAGATATGAAACAAGAACTCATGGCCACAGGAAGAAGATGATAAAAGTTACGAAAACAAAAGACTTCGTTAATTATGATAAACTTATTCAAACGAAATTCTTATTACAAGATAAGCAGAATTTAAAAGAAAATTAAACAAATAGTCGATTTACACACCAATTTTCATTTTGTCATTTTTCATGCATTCTAAATTAACATCATTTGATTTTATTTGTTCATGTATTCCAAACTACTAATATAAACATAATTACAAAGATTATATTTAATAAGATTATAATATATGCATCAATAAAAATAATCACCTATTTAAATTATTGTTTGATATTCCACGCGATTAAAAGAATTAAGAGAAAAATCTTATTTTTTTATTACTGTACGAATTTTTAATCTTTCAATTGTTAATAAAATTTATCTTTATTTTCAATTTAAAGTTTTTTATCATTCATCACATTTAATCTAGTTTTGTTCTGGTTGGATGAAGAATGTGCACCCTGGTTCACTCAAAACCACACTACAGTGGCATTAAGGGAAGACAATGACCAAATCAGTGGCACAATTTACCTTTTTTTTTTATATATATACTTTACTTTCGTACTAATTGCTAAATCATTTACTGGTAAGGGATATATTATCCCTAGGCTGAAAATACGAGTTCACGTCGTCCGTAATTTGTAACCACGTGCATCTCCTGCTAGTCGGTGGACTGCGCACGTGTTTGTATTCTCCGACAACTGCTTTAGTTTGATATTGTATCTTCAAATGTAAGAAAAGTGGAGACGAGGATTATTTCTTAGTTATAAAAATATCAAAAAGAAAGGGTATTATATATTCCGGTGCGGTGAATACATTCACCAGTTTGTGAAACCACTCTGATGCACGTCAGTTTCCATATCTCAAAATCCAAGGTACCTAGACTTTAGTAAATCCAATGGCTCCAAATAATCTGACGTGTTTTGGAGTAATGTCAGAGCACAGTAACAAGGTAAGTGGAGTGGAGCCTCTAGTTTAAGTTTCCAATGTTCCATGAAATGCATGTGAAAGTAAAAACCAAGGGGCCAAGGCTCCAAACCAACAAAACCACATTGAACGAATTTTTCCACATCCCGTAATGGCTATATAAACCAAAATTCACTGGCTTCCCTCATCCCATTGAACAAATCAATCAATTATCGGTTTCAAGGAAGTTGAAAGAAGAGGGAAGAATGGAAAAGATGGAGGCAATTCAGTCATGGGTTTCAAAGCACAAGCTCACAAGCATTGGTTAGGGACACCACACTTTGTCCTCCTGTCCATACTTGCCTCCCTTTCATCCTACGAGTACTTCTGACTAAATGTTTCTTGGTGTTGGTATTATATAGGCGCTCTGTGGGCAACTGCAGTTGGAGGATCAGTGGCTTATAGCAGTGCAAGAACACCTTTGAAGCCAAGTCTCAGGCTCATACATGCAAGGTATCATCATAACTCTGGATGGTTTTCATGTCTGTTCATGTGGGGGAAAATCTTAACCTTTTTCGAGTCTACAGGATGCATGCACAAGCCATCACACTGGCGGTCCTGTCAGGAGCAGCAATTTATCATCGCTATCACAAACGAGAAGAGACCAGTGTCACTGCCATGCCTAAATAGAAATTGAGAATCACATTTATGGTTGATGGAGAGGTTGAAATTAACAGATGCGCTTAGTTTTGGATTTCTGTTCCATGTTGGACGAACTGAGCGAAGCAATAATAGTATAATGTAAATATTCATTTCCAAGGAATCGATCTCAACTCCGCATTTACGTACATGATTAGTTTCATATCTATATTAATACAGCAATAAGCAAGATTTTGTATGTCTACTTCATCAACCGCTCATTACCGAACAGATACATCCCCATAATCGGAATAATTATCACTCATTCTCAGCCCTGATCTGTGTGAAACTTATAATTACGATGATAATTTAGAGTATACCATCTGATCAATTGAGAGCCCTTTATGGTGGCCCAGGAGCATTGGTCTGCTTCAGTTCAGAACAGAAGAGCAGACGGAAAGCCCAATCAATTTCTTAACGGATTCAAAAATCGATGGGAACATGTGAATAGCAGCATGTCAAATTCTGTAATTATGACCACTGATTGTCAACTTTTAATCTTCCCATATTCGGAGTAGCTTCTATAAACCCTACCCACAGGCTGGCCTAACTGAAAATTATTCTCTTTAATGACAACAAAGTTGTAAGGCTGAAGGCGTACGCCAATTGGCATCAGATTCAGATGTTGAATGATTAGGGAAAGTTGCTAACAAAAATTAAAAAGGGGGATCGAAAGATAAGACAGGCTGGTGGTCTACCTAACAATAAATGTTTATTATTCCTTCGAATTTCTTAGATTTTGTTTAAAAAACTAAATATCACGGAGAACGGGTTACTTTGGGACTACGTGCTTTCCTCTTACATATTTGCTGTTGTAAGGTTGGAAAGTCCCTTTCTCCTTCCTAACTTTCTCCTTCCTCTTCTGCAAGTGTAATGTCACTCCCCCATCTATGGAGCTATTTTTGGTATAAATATTCGATTGTATAAAATTTTTACCATGACTTAAATCTTCATTAATAGAAACCTCACGAATTAATTAAAGACAAAGGTTGAAAAGCCTACTTTTTCTAACTTCTTACCGAGCAGGTCAACATTTTGGGTTGTCCTAAAGTCCCTTTCTCCAAAATTTTGCTTTAAAAGACAAGGCCAACAACCTTCACAGCTTTATTTATAGTTGCCAAAATAACAATAACAGCCTTCTCCTCCCCCCACAGGTTTATTTTGTAATCAATGAAGTATTACAAAGCGATGGTAAATGATACAAAAGCAGGACCCGGATATACTATTCTAATCCTGGAAAATATGGTCTTGGTTAAGAGTTTAGGCTGTAAGACGACCAAATAATCGCTGCATATATATAGTTTTGACTGGTTCAACATAAAGCATTCATTTTCCTTTCTGATAAACCAATAATTAATAGTGCTGGGCCTAATGATTTGTAGTCCATTCATCAAATTAATTATGACAAGAACTTACAATAATTCCAATAAAGATGACTCTTTAATTGCTGATGGTTATCGAGGAAGGGAAGCAAGAGCTTACATTTGAGTCCATAACAAGAAAGCTTCTCCATTCTCTTCTAAAGTCATTAAAGTCTCTGTTTCCCTCGTCTGTGATCTTATTCTTCGACGAGGAGACATAATCAAGCAAGACAAAAATGGATTGCTCCATTTGTGGTTCCATGCCATATATTCTAAGGCCCCCGAGAAACACTATATGCGCTGCGTGCTACGACGCTGCCAGAAACGCAATCGCTCTGATGAACAAGCTTGAAGGCGACAAGTCATCCACTGATAAAACCATTACTTCTACTACGTCGACTCCATTGCCCAACTCTTCCAAGGCAAGCAAGCTCTATTTCCGTTTTCTCTTGCTTTTCTCATCACATATTTTAATTCCTGTATATGCTTTCCTTTCACTGGGATTTCTTATGTAGTCAATAAACAAAAATGATCTATTCCCCTCCCTCCAAATTAATAATCACCGCACCGAGCTATGAAAAATCTGGGAATGTAGAGTAGTAGTGATTATTCATGGTTTAGCAATTACTCCATGGGCACAGAGGCCTAGTTAATAGGCTTAGACTCGAACGCTCGCATGTGGGCCGGAATGGATTTTCTTCCACTACAGTTTCTTGTCGATTGGTAAAGAACTGGCCGCTCCTGGTCATTGACAACATAATGGAGTCAACGATAAGCCAGTTGCCATTGGTCAGGAGCAGAAATCTTCTCTCTTTATGATACGTCGTACACAGAGGGACTTACTAATTTCCTGTAGCCCAATTTAATTGCTTTCCCAAGCAGAGCGACGAAGAAAGATTTGTTTTGTCTGACTCCAACGCGCATCTTTTCTATAATGAATGACTAGCCGTCTCAGGTCACAAAGTGACATTATTCACGTTCTAGATAAACCCACCTGCCCATTCCAGACAACAATTAACCACTCGGTAACATAATAATAGCGATAATGATTATTATTAAAAGAATGATTGGTACAAGAATAATTAAATATACATTTTTTTTGCCATGGAATGCCTTGGGTTGTAGGTTGAACTTTGTCATTTGTTTCGTTACCCTCAGCCACTGGCAAATGTTCCGAAGTGGATGAATAGTATGAAGGATGCAGAGGACGATCTGAACGAAAAGATAACTTTCCTGAGCAGCTTCACTGAATTGTTTAAAGATCAAATTCTTACGGATGTAGAGCTCAAGCCCGGCGATGACGGACCGTCATTATCTGCTCACAAAGCCCTCCTGGTAATTAACTCTGTTAGTGCTCACCCACGGAAACTCGTGTACTTTTACTGATGATTGCATTGCTTTCTTGTTTATCACTAATTTACGCATAACTAGGCAGCAAGGTCCGAAATATTTAGGAACATGATGGACTCTGATGCATGCAAAGCTCCGGCAAATGACGTCATAACTTTCCCCGATTTGAATCATGAAGAATTGGAATGTCTTCTGGAATTTCTTTACAGTGGAAGCTTGCCAGCAGAGAAGTTGCAGAAGCATGTCTATGCGTTGACCATGGCGGCTGATAAATACGACATCCTATACTTGCTGAAGTTTTGTGAACGGCATATGCTTTCAACTTTGGACTCTTCTAACGCTCTTGATGTGCTAGACATATCAGATGCTTGTTCTAACAAAGCATTGAAGGAGACCGCTTTGAATTTCATTGTTCGAAACGTTGAAGATATAGTTTTCTCGGCCAAATATGAGGCATTTGTACACAAGAACCCGCACTTAGCTGTGCAAATTACAAGGGCGTTTTTTATGGAATCCAAAAGCAGAAGAACATGCGGAGTTTAATCAATGCAATAAAATTTATTGCCATCTTATTTGTCATACAATATTCTGTAATGTCTAATTGCAGTTTTAAAATAATTCTATCATGCCCATTCAGGACTTTGTGGAGTGAATGTTCTAAGTTACTGACCAATTAACTATTCCAAAGTGAATCATGTTATTTATAAAAGTATTTATCCTCTATTATAAATAAATTCCTTAATACGGAAAGGCTTGCATAAATTACTAGAAAATTCTTACATATTACTAGAAGACTTTTGAATATTTTATACTATTTTCAACATTACACTATCCTAAGAGTCGTACTATAGAAAATTTAAAATTATCATTATTAACATCCCCTTAATTTGAAAATGTTTTCATTATACTAAATAATATTCTTAATCTTCAAAAATCTTTAGACTTTAATGGTTTGGTGAAAACTATCTCCAACTTAAAGAGTTTTCATATACTTGAACTCTACTTCCTTGTTGGTAATACATTCTCTAATGAAATAATACCTTGTATCAATGTACTTCATTCAATCCGCAACACTAAATTCTTGGCAAGTGCTCATGTAGACCTTTTATGAATGCAAATTTTTGTAGTTTCTTCTTGTGACAAGTGAAGTTCTTTAAACAATTTTCTAAGTTAAATAACATGACAAGCACATAAGGTCGCAGCTTTATATTCAAACTCACAAGTTAAAAGTGTAACAATAGATTGCTTGAAGCCTAAGGATAGCATAATTATCCATAAAAAAATGCGAAACTATTGGTATTCTTTCTATTATCATCTCCCGCAAAATTACTATCACAAAATCCCACAAGTTTAAAATTAGTAGAAGAGGAATAAAATAGTTTAAAGTTAACTATACTTTTTATATAGCAAAGAATCCTTGTACAACTTTCATATGGGTAAAGATAAGGGCTTCCATATGTCAATTCACTATTCTAATTGAATAAAGGATATCGGACCTTCTATATGTTAAATATATCAAACTTCCATAAAATTTTTTAAAACAGTGGAATTGTTTTTTTCTCCATTTTTAAATTTTGACAAATTTTGTTTAACTTGTATAGGTATGTTCACAAGATTACAATCAAATATTTTGAACTTTATTAAGACCTTCTTTGCAATACTTTCTTGAGAAATAAATATACCTTCCTCCATTTGCCTTATCTCTAGGCCCAAGTAATATGGAATAAACTCTATACCAATTATTTCAAATGAAAGTGGTGTAATCTTTTTAAATTTATAAAAAAGCTTAATTTATTACCAGTGAAAATAAGATCATCCATATAAAGACATATAGGTAAAATATCTTTATTATTATGACTTTTGATGTGAAGAGCATATTCACTAAGGCAATGACCAAGCCCATATTCTTTAAAATATTTGTTGATGTGGCCATTCCATGCCTTTAGTGCTTACTTTAAACTATACCATTCTTTTTTTAATATCAAAACTTGTCCTTCATGTTTGTTAACCAAATAACCCAATAATTGCTCAATATAAACCTCTTTTTCAAGATAGCCATTAAAACAAGTCAACTTTATATATATTTGATAATTTTTTCATTTCATTTGAGCTACAAAAGAAATGAGTAAACGAATAGTATCCTTGCAAGGGATAAGTGTAAAAACTTCTTTATAGTTAATTTCATGCTTTTGCTTATATCCTTTGACAATAAGTCTTGCTTTAAATTTCTCTACTTGTTCATTAGCATTCTTCTTTACCTTGTATATCCATTTTACACCAAATGACTTCATGACCCTTAAAAAGAGTTGCTAATTTTCAACTATTATTCTTTTCAATTGCCTTGATGTCCTTATCCATGGCCAGCCTCTACTTTTTATCTTATATGACTTCTGCAAAATTTAATAGCTTACTATCTACAATAAGATTACAAAAAATTCATCATTATTAAAAATAACTTTGTTAGATATTGCATAAATGTTTCCAATATCTTTTATTTTCCTTGGCCTTTCACTTAAACTTTCTTCATGATGTAATGGTGGTGATAGAGATGGTGTTGTTTCTTGCATAGGCACCATGATATCTGTTTCTTCTTTCTCCAAAATATAAAAGAGAGTGATCTTTATGAGCCTCTCAATTCCAAATAGCTTTTTCATCAAATTCAACCTCTCTATTTATCACCACTTTTTCCATTATTCGGATTGTATGATCTGTAGTCTTTGGACTGTGAACCATATCCTAAAAAAAACATGTTTAACAGATCAACTACCAAGCTTAGATCTATGGTATTTAAAAATATATAATGTTTCTAAAAACATACATGACAGACACTAGGATTTCTTTCACTCCATGCGTCTTGAAGGGTTTGATCTTTGAAATTTGATGTTGAAAAGTGGTTGTACAAATATATTATATAAGAAACAGCTTTACCATAGAACATTTTAGGTATATTTTTATCTTCAACCTGCATCTTACTATATTTGGAATGGTTATATTCTTTATCTCAATTATTTCTTTTTTTTTTCCGGTGATCTAGGAACTATTAAAGGACTAAGAATTTTATAAGTTGCACAAAAATCATTGAATTTTTTAAAATTAAATTCGACGCCTTAATTTGATTTCAAAGTTATGATCTTATTGCCACTCTCTTTTGTTATGAATATCTTAAGATTCTTGAAAGTAATAAAAGATTCTAATTTTAGCTTAAGAAAATAAACCTAAGTTTCCTAACTAAAATCATTAATGAAGAGTAAGAAATATTTTTCCTTATCAAATGAAGGTGGATTGATTGGTTCACTCACATTAACATGCATAGGTTAAAGAGGACTACTTGTTCTTAATATTGCGTTTTTAGGAAACTCTTCTAATCATGTTTCCCATTAAGTTATGATTCACATAATTGATTATATGATTCACATAATGTATTATGTAAATAGAAAAACACAATTTTAGAATTTAACAAATTAAGGTATTGAAAATCAATATCCAAGACAGATAAGAACAAACAAAATCTGTTTTAATGAAGTTGAAAGATAAGCTCTAATATATCAAACTAATCAACTTAAAAATAAAAACTATGATTGATTCAACTCATAAGCACTTAATCTAACATAAAACAACAATTTCATAGTTTAAAAAAATAGATTAGAGAGGATAGAGATAATAGAAAACCAAAACAGTGTAGAATAGAGACAACTTGTAGATGTGAGGAAGATTGATTTTTCAAATCTGATTAGAGAGCTTAAAAACATGTTTTTAGAGTTTAGGGAGGCTAAGATATCTGTTAGGGATGGTTCTGCAGCTTTTTGTTATCAAAGGAAATAAAGAGCTATTGGACACAGACTTAATCGGTGGGCTGTTGGAGTACAATGGCGCCGTTGTGCTCTTCATCAATCTACTATTTTGCTCCAAAAATCAAACATTCGAAAGACAATAATTTCAAACAATTCCAAACATTATCTTAGCATAGAATAAGACCTCAAATAAGTTTTAAGACGTAATTGGATGCTATAAAACAAATCAACATTATTTAATAACTTCAAAATTAGTGAATTTACTATAATATGAAACTTTATGCAACTTAACATGAAATTATATGCAATGCACGATCAATGTTCCCCTAGGTCAATTGGATAATAATTGAAACTTACAATTGTATGCAAGACAGCCTAACTAAGGTCTTATAGCTTCCATATATCTTGTTCTTCCTTTAGCTTCTTTTTAGTTCTTCAAACTTCAAGATTTACACTTAGAATCACCTTGAAATAAACCTATATTTGAATTTCACGATGTATGCTCAAAGTAGTAGTAATAATTATATTTTATTATAATCAAAACTAAGATTGGAACCTCCCTTAGCTCAAAAAAATCTATTTTAAAGGCAAAGAGAAGCATATAATCTAATCAACAATTAACACAAAGTAATATCCCTAATTATGTAACCTAATTACACCTTTAATGGTGATTCTCTAAAACTTATGTAATAAAACCAAATTTGAAAATTATAGAGGCAACTAAAAATTATAACAAGCTACTTATCACTTCAACAGATCATAAAAAATCAAAATGATTAATAAAAAAATGAGATTATTGCATGCAAAAATCAAATTAAATATAAGAGCACAAAATCTATCAAAATATGCAATGTATTTGTTCCAATCTTTATATACACGAATTTAACCATTTAATTAATGTAAAATAAATGAAATGAACTTATTGGAACATCAATATATCAGTTCATAACAAATTGCAATAATAAAAACAATTTTAACACATCAAACAAGTGAATTAAATTAAGAGTTAAGCAAGAATTGTCAAACTTGGACAGTTTTGAGGTAACCTACAAAATTAAGCTAAAAAAAAAATGATATAATGACTTTAAAAATTAAAAAAATACTAACAGCCTTCTAATACCTTAAAAAACTAAAAACAATAAATTTGCAACAAAAAAATGGATTTAGAAGTCAAATTAAAATGAGCAAAGGAGCTACATAGAAAACTTGATAGATTTGAGCAATTTGTGTTTTTTGATCTCAAATAAATGTTATGAGTGCTTAAAAATCAAAGTAAAAGATCCAATGCACTCTTGAGACCTTAAAAAAATGTTTATGATGATTTTTAAGCAATAAAAATAGATTTACATTCCCAAAATTGAAGAACACAGTAGCTGAACCAAAACAGAGATAGTTTTAGTGAGTAGGACCTTAAGAGTTCGAAACGAACGAAATATTCACTTAAAAATTCAAAGGCAAGCTCAGTGAAACTCTTCTATATCTAAATGAACTGCAAACATAAAATTTCCAACACTATAAATGGATTTTAAAAAATAAATTTGAAGTTGAACAAAAACAGTACAGAAAATAAAGGTAGCTTTAGTATTTGAGAGATCTGATCTTGTAATTTTTTTTCCAAAGTATCTAAACTTGTTAAAACAGTTTAGAATGATATTTATAATGTTAGGAAAGAATTTGAGACTTTAGAAATAAGAATTAGTCATTTAAGATTTAAAAAACCATTGGAAAAGAAAAAGAAACTAACCATTATGCATGACAAAAACCTAACGGCGGGTTCTGAGAGTAATATGGTGCCTTCCAGACTACTGTATACCTCTCTAGAAATAGGGGCAATACGAGAGTCTAACAGACCACCGTATATGTTCTAGAAACATATGAAAATGCCTTAAATAAATTCCAAACCTTTTCAAACAAATTTATAACATTAATTAACACTTCAAATAAGTTTTAAAGCATAATTCAAGGCTATTTCGATCATAGAAATAATTTAATTTATCCAAAACATAAGAAATGCCTTGATTATGAAACTTTTCATTCTTAAACAATTTTAAATTCTTTTCAAACAATCCATAAACCTAAATTCATATTGCCATTATATTACAAATAAATTTAAACACATATGATCAACACTCAAACAATCTTTCAATTCACTGAAACTTATCAACAAATATAAATTAAATCAATTCAATGCATTTCAACTTAATTATACAACATTTATCCTTTATGCCATTCTATGGAAAATGTCATAATCAAATTTAATTAATTACGAAAACCACAATTCAAATACTATATGCAAGTGATCATGTGAAAATGATATTCAAGTGTGAAAGCCCTTTTCAAGAATTAATTAAGAATCAAGTTTAGAATACTTACACCTTAAGCCATTTTCCTAAACCTATCCAAACTTGATCTTAACTCTTAATCATCACTTGATCTTCAACCCTTATTCATTCTTGATCATCCAATGCTTGAGCTCTTTTACCTTAGTTCCACAAATATTTTCTTGCACTTTAAACATTAACCTATCTTATAAATGCATAAAAACTTAAATATTAGTAATAATAAATTTTTTTATCATCAAAACACATGATTGGAACCTCTTTGGTTCAACAATCTCCCCATTTTTGGTGATAACAAAACTTATGATATTAAGAGCATATAAAACACATATGCATCATATTTCATGTAATAAAACTCATATTTAACCTTAATATCACACATCTTTCTCCCTTTTTTTTTGACATAATAAAAAATATTACCAATTGTAACTAATTTAAAAAAAACTTAAAACCAATTGTAAATAAGTCTTTAACCTTACTCCCCCTTACTTCATGTATCTTTAAAAATATTATCAATTGTATGTAATGCTCCCCCTAAATGAATGTAATTATGCATTATAGAATAATAAAGATGAAAAATGGATGAAAATGTACAGAAAACATTACAAAACACATATCATGCATTTTTTGCATAAAAAATATGTATTATGCACCTTTGTACACCAAGAGCTCATATTATACAATTTCACATCAAAAACATATTTTTAGGCATATTTTACATAAAAATTACATGTTATGCATATTTCACATGAAAAATGTTACATTATAAACATACATTATGCACCAATACCAAGTAAAATTTTCGTAAGTCGTGCAAAGCCAATTGATAAATGTCCAAAGGATATGCTTCCCCTAAATTTATGCAATTGCAAACATTATGGTAAACCAAGATTATGTTTTTGATCCCTTTTCAAATATACATAATTTCAAAGATGATACTAATTAAAAAAAAAAGATCCAACTTGTAAAAAATGATACAAATTGTAAATTATAATAATCATAAACATGATGTCAATTGTAAAATAATATGGTAAGCATTTGTAAAAATATTATACCAATTGTAAAAACCAAAATTAATACCAATTGTAAGAATATGATACCAATTGATACCAAATATAAGAAAAGATACCAATTGAGAATTTAAAGATATAATACCAATTGAAAATTTAAAAATATGATACTAATTGCAAAAATAAATTATAATACTAATTTCAACATACATTTTCAAAATATGTTCAATGCATCCTTTTCAAAACAAGTCATACTCTAAAATCAATGTAATGCACCAATTTGAAAAATCATGTAACAATTTTGATGTAATGTGCTAGTTTCAAAAATATTATGCAACTATTTTAATAAAATGTACTAGTTTAAAAAAAGGTTATGCAAGTATGCAATGACTCTAATATTAAATATGCAATAGCTCTAAGATTAACATTCAATGGCTCTCTTTAAACATATGAATCCATTTTTAATCAAAACCAACAACTAAGGTTAACTTTTTCAAATCAAACACAAATATCCAAAGATCATGTTAAGATGTATATTATCAAATAAGGATATAGAAATACTTCCTTTTGCATCACCATTTGATTCCAATTCCTTTACTCCTCACTTGGTTAAAAAATTTGCTTCTTGGTAAGCTTATGTAAGACATTTATGGTAATGTTTCCACTTCTATTAAAACGTTGAAAATGCTACTTTTTTACTTCTTAGCTTGACACCAATTGTATGTTGACCTACAAAATAAGAAACTAATATACTTTAGATACCCACATTAACTTGAGTCTTTAGGAGTTAGCCTTAACACCTTTTTTTACTCACACATTTAATGGTTTCTTAAACATTCTTTGTTTAATAAAAAAAAAATCAACATGGCCAACGTTACCACAAAAATTACAAATATATGTAACATTATGCATATGATAATGAAACCTATGATCTTGATGTTTAAATGCATTGCTTTTACTAAAATGGGCTTTTCTAGAATGATTATTATGCATATGAGAGTTATAAAAGTGCATCATGTCATTATGCCTATGAAACATGCCACTTTGTCTAACATGAAACTTAAATGTATTTCTAGATTTAACATCTCTAAATGTACTTCCTCGATGAAAGTTATTCCTAGAATATGAATAAAACATGTTTGGTGGCCTTAAATAAGTATAAAACATGTTTTTAGATGTATGAGAATGCATTTGAGGTATTTGAGAGATAGATGGCCTATTTTGCTTAAATGGTCTATCATGAGACCTAAATATATGCCTATCCTTTTCTTGATGATATGG
>JAOXYD010000136.1:8744286-8759315 GCA_028565735.1 Pinacopodium congolense
ACTTTGCATCTAGTATTATACTTCTGGTAGTATATGTGGATGACATTGTTATTATTGTTAGTGATATCCTAGAATTTTATCTCATTTTTTTAAACACTCAAAACTTTGATTAAAGCTTTAAAAAGACAGATTACTCAAAGCTGTCCCTAGCAACTCTTTATTTCCTTTTTAGGATTAAACGTCTCTTTTAGCTTCCAAATAGTTGCGGCTACAATTTAAATTTCTTAAAACCTTTCCTAACCCTATATATAACATCCTTAAATACTTTGAGTATTTTTTGAAGCCTTAGAAACAAGATTAAAAAACAAAAATCACTCAAATCTTAAGGCTATCTCCTTCTTCATTGTTTGCTTCTTTTCTTTATTGTTTTAGTTTAATTTCATCCCTCTCCATATTAATCTATTTTTCTTTTTATAAATTAATTTTTTTGGTTAGATTAAGTGTTTAAAATTTTTTTTATCATAGTTTCATATTTTAGGGTATTTATTTTGATATAATAGAGCTTGAACTCACTTATAGTACAAAAATGTTCTAAATTTAATATTGATTCTTACTATCTTAATCTACTTATAAAATTTAGAAATTATTTTTTTCAATTTATTTAAGTGTCCTGGAGTCTCTTTAATTTTTTTAAATTTTTGGAAGATTATTTCATAGATTTTGAGTCTGTTCTTCTTAGATACATCGAAACTGTCTAGATTTTTCTGTTCTTACTTTCAACATGGTTCTTGATATTTTAATTTGTTTCTAAAATAGTGAAATAAGTATTTTTTTTTTTACTTAAGTGTCCTAGAGTATGTTTAAATTTTTTTCAAATTTTTTAAAGATTATTTATGTTTTTTTAAAAACATTTTCCAGATACACCTAAATTGTCTCTAATTTTTTAGCTCTTGAGCTAATCTCATTTTTTATTAACTAGATCAGATTCTGGGTATGCAAATTTATTGTGCTTTGTTTTTTTTTTTTATGATCTCAAGATTATCCATATATTTTTATTTTTATTTTTAAGCACTTGCATTCTTTGTTCAACCTCCAGATTTGTAGACTGCTCTAAATTGTTCATATTTTATACACTAGCTTTCATGAATATATTTGGACAATTAAATCTATTTTATTTATTTCCAAATTATTTTTCTCTATTTTTTTAAGACATTAGAAGGATTATTGACTATTTAATTGAATTTTTAGAGGCTTATTTAATTATTTGGAAGTATTTGTTGTCATATTTATCAAAACTGTCTAGGTTTGATTTATGTGATCTTTTAGATTATGATTCATCAATCATATAAATTTTTAGTGTATCAAATTTGTCATATTATTTTTGTTTAAGCTTCCAATAGTGTCATTGATCATTTATATCATTTGTGAAAGTATTATACCCCTTAGTTTAATTGTGCTTTAAGTTAAACATATCCATAAGTGTTCTTAGTTACTTGTTAATAGGTTATTTGAATTGTTAGGTTGGTTAAGTGTGTCAAGGCTTCTCGTTACCATATAAATATTGGTTATAAGGTTTCTCTTTACCTTAAATAAGAACATTATGTCTTGTATAAATTTCTCTTTACCTTAAAAGATTTGGGTTGTAAAGGCTTCTCTTTACCTAGAAAAATATTTGTCTTGTAAGGGTTACTTTCCACCTTAGAGGAAGATTATATTTTTTTTTTAAGTTTTTAGTAAAGAACGATATTCAATAAGTAGTTGGAGAGAAGATGTAGCCTATCTTTGAAGTAGGTAAACTTCTATAAATCTTGATATCTTTCTCTTCACTTTTCTCTTTACTAATTGCTTTTTGTGTATTTTGATTATTACTTTATCTGTTATCAATTTGACATTCACTTTTGCATATCTCATTGAATGGAATTGGATTTGGTGTTAGGTTTAGATTTTTTAAGAAAGTTTTTATTACTCAATGCACCCTCCCTCTTGAGTGCCTTTAGGCCTTACACACGTCAAACTCAATTGATATATAACACACTCTAACACATTTATTTATAGATGAAAATCATCCTTTTAACTATTTATAGCTATTAAAATGCATTCAAAACCATTTATCACAAAATTCTCCATCGAAAATAACTGTTGGAACCCAATTTCGCGCTCTTTTGCTCGACTAATCTATCTTACTAGTCGACTAGTCTTTATAAAATTGACACATTACTTTATCACTACCAAACCGACTTGCCAATGTGGTCGACCAGTCTCTTTATAAATTAGGTTGTCACATATTTAACACTTTTTAACATATTTATCTAACCCTAAAGCATATCAACACTTTCAAATACTTGCTTTTCAACCACAAACGCTTTAAGGTATATTTCCAAGAAATAAAAGTGTATAAAAAAGATTATTTAAAAATTTTCTTCCTATAATTCTTCTTTATTATACATCCTAAATTTTTAAACTTTAAATATAAATATATTATGCATGATTTGAATCCATAAATACTTTGAAAGGATCCATATAATATTTACAATAAAAATTACAAGGCATAACACATTAAAATTTCTATCTTAATCTTGAGCCCTCCATTCCACTCTTATTTTTTCATGAACTCCATTTAAGCTTCGTTGGCTTCAAAATATATTTTTTAAAACTTTTCGTCAAACCTATATTTTCAATACATCAAAACACAATAAAGTTGCAAGTAGCAAGATTATATGTCATCATTTCAAACCTACGTAAAGCCTCCTTTGGTTCAACAATTAAGTGTTGTAATGAAATTATGGTTCTTATTGCTAATGTTTTTGTAGATGATGGAATTAAAGTCAAAGGCTGCTAGTGTTCACCCTACGTTTAATATTTGTTTGCAAGGGATTTTGCCTTTTGAAGGTATTGGGATACAGATAAGTCATTCTGCTTTAATTATTAGAGTTGAATATTCAATTATAGTTATCAATTTTGGAAGACAATTACAAATATCTATTTTAGGGATGTCCAAGCATAATAGGATGATTCATGGCTAATGATATATAAGAAAATTTCCTTTGTAAACGAAGATATGATCTAGGATAAAAGAAGATGGTTTTTTTAAAATAAAACTTGATAATCTATGTTTGAAATATAAATAGGAAGACATTTTGAGAGAGAATGGTTTTTAGAGGAGGAGAAGATTTTCCATCGACAACCTTATGAGATTTCTGGGGTTTAACTTAGTTGTAAAGGAAAAATGAGAAGAGGTGAGGGATTAAGTAAGAGAAGAAAATGAGATGGTAGGTATGGGAATCATCTTGTTATCCCTCATTGGCCCAGATACTATGTATAAAAAAAAAAAGAATTTGATAAAGATAGTAAGATAGAAAACATGATAAAGGATTTGTCTCTCATTGATTTATCTAAGTATACGATGTTATTTATATAAGTTAAGGTTCCTAAATTAGAAGGGAATACGATATGGAAATATCTAATATTAAGGGATATTTATATAACAAGAATATTGACTATCTCAAATACAAATATTTAGATAGCAAGACCACTGACAATATCAAATGAGATTCCATGGAATAACAATAATATCAAATGGATTTTATGCCTTAACAAGGATATTAACCATAGTAAATGAGATTCTGTACCTTGACAAGGATGTTAAACATATCACAAAAGATTACATGCCTTAATATCACTAATTCCATGGATTCTGTGTCTTAACATCACCATTCATTCCATGTTTCTTGAAGCTACTTTTTGAAAAAGATAGTTGTTGAAGACTAATCTTAAGGGATAATAGATCTATTAATGTTCAATCCTTTACGATTTTTTCATCTTAGGTTAAAAGGTTGACTTTTTTAATTTCTTTACTAATGTGGTAATTTGAACATGAAATGTGGATATTCACGTGGAAAAATGTGTACAAGTGGACATCCATATGTATAATCCACCAAATAAATCTAAAAAAACCTAACCTAACCTTACCCAACTCGATCTAAAGGAGGTAGACTTGTCCAAATTCCCTTTGATCTCATTTCCCTTATCTTTTGTTTCATTTCTCCCATCATTTTTGTAGTTGTATCTGTTATCTCCTTCGCTTTCACGGATATGTAATCCTTTTACTCCTTACTCCTATCTTCTGTATAGTCTCTGGCCTTTCATCAACTACTTAACCCCTTCCCACTATATCTTATTTGATATGGGCAAACATATCAGCAATTGCTTTTATAATAGACCTTATAATGCCTGGTCTTTGCTCTTGCTGCTGTGATTTTACAACTCGTTATCTTTTCTTGCTCTTCATATTACCATTAATAAATAGCATCTCTTAGATCATAAGCTGCTTGCCATGCCTATGCTTTAGCTCGTCCAAAATAGAGAGATGTAATTATCCTTATTTTTTATGGCAAGCCATCATATCTTTAGTGGGTTTCTGATTGAAAATGCTTATGATGCTTGCAGGTTGGTCCTTGATTGTGTTACGCAACATAGTACAATTCTCTTGCCATTACCTATAGAATGAAATGTGATCATTATCTTCCTAGAAATATGCCTTATAAGAGATTGATTATATGCATTTGCAAGCTTGAATGTGTTTTTGTTCCCGTAGTAATAGTCTTTTAAAGTATTAAAGAACCCTAAAAAAAGAATATCTTTGAGAAGTAAAGACCCTCATCTAGAATTCATAAATAAATTGACCTTAAGCATTGTAGTCAAAGATTTAAGAAATATTCTTCTACAAAACAGGTCAAATAACTCAATAGATCTCACAAACACGTGTGAATTGCAAAACCAAAAACCTCACAACAGAGGATGACAGATTAAAGGTACTAACTTGATTTGAAATCACTAACTTTATAAACTAGCTGGAGAATTCCTCTCTGAGTTTGTGCTGTCTAACTTTGAGTGCGTGTAAGTTCCAAATCGCCTCGAATTTGTGTCCATTTTCAAAATGCACCATTGATCAATTAAATAGGTGAAACTAACAGAGTTAACTAAATGCGGCTTCCACTTTATACATGCCAAACATTGGGTTCTAAAAACATGTTGATAAATGATGGCAATGCTAGGTTAAGGAGAAATTAGATCGAGTTGACTGGATTTTGTTTGGGTGTTTTAGGTGCATTAAACACGTGAACGTCGACTTGTGCACGTTTCGCCGTGTGAATAACCACATATCATATTCTATTAATTACTTCAATAGAAAATTAACAAAATTAACTTTTTAACCTAAATTGAATAAGTTTTAAAATTTTAATTACTAAATTAAAAATTTTGAAGGTTGAAGATTAGGGGATATATTATCCCTTAATCTTAAGTAATACTCTAGCTTTTAGTTTGTGGGGCATGGACACGGAATTAATACGAAATACTGCACCATGAAATGTTCACTTCTGCCATTAATCAACATACCTTTTGTGTGTCAACGAGATAACCCCGAATAGAAATTAGTGGTTAATTAGTTGATGGAACAACTGGATTTAAATAAGATTTACCTTTGCTTGTGGGTTATATATCTTTTGATAATTTGTCTGGGGTGAGTTGGGAGCATGCTTGGCGTTCCTTCAAAGTGCTATTGTGAGTAAATGTGCAAGTTTCCTAGCAGATCTTACCATGTAAGATTCTGACATACAATTTGACATACAAGGTTACGGAAATCTATCTCGAATTCCTTACGGAAATCTATCTCAAAGATCCAAAATTCCACCAAGTGCTATTGTGCGTAAAATGTGCAACTTTCCCACCAGCTTTCACCATGTAAGGTTGAGGAGTCTCTCTGGAAGATGCAAATGCTTCATAAATATATAATATTTGATGGAATCCCTTAAGACAAAAATTGAGAAATTGTAGGGAAATTTAATATCGACTGTCGAGAAAAAAAGAAAACAAAATTCATTAGCAGCTGGAGTATAACCAAATTCAAGAATACGGGACCTTATATGACAAGAAGAGGAGAGAAAACGGAATTACAGTAGAAACTTTTTTTACGTGTAAGATATACATAATACCAGCGGTGCTCTGATTACTCTTGCTGATCAGTATTTTCACTCCATTTATCAATAGCTTGCAACACCGCTTGTTTAACAACTGGAGCACCAATGCTTTCGTTTTGTGTTTCATTCTGCAAATTCAACAGCCTCATTTCTATTAACTTCTTATCAAAACATCAAAAGAGTTATCCCTTAATTAAATTGTTATTTCTTCCTCACTTTCAAGTTTTTGCTTTAGCCAACAGGCAGCTAGCTGCCGGACCTGCTATAAGGACAATACGTGACTCTATAGAGAGCTAAATCGAGCACCAAGGCCAAAATAACCAAGACAAGATAGCAACAAGACAATAAGACTAACTAAATGATTTAAAAGTTGGTAACTTCACATTGATGCAGATAAAACGAAGGAAAAACACGGTGATGTTGAATGGTGGATAAAATTCTGATGAAAATCCATTATTAGAATGTACAAAATTGTGGATGGCGTATTAGCTTGTAGCTACATAGGTTGGAATAAAGGGCACGTGAATGGTAGTCAGTAACAGGAAGTCATATGGGGATAGGTTTTTAAACCAATAAACGCATAATGTTAGTAGGAAGAGATTCTTTTTAATAACTCTATTGAATCTTACCTCTCCACTAACCGCCTGTAGACGAAAAGAGTCTGTACAAGAAACCCTAGCTTCCAGCACATTAAGGCCCAGTTCTTCAAAGGCCTCCAATATAGGAACCAGCAATCCCGGACAACTTCTATCCGAAAAAACCTTTATCATGAAACCCTTTTCTAGGGTTTCTACTGTCACCTGTAAGGAAAGGAAAAACAAAGAAATATCAGGGGTATAAAAAAGAAACAAATTGAGGGAAAGGAATAGAATTTAAGACATGCTGGCAGTTTGTACCATAGGCAATCCATTTGCATTGCTTGAAGTCTGAGCAGCTGCTATATTCTGATTAAGTTTGTCTAACCTTTGTTTCAGCTCTTCAATGTACTTGGATGCGTCCACGATAATTGAGGTTTTGTTGAGCTGCAACATGCAAAATAATATATAAATCTACTATCATCTTCTCTGCGTCTCTATCACCTGTTTATCTATATGAACTAAATTTGTAACCATATCGAATCTGCAGATTCAGATTTATTTCGATTGTTACTAGGATACCGTTCTGCTATAAACGAATGAATTTTCAGGGATATAAGAGAACTCCTAAATTTTCTGTACTAGAAACTAATTAATAGGAGAAGACTGCGGTTGTGTACTTGTTTCCCTTTAGCTTTATAGTTATATGTTCAGTAGCAGAATGGTGATGAGATATCAAGTGAGAACCTGAGATAGGCTGATAGGGGGATACAATTGATTCTTTACATATAAACTAAAATACTGAATATGGAGATGAGAAAAATCTGAAGGCTTCAAATAAAGAACATTACAGATGACTAAAGGAAGGACTAAAGTAAATCGATTTAAAACAGTGCTATCAAAGGAGAGAGTGAGGTAGGAAATGAACAGAAGGCAGAGGTGAAAGTAAAAAAAAAAAAAAAAGGAGAGATACGTTAATAATCTTGTTGGAAAACACACTGCCATGCGAAGGAAGCGTTCAACGTTCTTCAAGAACGTCGAAAGAGAAAGCCAGTGAAAGCCAAGGTTCAGAGATACAGGGAATTACAGCACGAGAATCGGTCATAGAACGAAGAAGTTGCAGCTTCTCATGCAGTGCTGCTCTCTTGTTCTCTCTAGAAACCGTGGCCAATTCTTCTCTGTTTCTATGTTTCATTTTTTCTCTCCTTTTCCCCCTTAGTTATTCTACCAACACGGAGAACTCTCGGAGGCTTTATAAATAGGACGAATCTATGCGATTCTTCTGTTCTACTTCCACATGGCTGCCCCCAGCAAAATATTAGATACAGATAAATTATATATAGACTTACTTAAATGCCCGTTCATAAATTTGAAGAAGAAATTGTTATTTTTGTGTATTCGAAATAATAATAATAATAATCTAATTTGTGATTAGATTAGATGTTTAAATAATATCACTTTTTGTCCTAATTTTAAGTTTTATTTGATTTCAAACTTGTTAGACACTCTAAATTAAAAAAATTTGGAAAATATATAAACAAAATTATTTGTAAAAATTATCAAAACTCATTTGTAACCTAAAAAATAAATCAAATACATATTAAGAAATTCACTTGCATGTTTACACTAAAAATAAATAGTTCAGATGACAATGAAATTACTTTATTATGAATATTAACATTATGATTTGCTATGTTTCAATTGTTAATTAATTTACGTTGAAGTTCTGATTTTGATTAATCCACACCTTTGTATAAGTTGAAAAGAAGGTGCTCAAATGAACTGTTACATTTGGCTCTCTAAGGGTGGTTTTAGGAGAAGGAAAAATGTGGAGGATATATATGTAATAAGTTAAAAAGAGTAAAGGGGAAAAAAAAAAAAGGTGAAGGAAAGAGAATGACGAGCTCGTGATAGAGAGGGGAATTAATGAGAAAAGTGAGCATCGAAAGAAGCGAGGGAATAGAGAAACAACAAAAAGAAATGTTTGGTTGTGAAATTGAGATGCCTCCAAGCACTCCTCACGGGGGCTCCTTCATCCTCTTCTCTTCTCAGAAAACGTCACCTTTTGTCTTCTCTATCTCACCACACGTGCTACTTAACCTTCTCCAATATCTCCTCCAATTAGTAATTACGACAGGGACTCCTTATTCTGTTGCCCTCGGAAATTGAAATAGTTGGCTATCATATTTAACAACAACGGGGGGATGACTGGGATGGTTTTATTTTTTTAAATATAAAAATTAAAAAAATAGTATAAAAATTAAAAAAAAACAATACACTAATATAATATAAAAATTAAAGATAATAACATAGAAATTAAAGATAACACCCAAAATTAATATAAATACATAAAAATAGCAACTACCATAAATGTCAAATAACTCCTAATATGTTAGATAATGCTTTTTATTTATTTTTAATATATTAAAAGGCACAAAAGATTTGGTTAAGATTTAAATTCTATCAGAGACCTTTTTTTTTTTCTGTGAAAAAGATTATATGTATGTGAGCATGTGTAGCTAGTAGTTTATTTTGTGCAGAAATAATATTTATTTATAAAAGGTAAAAAAAAAAAAGAATTAAAATCTCATCTACTTTGAAGTTAGACTATCATAACTTCTTTTTACTTACAAATTCATAAAAATAATTGAAAACCCTATTAACCTTAAGAATGAGCGATAGTAATACTTAAGAGGAGTATATTTGTTCACATTTAAAATTTGTTTTCAAAAAAAAGTTAAATACTTTTATTAACAATAATGCCACTGTAATTCAGTTAACTGTTATTAGATAAATCTTACATGTCTAGGGATGTTTGTTTTTACAAGTGACATGCTTTTTAATAATGAATAATTGACAGTAACGCTTACATTTATAGTAACAATATAAATGTAATTCTTATGAGTTGTATTAGAAAATTCTAAATCTCCAAATATGGCTGATTTCACACATGATTTTTTGTTGTTGATAATTTTATAGCATGCTTTTGTTATAATCTTCGCTGTCTATTAATTTTGATATATAATATGAAACATATTTTTATTAAGTTTCACAATAATTGTGAGAGGAAGAGAGCCCGTGTTATAAATAAAAAACTTATTGACCTGTGTTTCTATCTGCCAGATGAATATTAGTTTTTCTTAACTTTTTTATTATAGAGATTTAGAATATAAAGCATATGGAATGGAAGGAAATTCCATAAAAAGACCAATGCAACGCTCACTTGATTTGATTGTCGATTATATATGGCATTAGATATATATGAAGTGACCTCGCGCTAATTAATCAGTTAGATGAAGGATCAAGGTACCAAGTTGAAGGTATCATCATAAGCAACTAGTAAGTCAAAACAAAAAAGGTTAATATCAATCAAAATAAGTACATGTATTTCTGATATAATACAAATTAAAGGCACACATCCTCCCATAACGTGTCACGAGATGGTATCTATGTATGAACATGTATTTATCAATAAAAGTTGATATGCAAAGTTTTGGATAGTTAGCCCTCGAGGCCCTTGCTTCCAAGATTGGCTAGCTTGTGCAGGGACAAATCATGTACCCACCTATTCACATGTGTGCCCATTAATCATTACAACAAAACAATACCCTCCATACTCACTCTCTGCTCAAACCCTGTCCCTTGCCTTCCCCATGTCATGTTGCTCTCCCTACTCTTCTTTAGATTCCAGAGGTGAGCCTGTAGCTACCATTATTTCCGATTCCTACATCTACAGAATATCACATAGAATGCTAGTTGTGTATATTCATTACTGAATGTGTATCCGATAGAATTATATGTTCCACCTGCAGCCAGCCACATGTTCTGTGATTCTAACTTGTGCACACTTAGAGATGTTTAGTTAGAGATCATTTGGTATTGTTGATGGTTATAATTTTTAGTTGTAATTTTTGTATTTTTTATTGATTTTTGTGTGTTCTTTTTGGTTTTTGTGTTGTTTTTCTTGATTTTTGTGTTGTATTAGTGTATTGTCTTTTTCAATTTCTGTACTATTTTTCTCATTTTCTATATTTTAAAAAACAAGAAACTAAAACCTAAGAATGAAGCCATACAAAACCTAAGGTTGTTGGTTGTGATTTTTTGTTATGGTTATTGTATTTTTTTCCTAATTTCTGTGTTGTATTAATGTGTTTTTTTATCGATTTTTGTATTTTAAAAAATAAAAAATCAAAATTAAAAACTAAAACGAATCTAAACAAGAACTTAGCTAATTAGTCCAAAGAGTAATTAATTCTCACATTTTATCATATATTTCTATTTCCAGGATTTTCTGATTTCAATGAAGTTTTCTTTTAAGAAAAGATTGATCTTAGTGCATTCATAATTGAAGGTTAGTTACGAGAAATATGAACCACTTGCAAGATGATTCAGATTTCGATAAAGCTGAACTTCAACAATTTGTCAAAATGAGTCTGGCGGAATGTTTATGGAAATGATCGTGTAGCGAAAATGGAGAAAACAACAACAATCTAACCAGATAAGCAACTATTTGTCTTGATGCTTCCGAAACCTAGCGACTATTAGTGATTCATGTACAAAATCTAGCTAGTACATTCATTTCTGTTTCGTCCGTGCCGTGATCAAGGTAAATTATCTGAATCTTCTTAACTTATTGTGGAATCAATAATAGAGGATGCAGCAAGTTAGTTTAAGTATTACACTATCACTCGACCACCATGCTAAACCAAACAATAATAATAGTAGTAGTTTCGTACAATATGTAACATGAAAAATGAGCTCCAATTTACATAGAGATTGGCTTGGAAACCTGTCGTTTTATATACCTATATATTGATCGATTCGCGGTGATTTGTCTGCATGAATTTTTACCTGGTTGAAGTTCCGAGTAGTAGAGGACCACTTTATTTTCGAAAGTGTTATTTGGTTTGAATAATTAGAATTAGACTTAGCTTTGAAATTTTTAATTTAAATTCTTACGAAATTGAAAATTGAAATTTAAAAATTAGAATGAAACTAATTTATGGTAATTTAACAAAAAATTGAAACTATAATACTTAACAATTTGGGAAAAAAATAATTTATTTACCATTCAACTTATTTAATCTTATTGTGAGAATTAGAATGACTTTAAAAAACTGTGTTTAGATTCTTTAAACTTGAGTGAATAACCAAATTAGGTCATGTTTACTTTTGTTTTTATTTTTAGTTTTAGTTTTCTATTTTTCTAAACACAAAAATCTATTAAAAAATATACTAATACAACACAAAAATTGATAAAGAAATCACAATAACTAATACAAAAACATAACAGCCACAACAAAAAATCACAATTCACAATCCAACTAAACATCTCAAATTTATGATAAAAAAAGATAACAGAATGATAAAGCGGCAGTAAAAGGGTTAAAAACAGACTTAATTAGTTGTGAAACACCTACAAGAGATTAATAATAACCTAGACCTGGAATCTATGAACTTCTGTTTTTTTTTTCTAGAAGTAGATTTAATTCTCACGATTAACAAGTACATTGATCATGTGATGAAACAAATAAATACCGAACTTTTCAAGGTCCAGTCATAGGACATTCCATAAAGGTCGGAGATTGTTTAGGAATAATGCAATCTCGCTCACGTCCAGCATTTGAAATTTAACTAATGTTAAAATAGGGTTTAGTGCATGATAGATATTCTAAATCATCGAACATTTTAGGAGGATACATATGATAACACAAATAAAGGCTAAACATTCTTGCTTCCATTTACTATAATCCCCTATGGTATACGTACGTATATGTACGCCGATGATCATTTGACATGGCAATTTGATGTGAGCTCTGGACCTTCTGGCAGAGCATTGCTGACCTGTACGCGTTTTAATGTCGATATGTATCTTCATATCATGTGACAAAATAAAACAAACGAAACAAAACGAAACCAAGTAAGCAAAACAACACCTTAGGCCCCCAATAATGCAAGGGAAATTTTGTAACTTATGCAGAAGTGTTTCTCGTGACTCCACAAATATTTTCTTGAAAAGTAGAAACAAAACGTCTCCAAAAGATGACAATGGCCACTTAACAAAGACATGTGTAATTATTTGATAAATATTCCCGCAAGGGACCAGCAGCACATCATATCTACATTACCTAATAATATAATTAATCGTTCTTTTACTTGAAATCAGTTGATTAATTAATCTCACCCTTTTCCTGATTTTTTATGTATTCTCTCTTTATGTATGTATTTTATTTTATTTTATTTTTGCTCATAATATAATCTAATCCGTTTTGCAGTCTACTGTCGCAGAATTCCTAGACTTGCGTGGCCAAAACCTCACGTGAGCTCAACTTCGGGAAAGTACATTCACATGCACATGTGATAATGGAAACAAAACTTATAAATGTATAAAGTGATAAGTGACTGTGCTGTGCACTCAGAGAGTGAGAGAGGTGATCTGGTTGGCAACCTAGAATCTCTAAAGGAACGATGTCATACATATATACTAGAACAAGAAAGATAAGGACTTTTCTTATGTATATTGATCATGAAATAGAAGCTCAGAGATTGAGTAAATTCTATCAAACAATTTACAACACTTTTTTTCAAGCATATATACTACACTAATATAATCGTAAGATGATTCGTGGCAGATTTAACTTGATTCTTGGAAACCAAATTAATAAAATGCCACACATTCGTTTATAAGGTAAACAGCCTTAAAATTCTTAAATGTAAACATAAGCAGAGGATGGCAATTATAGATATTGCACTATACTTAACTCGCATAGTATTAAGTTCGTGTTGAGATGGAACAAAGAAGAGTCATTTTCATTAGCGAATCGAAACAAATGAAAGGGGCCGCTTTCTGTTGGTAGGGACATTCAAAATTCTAACTCATAATATTAGACCCAGGCCGGTCTACTAAAGCTATATACAAGCTTGCTGCATGCTTAGAGCAGGGTTAAGTTTCCAAACGAAGCAAATGTAAGTTTGCCATTAGTTCTCAACAGTTTTCTTTTCCTTTATTTTTTTTTTCTTCCAGGTTCTAAGATTGCAATCCCAAGCTTTTTCGTTTTCGTTCTCCAAATTTTGCCCTCTTTACATATATATTTCTCCTACAGTTTCGAACAAGAAGTTTTCCTTAGCAAAAACCATTTGAATCTCACCTCCATTATATATTTTGATTCTCTAAGGTTTACGCACTATATTGATTAGTGAGACGCTAAATATAACATTAATTAAACATTCAATATGGTTTCTGACCACAAAATGACCTCTGAAATTTGAATGACTTCATTCATTAATGCGCATATATATAATTAGTTCGGTTGTTATGCCTGAACTCAACCAAGAAACAGAAGCCACTCCATATTGTCCACGTTACCTGTAAGACGTTAACATTTGAATGTTTGAGAATAGCATCCATGGAAAGATGTCTTAAAGATGTTCTATCTAGTCCGTGTTGAGTATGTAGTCTGCTACCCCACTGATTGTGACAACGTTCTGGAAGTTTTGGTCACAGGAGGACTATTATTAGAATCAAAATGATTTTGGAATTTCATGGCGAAAGGATCAGAGCAAAAAGATTGCCAGAAAATTTTATGGAGCAAATAGCACGATACGGGCAACAGTCTTGTCCCTTTTTAATTCACATGTAAAGAAACCAGCCAAATTCGCTGTGGAAACAACCAAAAACCAGACAGTGGCAGCGAGAGGAAACACGCCGTATCTCCGAGACGTTTCAAGGTGGTGTTTTCAACTATTTGTGTATGTTTGTTTATTTTTGGATCGTGCACGAAAGGCGGAGATGACATACATTCTGGCTCCATATCTTGCTTTGGCTTCCAACTTCTCTTCTGCTCCACAAAATCGGAAGGTTGGTGATTTAGAGTAGATATCAGTTTGGCCATATATTTTCATAATTTATCAAATATCCGTACTTGTTATTAAAAATATTTTATATTTTTTTATATTTTAACAAATTATTAAATACTTCTCTGAAATTATTCTGTATTGATATAATGGAAGTACTGATGTAGTAGGTTGACCGTATTGATTTGACAAGTTAACCGTGCTGACGTGGCATTGGTGGCTGTACAATAGTGCTAACGTGATAGTTTATGTGACAGATGATGTGGTGCTGACGTGACAGTTACTTTATAGAAGATGTTTGATAAAAATAAAAAATACAGGAGATTTTTGAAAAAAATGAAAAATATAAGAAATTTTTTCGAAAAAATGAAAACTATTAGGATAACATTTTCATAATTAAGAATAATTAAAATAATCATTTCAAGGAGATAATTAATATCAATTAATTAATTAATTGTAACTTAAAAAATTATTAATTTCAAATTTCAAATTAAATTAATTATAAAATGTATATTTATATAAATAATATTTGTATTAAAAATAATATTGAGATAAAAATTTCATAATATTAATTACATAACAATATGTAATATAGTAATAAACATTTTAGGCTATTTAATATTGTTTTTTAATTTTTATTTCATAATTTTAGTTTTTATTTTTCAAAAAAAAATTTTATTTA
>JAOXYD010000136.1:8774677-8793164 GCA_028565735.1 Pinacopodium congolense
AGAGTATGTAACAAACAATGTAATACACAAGCAACCTTTGAAAAAAAAGGAACTGAAAATCACGAGCTGTGCAAGTTGGCATACGTTGCGATGGAACTGGAGAATACAGCCAGGCCGATGACTAATAGGGCGTTGATCTTATCCCATGTTGTTGAAATGCCATGCAAATCCCTTTGAAACAACATATGAAGGAAGCACATCAACATGTGGTTTAACAACTGCTGAAACTTTGGAATCGAACTAGAGTTAAATGGGTACCTGAGAATGATAGCGCCTGGAAAAACGAAGGAGAGGCAAACAATGGTGGATGATCCCATGATCTGAAAGAAGTACCATATATTGGGAAGAGCTATTGCAATTGTGTAAACAATAGCTAGTAACACACAAGTGAGGGACACAAATCTTTTGGTATCATCCCTTAAAATAGGCCACCTGGGGAAGAGTAGTTCATCAATGTTGACCCTCAAAGAGAAGTTCATGATTGGAAATACGAGAGCCAAGTGCAATGCATAGCTTAACCGCACCACGGTGTTGAGTGCTTGAGCAGCTGGAGAATCAGACCATTGATCGAAGTTCACTAATATGTCAGCCATGATCGAATCACCAAACAGCAGATACCCCAAGAAGCCAGTGAAAAAATAAATTGCAACTGATATTGTCAGAGAAATTCTGATAGCCGAGCTCATATCAGAAGGTTTGCCAAGTTCAGCTCTTATTGGATGAACTGCATTGGTTAAACCAAGGACGCACATCTAATGTCATCATCTTTTCTTGCAGATTCAACTTTATAGAAACTAACACAGAACAATAAAAAGAGTTCAACAGTAAAGCAATCGAATAGGCTCTGAGTAAGTCAACTTGATAATTGGCATCATAACAGAAAGTAAATTGGTCTCCATATGAGTTATACGTTCAGAATTGAGGGCCAGAGCATTACCATTCACATGAAATCCCAAAGCTGTGACAAAGACAGGAATTGTTGTGAAAAGATCCCACACAGAGGATTGATTGTTAAAATCTGGGAAGAGTCGCAATTTCTGAGTCTTTCCTCGACACATTGCATAAATTGCCAAAGCAGAAGTAATAGCAATAAACAATACCGCAAGGAGAATGGATACTGCTGAAGAGTACCTTAAGGAATCTATTGGAAACAAATCAGCAAGTGGATTAATCCTCAATTATATGCTGACATGAAATATTAAACATGTCAAAGAACCTACCTACACGGCGTAATAAGACCAGAGGAAGCATAACGAAGCTCACTACAAAAAGAAGCGTATAAGCTCGAGAGTTCCACCAATGGATGCCAAACCATTCTTGCAAAATGCCCAAGTGCAGGGTTTCTCCATATTGAGTCCCACATAGAACATCCCCTGGAAGAAATATCTTTTAACGCTCTACCAGTAGAAAGACAATTTTTTGCATGCACTGTTAACCAAAGGAGATGGTACCTATAATATTATCAAAATAAGCTGATACCTAGAATTGTAAGCAAAATTTGGATTAGCATTATATATTCCAAAGAATCCATTGAACTATGCACGCCTTTCGCGGTAGGAAACATAGTATAACTTCCCATTATGAAGACAGAAGACAAGAGAGCAACTAATAGTACTATCATTTGCAAGAAACTTGGTAATCAACCCAACCCGTATCATGAAATGAGTTGCAAAGCAGAACTTACCAATAATAATGAGGTAAATGACAAGACAACCAAGGTTAGTGATCAGAACACATACTTGCACAGCTACAGATCCTGAAGAGCCAAATGACTCTCCTAAAAGCCCAGCATAGGTAGTGGACTTCCCTGCTGTCGTACACCTCAGCATAAACTCTGCCGTCACATCTACAAGAATTGCAACTACCACGATCGTTACAAACCCCGGAATTATTCCTAGGACCTTCATAGTTGCCGGAATTGACATAATCCCAGCACCTATCATGGTGGTTGATATATTGAGAACTGCCCCGGAAATTGACGCACCATCACGTCTTGTTATTTGACTCTCCAGAGACCCCTCGCTTGTTAGGAGCCGCGCCACGACTCCACCGTCGTCTTCCTTAATCTGATTCGTCATCTCTAACGAACTTTTTGAAGATCAAACAATGGTGATAGTATGTGGTTTACAATGAACCAAACAAAAACAATAATGGGAGGTTGCTATTTAATAGTCTAAGAAATGGCATCAACAACGTCGGATGCTTTTTTTTTTATTATATCATGAAGCATTATCCGTCGGACACTTTTTTATTATAACACAAAGTATTATCTTCTTTCAAATATATGCATATATTCTTTTTTTTTAAAATTTTCTAGTCCAATCTTTGAAGTACAATTATCTTCAACTCAATATGTATAAGAGTACGACTGAGGAACTAGCCAAGTTGATCGAGGGTTCATTATATTATTTATTTATGAATTAAAATGTAAATTTTAATTTATTATTTATTTTTGTAATATTATTTCAGTATTATATAACAACTAGCCAAGTTGATCAAGGGTTCATTATCTTATTTATTTATGAATTAAAATATCAATTTTTAGTTTATTATTTATCTTTGTAATATTATTTCAGTATTATATAACTCTTTTTGCAATAATTTTCTATTTTTGCAATTGTATAATAATTTAAAATTTTTAATAGATAAAAAGAATAAAAATTAATATAATACAATAAAATATAATATTAAATCACAGAGCCTGCCTAGATTATAAAGTAACATATATACATTATTAAAATAATTATATTATATTATATAAATTATTATTATTATATATTCTGTAAGTCATGATTCATGAATAAGTAATTTTTTCTACTAAATCATATTATAAATAAATAATAATTTTTAAAATATTAAAATAAAAATAAAAAGTGTTCAAAATCCCATGACATATAGTTATCCTTTATTTATTTATTTATTTTCGGTGACAAAGAAACGTCCACCGAAAGCGAAGTCCACCATTTCTTCAAATCAAATTCATATCTTGTTCCCGAAGTGTGTTATGATTTTTAGTATTCTGGTTATTGCTAGCTTAGACCTTAGATACAGAAAGTCTCCATTGTTGCATATTCCAATCCTCCCATAATCGAAAAAGGAAGTGAAAGAGAGAGCGAAATGGGAGATCAGTTGGGTCGAGCAGAGGAATTCGAGAAGAAAGCAGAGAAAAAGCTAAGCGGTTGGGGATTGTTTGGGTCCAAGTACGAAGACGCCGCCGATCTCTTTGATAAAGCTGCCAATTCCTTCAAGCTTGCCAAATCCTGTATCTTTGATTACTCTCTCTCACCCCCTCCCCCCTCTCTTTTCTTTTATATATATTTGTTCTCGAAATTTTGATCAATTGGAAGAGAAATGGTGCAAGATATTTTATTGAAAATTTTAGGGTTTAGTGAGACGATCGGAAATTGTGGACATCAAGTTGAATTATGGATCTCGATTAATCAAGTTTATTACTCGGAATATGTTATGTTTATTTGTGCCGATTGAATTGAAATATGTCATGCTTAGTCATTCCTTCAGTCGTCAATCATGGTCTTGTGCGAATGAATCATAATTTCGTGCGACACATCGTTAATTTTGTGTTTTAGCTTATTGTAACCATGCGCTTACTTTAACTTTATATCTATTCTTTGCAGTTAATTGTGCCCTGAATCGAGATAGATTTTTAGCATCACAGGCTTGCTAATATCGTTATGGTATTTCAGGGGATAAAGCTGGAGCCACTTATATCAAGTTGGCAAATTGTCATTTGAAGGTACTATTTTACTTGTTTGAATTAACAGTTGAACTCTTCCATCTTTATTCATGTACTTTTTACTGTCTTGTGTATCTATATGATTCGGCTTCATTTGCTTTTAGTTGGATAGCAAGCATGAGGCTGCCCAAGCTTATGTTGATGCTGCTCACTGTTACAAGAAAACATCCACAAGTGGTACAGTGATGCTGAGATATAAGAGTTTTTCATTTGAATTTTCTGTTCTTTATATCTTTTATTTGAAAGCTGTAAATTAAAATCCGGCTCTTGGACTGACAATATGGTGATGGTTTCATTCGGCCTTTATATCTTTGACAGCAGGCTTTTCAAAACTTCAATAGATGGTTATCTGTGTACTCTAATAGCTCTTATATCATCAAAAGTGAATGGAGTTTCAATGCAATAATGTACCTGCATCCCTTCGTTCCTGTGTATATGCCTCAATTGTTTCTTCTTATGCAGAGGCAATATCTTGCTTAGCCCAGGCAGTAGATATGTTCTGTGATATTGGAAGGATTAGTATGGCTGCAAGGTATTATAAGGTATTCTTGGCACTTAGACAATTGTCATTAAGTAATTTTTCATGTTGGGATCTATTTGGAATAAAGTTGTCATACACAACTTACATCATTTTGTTGATATGGCTCTTTGCAAAATTAATAATCAACACTTTCTATGATTGTAATGTATCTTTTAGACATTATATTAGACACTAATCTAATAGATATGAAATGAGTTCATATGTTCATTAACCTGGCCTTCTGATTGTATAGGAAATTGCTGAGTTGTATGAGTCGGAAGCAAATGTTGAGAAATCTATGGAGTTCTATGCGAAGGCAGCTGATTTCTTCCAAAGTGAGGAAGCAGCTACAACTGCCAACCAATGCAAACTGAAAGTAGCTCAATTTGCTTCTCAATTAGAACAGTAAGTATTTTAATATATTTGCATTCTTGTCTTCAACTAATGCAACTATCACATTCTTTAATACAGCTTTTATCCTTAATATCATCAGAGAGTTACATGCCTAGGTGATTGTTTGGTTTGGGATGCTAGATCTTTAATTCAGGGATCAATGTGATTTTCTTCACCCATCAACAGATCATCAATGCTACTTTCTATGCTGTATTAACATTTATGTTTTTGCTGGAACTTTGTATGGCATAAATAAGAATATAAATACTCAAAAGTTCCCCTAGAAGATCTTCTGTTAAGTTGTTCACATCTTGTGTTTGATTTAAAGTACCATGGACCACAGTTTGATGGCTATTTCATTAACGTTAACCCTAACATATGGTTAGAAATATCCTTTAATAGGTGAACAGTTATTTTGCTTATCGGTATTTTAGTTTGGAAATAGGGCATTTTATGGTAATTCACTGAGGTTTTAATTTGTTAGTTAGTTATCAGGTAAATAAATAGTTCCTATGTTTTCATCCAGAAAATGAAAAACTTAGCTCTTGTTTGATGATTTTCTAGGTACACAAAGTCAATTGAGATTTATGAAGAGATAGCAAAACACTCCCTTGGTAACAATTTGCTCAAGTATGGAGTCAAAGGGCATCTTCTCAATGCTGGCATTTGTCATCTCTGCAAAGGCGATGTTGTTGCCATTACCAATGCATTAGAGCAATATCAGGTTCTTTGTTTGGGTTCTGATTTTCATTCACTTGCCGTTCCTCTTGTGGTTCATCAAAATCAGAAAATGTGAAATTGCTCTTCCAGGAAATGGATCCTACGTTTTCTAGAAGTCGTGAATGCAAGCTGCTAGAGGTATGCTGTGTATACATTTTCAAAACATTTGAGTGTTTATGCAGAACTTTTATCTGAAAAAATTGAATCCATTATTAATCTTGGATTACTGACTTCTCATTTTGTTGAGTTGTAAGACTTTCTCTGTTGTTTATTTATGTAAACCTTAATAAATCTCTACCCCAATTGAATAGCAGGTCCCTTTTCTGTCTATTAAAACAAATATAACGGATATTGGTAACAATTGTACTTCTTGTGACAGGATATTGCGGCTGCAATTGATGAGGAAGATGTTGCAAAATTTACTGATGTTGTCAAGGAGTTTGATAGCATCACTCCGCTGGTATCTTTTTGTATCTTTTCTGAACGGAACTTCTAATAAACTGAGCTACCATATGATGCTTGGCTATATTAACAAGAGATACGATGATAAAGAAGTATAGTGTTTCCACTGTACATGTCATACTTTTTATTGTTGCTCAACCAACATGGTGCATATTTTGCTTGCTTTAATTAACATTTGTTGAGAGATGTAATTGTCATTGGTTCCATGTTTTGTATTTTTATCATGCACACATTCTGATTGAAACTTGTTTGGTGAAGCTGAATGTATCAAAATTTTTCTGATGATGTTTGCCTGGACTTTTATTACAGGATTCCTGGAAGACAACCCTTCTTTTGAGGGTGAAAGAAAAGATCAAAGCCAAAGAAATGGAGGAGGACGACCTGACCTAATATAAACACGTTCAATTGTGATTCTTTTCTTTTTAAATCTTTTTCCTATCAACCAATGATTGCATTGTATTATGTGTTGGTGTCCAGTTACGCTTCCATTACAATGGTTTCTGCTGTTTCTATACGAATGATTTAATACCAGAGCGTGTATATTTTGCAAATGTGGACGTGATTTTGTGATTGGGACAGGGTGTTTTGTGCCTCGGGGATCTGCTTGATATAAAATGAGGATTGGTATAGTGGAGGATGAAATTTATGTAACAAAAAAATTTAAAATAAAAATATATTTGCTTGCATATTTTATATTTTATAAAAATAAGTTTCATGTACTTTTATACAGTTCTGATGTCCGTTTGGAAACGATTTGGTTTTAAGATTTTCTAAACACAAAAATCAATAAAGAACATCATAAAAATCGAAAAAAAACAACACTTTAATACAACACAGAAATCAAGACAGATAATACAAAAATTTATAAAAATATACAAAACTCAATACAAAAATATAACATTCACAACTAAAAATCACATCCAAAAGCTCAATTAAACAGCCCTTAAAATTGACAAATTTAGGTTGAAAATATTAAGAATTGTGCGAGTTTTCATAAAATAAAGTCCGTTAAAGGTTGAAGATATATACTTTAAAACTCGTTTAAGTATCAATTATGTGATAGTCAAGTAGACATAGATATATAACAAACATTATAAGTGAACTCATCTATGCTATTGCAACAATGTATATCTGTCTTACTTTGGACATAAAATAAAAAAGTAGAGTGACAGTAATATATCCATTAGAGTTTTGTAAACAAAAAATTAGTTCATTTTTAACCATAAAGAAAAAAAAAAAGAAATAAGAGGAAAGATCGAATCAATCAAAATAAATCTCTCACGGTGTAAAAATTATGGTGGTCTAATCCTACTTGAGAAAGGTGGGTTTTCTTTTACCCTAATACCAAGTAGGATCCTATTAAAGGATCCCACACTAGAAGTTCTAAGAATACGAAAATCCCTCTAATCCAAAGTAAGATGGCTATCCATTGTTATAATAGTACATATGAGTTTACCTATAGTGTTTGTTATATATCTACGTCTACTTGGCTATCATAGAGTTGATACTTAAATGAGTTTTAAAGACTTGAATACTTAAACGAGTTCTAAAGGCTTATATATCTTCAACTATTAAAGGACTGTACTTTCTACTAGAACCTTGTTGAAAGTATTATGTATATGTGATCGGTGAAGTTATCATCTATTTTTTGAAGTTTAAAATATTGTTGTCTGATGGAACCTGTTGAGTACTAGATTTCAATTATATTTGCCTTAGTTTGCAATCAGTTAGGTAACTTGTTTACTGCTTTTATGCTAAGAGAACACAAGATAGAGAGTTAAAAAGGATGATAGAAAAAAAAAGAAAAGAAACCCTTGCTCATTTGATCACAACGGTCTCAGTTGTCTTGCAAGTAAATGACACAAGACTAATCATTCCACCTCCCTTAAGGTTTCATACCCTCTTCTCCTTATATTTCTAGTGGATGTCTACTCATTTGTTAATGTTACTAGCAAATGAATGAATTTTGTGGGTTCAAGAGTGTCTATAAATATAGATTAATTTGCTTTGGTAACCCTTATCCAAATTCTTGTCGTTAGGTTTGATGAAACCTTTTGCTTCCCAGATTGTTTCTACTGGAATAGCCTCTTATTTAGTCATTGCTTATCATTTTTATTATATAGTTTTGTTTGTTAGTTTATTAGATATTTGCACATTCTTATCTTAGGATCTTCGTATTGGTTAGTCAGGTAGGTTAAGCTATTATTGTGGGTACATAGGGATGGCTATCAACCCCTAATGTGATCTTGTCATGATGAAGTATGGAATACTAGTGTGGAGGATTTATAAACCAAAATTGGCAAATTTCAATTGAATGTACTATGAATTATGTGTAGTTTCCGTAAATCCTCTGAACGTTTAGAATACTGAGAACCTAAATTTGTCATTTATGCTTAGGACTCGTTTGGTTCAGCTTCCTGTTTTCATTTTTTTAAAATTTTTGTGTGTTTTCATTAGGTTTTATGTGTTTTTTCAGTCTTTGTACTGTTTTTTTAGGTTTCTATGCTATATTAGTGTGTTGTAATTTTTCAATATTTGTACTATTTTTTTAGTTTTTATGTTAAAAAAATACAAACTAAAAACCAAAAATTAAAACCTTCTGAAACAAGCTTTTAATTTGGTGTTTGTATTGAATGTTATGATGAACTAAATTTATTAAAGGCGTATAATGCTAAAACATTCCTTGGTTGGAGTGTTAAAGTGCACATGACAAGTGCTTAAGTGAATAATAATATTGATCACAATAAGTGTCTATGGGATTTAAAAAAATGTTTATATAATTTTCCATCATTCTCTAAATGGAACGTTAAATTTACAAAATTGGTATTGAACGAAGAATATGAGGGTGCAAGTAGAGGGAGGGACAACATTGATGGGACATAAAATAAGGAAAGCCTTTTTGGATCCAGATGAGCCAACAATAGTTGGGTGACACTTTGAAGTCATATGGTTGCTATCCCTGCATCCCAGGATGTCGAGGCCATCTTGTTGAAAGAAAGTAATTCATGAAGAGATTAAGAGTGATAAGAGACAATTGGCATGTGGTATCCACATAAACTGTACTATTAAACAAAGGGAGGTTCTAATCATGTGTTTTGATGATGAAAAAATATTTTTATTATTAATGGATTAGTTTTAATGTGATAGGAACTTAGGTTGTTGAAAATTGTATAAGCGCATATGTTGGAATCTAAGGTTAAAGAGCATCTAAGAAGAGAATGGAAGTGGAACAAGCATTGAGAAGAAGATCAAGTTTAGATAGGTTTAAGAAAGTGTCTTAGAATGTAATTTCCCTTGATCTTAATCAATACTTAATAAGGGCTCACTTTTGTATGAATATTTGCATAGAAGTTTTGCACAAATGTTTTAGTGCTTAATTGAATTTTATTATGACGTTGACATATTAGAAAGTATTTAGAATGCTACATATAGTATGAAATTATATAATCAAGAGGTAATATGATGAAGTGTGTTAATATATTCCTCTTGATGAATTTAAGTGCATTGAAATATTGCTTAATGATGTTTACGTATGCTTGAATGTATTTAAGTTTATGTATGCTTGAATCTATTTAAGTCAAATTAATAATGTGAATTTTAGTTTTTAGAGTGTTATAAAAGTTTTGGAAAGGTTTAGAATTAATAATGACTATTTAAGCTTCTAAACATTATGTGTGTGTGTGCGTGCGTTATAAACCTTTTATAACAATCTTTATGCAATTTTATGAAAGATTTAAGTATTGAAAGTGAGATTACTCAAAGTTTTCAAAATTTAATGTTGTTCTTTATTTAGCTTTATCTTTCTTGTTTTAAATCTGATTTTGGTGTTTTAAAATCATCATATTATATTAGTTTAAGTTTTAAAAAATATCATTTACATTTTATATTGATTTTTATGCACCTATATTGCTTGTTTAAGCTATTTTCAAATATACCAAAATTGTTTATTTAAAGTGATCTTGAGCTATTCTTGATTCAATCCTTTTGTTTTATGCACTAGTTTCATTTTTACTATTTGAATCTATTGTTAGTTGATAGATTAAGATTCTAATAAGTTTTTTGTGATGAGTTTACACATTCTAGTGGATTAAAATCTTTGATATTTAATTTGGAACTTAGGTATAGTAGCTTTTGAAAATTTTCATGTTCTTATGTTTAATTTAATTATTTTATGATTCAAGTTCATTTTGTCACATCAATTAGTACTTTATGATCAATTGAAGTATTAAGAGAGTTGTCATATTGTTTGTTTATCTCTTAAGATTGCATAATCATTTTTTATTTTAAAGCTTTAATGAAACACCTTCATAAGTGTGATTTGGTTCCTTAATTTGGGAAATTGATTGTGTTGATTTTTATCATTTTCAAGGTTGCTTTTTGGCATTAAAATAAAGTTAATAGGATTTTTTTGACCTGTGGTAAATAAAATTTGAGTTATTGTGGTTATTGAATGTGAATTGAATTGATTTATGCTTTGTTTGATCTTTAAATATGGAATTGGTGATTTTGTTTAATATAGTTACATTCATTATATCATTTTGAGCCCTTTGAAGTATTGGTTTTGATCAAGCTAATTTTGGGATGTGTTGTGAGGTTGAAAAGCTTGGTTTTGGGGAATTTGGTTAGAAACAAAATTGTTATTTTTCAGTTTTGATTCAAAGGTTACTCTTTAACCATTTAAAGGAAGATTATAAGGGTTCCTCTTTACATATTTGGAAAGCAAGATTGTGTAAGTTATTCTTCACCCTTAAGTAAGATTGCAAAACGTTGCTCTTCATTGTCTTTGTGAGAAGTAAGATTGTAATTGTTTCTCTCCACCTCCTTTGTGGAAAGAAGAAGTTGAAAAGATTACTCTTCACCCTAAGGAAGATTGACATAGTGAAAATCCAACATTAAGTGTTGGGAGTAGGCGTAAGAGCTAAAGATTTGGTAAAACTACTATAAAAATTGATTGTGTATCCTCATTCCTTAACTCTTTAGTTTATGCTCTTGTGTTTGATTTGCATTTGATTAAATTTGGCATAAGCATTGAAATTCCATATAGAGGTTACATTTTGGTTGAATAATTACATATAGTTAAAATTGGCTTAGATGGTTATTTTTTTAGTTTAGTAAGAAATTTACAATCAATTCACCCCTACCCCCTTTTGGATATTGTAAGGCTTAGAATTAGTATCAAAGTTTTGTTCTCATAATTGCATAAATTTCAAATGAAATTAGTGAGTAAGCATACATTATGACACAGGTTATGATTCATGCAGTAAAAAAGGGCTAGATATTCTTAAACCACCTTTTTTAAATAGAAATAATTTTCTTGAATGGAAGATTAAACTAAAATTTTATCTCATGAGCCAAGACTTTTATTTATTTGAAATTGTTTAAATAATCTTTATGAATTTTTAAATGAAGTAGAATTTGTTTCTTTAAGTTAAAGAATCATGCATATCTTACATAATGCATCAAATAGGAGCATACTTGATAAAGTATCCATGTATATTTCGACTAATGATATTTTGTAAAGCCCCAAATTATACCCTAGTTGTAAATACATGATTTACATGTAAATTGGGTAGTAAATCGAGAATTTAATTGATGTAAAAATTGGTTTTGGAAATGGAGAAATAAAATTTAGTTAAAATTAGACTGCAATTGTGGTGTTGAGTTGGTAATAATTTTCATGCACTATTATCTCTTGAGTATTCCTCACGATTTTTGCAATTGATTAAGACATATTTACCCAAAAATTTCCAAATTTTATGGACATGTTAATGGGACATTAAGGAACATTTTTCATGTTCAAACCTTCACCAAGTTCGGCATTAGATGACCCAAAATCAGGACACAAAGTACTATCCCCAATTAAGGGTTTTATCGTGAATAGTTTCGGTAGAAAAATCATAACTTGATTTTTACGCATTTAAATGACCTGATTCTTTTTGAAAATTAAATCTAAGGGATATAAATACAAATTTCATGTTTTAGATATTATCCAGTTCTAGCTCTAAAATTCCAGAATTAAGTCTTAATCCTAGGGTTACTCAGTGAGCTCCAGTGAACCAATTAGCAGCACCAAAGTGGGACAAATGGTTAAGTGAATGACCATCATTTGGAATCACACATAAGTGACACACTGAAGGCTATGTGAAGGGTTTTTAGAGTGCATGATGAAGGGCATGAGACTATCATGCAAGGTGACACATGGTGAGCCATCCTACTAAAAACACCCCAGCCAAGCTCACTTCTCTTTTTACTTCACTCTCTCCATATGAAAACTTCTCTTCCCTCTCTCTTAATTTATGTACCTTTGGGATTGACTAAGGAAGCTTATTCAGGTGTTTTAAGGGTAAGTAAATGCAGTTTAACTAAAGTTTTACATGCATGAAGTTGGTTCCTTTCATTTAGGTTATTTCTTCATCATTGAAAGTTCTAGCTAGTTCTCTCAAACTTCAGGACATTTGGTTAAATTATGAAGCCTTAGCAATTGAAGGTAATGAAAGGTATTTGAATAAGGTACTGATTTGTGTTGCTAATGAGCAAGGAATACCTAAACCGAGCATGCATGTGTGTAGGAAGTGATTGAAGTGTTGAAAAATTTCTGAAGTTGGGTCATCTAAGTACGTTTCGGTATTGTGGTCATATCTTGGCCTGTAAGTATCCAAATTGGATGATTTTAAGTTTTGCTTAAACTAAAAACTTTTATCTACAATTATCATAAAGGAACTAAAATTGGATTATGTCATTAAAGGTAGTGACATTGAGCTCGAAGTTGAGTTTGGATGCTGGAACTGGTTCTGAAAAATTTCCTGCAGTTGGATCATCTTTATGGACTATTTTGAGGTAAATGTTGGCTACGGCTTTGGTCTAATGTATATGTCCTGTTTTAATACATTTATACTTGAATTATTATGTTAAATAATCAGGTTTAATTGGTTCAAAATTTGATTGAATAATGGCTAGAATTGAAGTGCAATTTTGGTGATTAAGGTATGAGAAAATTTTATCCTAAATTGTTAAGCTTTGTTTGGATAGATTAGGTAGTGGATTAGAAATGAGATTAAGGATAAGTTGTATACTACCTTTTGGAAATGCTGCGTTTGTTTATGATGGAAGAATGTTGTGGAGATGAAGGAACCATAATTGGTTCGATTTTGATCATAAAGTAGATGGGTTGATTGCTTAGGGTCATGTGCCTTTAGAATGAGTTTTATGATTGATTTTGTGACATGAGTTATTTTGTGTGTGTGTATATGACATATTATTGCTTGATGAAATGAGTTGAATGATAATGAGTTGTTGACTTTCAAATTCTAGAAAATGTGGTCCATGTAATAAGCTTATAGCCTTAATATCTGTTGCATTGTATGGAAACTTGCATGACAAGAATAATGTGTAGTGCATGAAATGCATGGATGATTTATTTAAAATATATGATTCTCTAAGGTGGAATTTTGATTATGCATGTAATTGTGATAGTTTTGCATGATTTTTTTAGTTATACCATGCATGAATATGCATGTATACATACATTTACATGATAATCACTGTTGCTTATAGTTTTGACTACATATGTTAGTTGCTACCATAAACCGATGTCAAATGATTAGATGACTTGAAATTGCTTTTGCTTAAGGTTTATACATTGATAATGAAAGGGGTTATAATGCTCAAGGTGTACAGGTGGTATTGCTTAGTGAAACCTTGTAATGTGATGGTTGTGTAAAATTGAGTTGGCTTAATTAAGCTTAATTGTGTATTTGCTCTTGAGAATTAAATTATGTGGCATATTTTTAGGGTTGGAAATCTGAATGTGGTACAAGGAGGATTATCTCTAAATGTATCATTGTAATGCATCAATTGTGTAAATTGTGTGTTGATAATTATTATAGTAATGTGATTGATGATATGATTAGATGAATTATTGATTCAATAATGAATAGATGTCAATGCATACAACTTTAATGGGCTAATCCAATGATTATGCCTTAATTGTGACCAATGTGTATATGTGTGTTTTCAAACTCTTTTCAACTAATAAACTTAAGAGTTTTTTTTAAAATAGTTTTAATACTGCTCAGTCTTAGTTATAAGTAATTAGACATGCCTATAGGGGTCTAGCATATGCTACACATTGTTACAGTCTCTACTGTTCTAATTTGTAGAGACAAAGGCTCAATGGACACTATGTGCCTGGTACGACTCATGCTGTTATTGTTACAGACTGTGTCTGTTTGACCACATTGCTGTGTCTTAGGACTATGTCTAATGTATATTGTAAACCATTCTGTACTCGTGCCCATTTCTTATTTAAACATGAGTAGTCTAACTTGTTGTATGTGTTATGTGAATTGAATTTCTGAAATTGTTAATATGGAGATTTGATTGAAAAGGAATATGATATGCCCAGCCTAAGGCTATTCTAATATTGATAAAGATTTTGAAAATTGAAATTGTGAAATGATGTATGCTTTACGTATGAATTGAGTTATTGAATTCATGATTAAATTTTTTATATGCATGAGTTGCATAAAGTGTTAAATGACTGAAATTTTTGAAAATGGCATGCTTAGCACAATGCTTTTGCTCTGTATAGGTGTAGACAAGAGAGTATGAGGATGTGGGACTGACGATAATGCAAAGGCCAAGAGTCATGTATCTTGTGTATTTTTAAAACAAATTTTTGGACTTTTTATATAATTTAGGATTATTTAGGATTGTTTTTGTGATCCTATTTTGTCCCTATAGTTTGATTGCATATGGCTCTGTAAATGACATATCTAAATTGGATTGGGTATTTGGTATATGTTAAAATTCCTACATCCTTCCAGGGGGTATAAAGGTGTTATAGCCTATATAATTTCCATTGATTTTCTATGTTTTATAGGATATTTTTGAGGATTTTCATACAACTTTGAGATTAGAAAAGCTGTGGAATTGATTTAATAAGCAAGAACATCAAGTTACGAAGCTTTACATCAAAATTCATAGCTAAAAGTTGAGTAAAGAAAATTTTAAAGAAAAAATATAAAGAGAGGAGTAAAGTTGGAGGGGCCTACGAGCAAGACCTTGCCTATGATTTTCAAGCCCTAGCTGTGACACTTACAAGCAGACCTTCATAAATAACAAGTTTTAGGTTATTTTGAAAACACATTTTGCCTCTGAAGCTCCAAGCAATCACCAAGGGAAAGGGTTTTGCACAAAATATAAGGAAAAAAAATTAAAAATTCAAGATTAACATTAGATTTAGAAATAAGTATTTTCAAGAATTCAAAGGATTTAAAAGCTTTAACCATGAGCCTTTATATTCCCTCTCTTGCTATGATCTTTTTAGTTGTTTTTATAATGTTTTAAAATTATATTTCTTGTAAGATTTGGATTATTATGAACCTTAAGAGGTAGTATACATTATTTTCTTTGATTTAATGTGATTTTTTATATTTTTCTTGAATCACTTATTAAACTAATTAAGATTGGTTTTTGAATGTTTGTGACAGTGAAAAATTCAATTATGAGCAAGTGATTTCATATGTTTAGATGGAACAAATAAAATATATGATTAGATCAATCGTATGTGATGCATCTTATATAGAATCCTTGAGCACAAGCTTATATAATATGTCCAGATTAGGTGTAAATCTAACAAATAGTAGGTTCCCTAGAATTTAGTAATGCAATAAATTGATAAATTGAGATAGTGTGTCCAACTACTAAATTCATTAAATTGAGTAGCACCACATCCATTTGCTCTCTTGGGTTTTTCTTTTTGTTACCAGGTAAGGTGCCTGTTTGATCTCATTGAAACACTCTTGGCAAGTTGTCACACTTGATTCTCTAAATTCTTGGTTGAAGCTTAAATATTCTGGAACTGAGCAATAGAGATGGTGATATATTTGACAAGTAACTCCTTTAAGTTATAATGTGGTTGAAATCTTGGAAAGTGATTTAGTCTTGACTAATTCATGGATTGCACAACCATGCAATTCCTTCAAGAATAAAATAATGTAAAATTTTAAGTTTGAAAAATTTTAGAACAAAACTTTTTTATTGATTTGTGCATGATGTTCTTAAAACCAAGAAAGCATGATGTTCTTAAAACCAAGAAATCAAAGGAGTCCTCAAAGATGATGATGGAAGGATGTGCACCAGTGTTCATTGATAAACTACCAAAAAAGCTTTAAAAATCCAAAGAGCTTCTCAGTGCCACATATTTTTGGTAGTTTATACTTGCATAACATCTTAGAAGAGTTAAGGTCTAAAATTAATCTTATGTCTCACAATTTTTTTCATGACTTGCTACTAGAAATCGCGAAGTCTACTAGGATGAGCATATAACTAGTAAATACTTCAACTAAATATCCTAAAGGTATTGTTAATGAAGTACTAGTTAAAGTTGATAAGTCTATATTCCCTAACAATTTTGTGATTCTACACATAGAGGAAGAGGATAAGATTCCTTTAATTCTAGGTAAACCTTTTCTCCCTTCTTTGAATCTATTACTTTCTCACATTTAGAAATATAATAAATGATTAATCTATTACTTTCTCACATTTAGAAACTATTATGTAGCATCCCACTCTCATAAGACACCTACTCGACATACTCGAAATTCTGATAAATATCCGAATAAATATCTTACAAGGGTGACACACTAGAGCAATTACAGTAGGCATTATGCAACATAATCAAAAGGAACATAGACATTAAACCTCATATTTCGTTAAACTAATGTATATGAAATGCAATTCACAATTATGTATGTGAAATGACTCTCTAAATAGTGTATGCCTATATATGTATATAGGAATCGAGTCACTACATATTAACTCATCTAAAAATGCAAAGAAAAATTCTTCTTCTTTTAACAATGCTAATTATGGAACTTTAGGTGCTTTGCAGGACAGAACAAAATTAACTCTTTGACCAAGCCTTGAGTATTATAAAGGAGAGAAGATTTAAACCCTCAATCTAAAGGAGCTAGATGAATGGAGGAAGGAAGATAAGGACGACTCAAGAAGCTCCTAGGGAAAGAACAAGGAGAAAAGGGAGGGTTTTGAAAAAGAAATTTGTCAATACATGAGCATAAAGAGGTCATCAAGGTTGTGACATTAAATAAGTGCTTGCTAAGAGGCAACATAACATGTTTATATTCCTTATTGTTTGCTTTCATGTTTTATTCGTTTCTATTTTTTATCCTATCTTGATCTATCCTTTTCTAGAAACTCTTGTTTAGTGTCTTTTTTAGGTCTAAATGGCAAGCTTTTATCATTGACTTCTCCGAGTGTTTAAACACATATAATGGAATCCAAGTCACCAAAGTCATGCCGCTAATATGGACTTTAATATTCAGGGGATTTTTTCTGTCTTCCTTCTTTTAAACTTTATGTACTTTATTGACCTCCATCCTTCAAAATTAAGGACAATTTGGATTAAGTGCAGGGAAGCACATGGCTTGTTTTTGTTAAATAGAAACACACTTGAATTATAGAGAGTTTAATAAGGATGAATTACATGTCTCATCTTCGATTGATTGAAATTGGGAGTTGATTGTTAATTTTCATGTTCTAATTCAATTGACATTCTTCATTTTATAAACATTAAAACATTCTTGAATAATTTCTAACCCATATTTGACCCCAAGTTTTTCTTTTCTTCCTTTTATTTTGTGTAAATTGCATGGTTTTTGGGTTCCTAACAGGGATGCATTTTATAATATTTCTATATGTGTTTCAATTTCATTTCATATCTATTTCGATGTTTAAGTACTTTATTTTTGTTCCGTTTAAGTTTTGGTAGGTTTGTCACAGACCACCAAATAATAAAATACCTAACTAAACGTACTATATAGTAGGGCTAGTTAGGATTGATCACACAAAGAGTTGTTTGTGCTCATAAACTATTCCTAAGGTTGTTTTGAAAGAAAATAAAAAGAAATAAAAATCCTTAGATGCGAAGATACTAAAAAAGGCAACAAACGAAAACAAAAAAATAAGGATGCAAAACACAAAGAAACCTATAATAATAAAAGAGAACTGGGTGGAAGATATATCTAGGGTTTCAAATTTATAATTGATCATCAAAAATATATATTATGTGCTTTATCTAAGATTCTAGCCTATGGATCTAAACAAGCTTTTGAATCTTAAGTTCCTTTAATTTTAAATAAATTCATCAAGCTCTAAAAATATCTTTGACTATGTGACAACTTAGAATAATCTCTTTAGATTTAATGGTGTAGCGATTTTAAGTACTAGGGAATGGCTAGCCTAAGTCATAATGTTACAAGCTCAGACTATGTAACTTAAAGAATTAAAATCCTAGGCTAATTGATTAAGTATACTTATAAATTCAATTAACCCATTTCTACTTGTGGATTTAGCTAATAACAATTACGGATTAAAAGAAAAATCCTAACAATTAAACTAGAAATTAAACCTATGATGGTCAATCCCATGAATAAGTCCCTAATTCATATCATTAAATCAAAATTCCAATTCAATCTTAACCTAAATCTTAAAACTGAATTGATTTCAAGTCAAATCTCATAATTATAAAGCCATTGTCTCTTTAATATCTTCTAACCCACAACAAAACTAAACTAACATATTAAAATAAAAAAAATATAAACTGAAAGTAATAAAAC
>JAOXYD010000136.1:8839196-8851998 GCA_028565735.1 Pinacopodium congolense
CTTTATAATAATTATAAGGTTTAGTCTAATATTTATAATTATTTTTATTATATATTTATAACTTTATAATTATTTACTTATGAATAAATATATTAAATAATAAATTATAGTTTAATTGAAAATTTATTATTTATTAATTATTATTTAGTAACATAAAAATATAATAACAATAATAATATTGTAAATAAAAATATATATAAAAAAATAGAGTTAGATTAATTTTATAAAATAATTTTAATAATTATTAATAATAAATAAAAAATATATTAAAAATATTTTTTTAATATAAAAAATAAAATTATAAATTAGAGTGAAAAGTACTTCAACGTCTTTAAAAAGTTTTGGAGATGGTTTAACTACCAACCACTCTTGGTAAAGCAGACGGACAAAATCCTTCGTATTTGGGTTTCTGCTGTTTGCAGTGCCAGTTACGATGGAAAGTTTTATGACCATCAAGTTTCCAAATGATGAACGTCTCACCTTAACCGTGAAAACTCAAAAGGCACTTTCTTGCAGTTTATTACGTCAGCATAATGGCAAGTAGCCAATTTGCTGGGGTCAGTACAACTTTGATGCAGCTGAAGATCGCCAATTCCCGGCTGGGACACTTCGCTTTGACGTCAACCTTGGTTAATGATTTACTGAGATTTACATACTCAACTTTGGATGGTTTCTACTGGGTAATGATAAGTACATCAAACATAGCAGCAATTAAGGTCATTCTTTATTCTCTTACCCTGGTCGGTGTTATTTTCGGCGTAATGAGAGCTCTGACGCACTGGTTCATCAGAAGAACCCCAGAAGATAAGCCAATGAAGGAAGCTTATGTAACAGTTACTGTAGCGATGCTTTTAGGATTGGCGTCAGTTGGAGATAGCGTGGGGATGTATTTTCTGTTTGGTCCTTTCTTGTTAGGCTTAATGGTGCCTGCAGGATCTCCCTTAGCCACAGCCCTGATAACAAAGCTTGATACTCTTTCCTCAGGATTTCTTATGCCACTCATGTTGATATACTGTTCCACCAAATTTGATCTGGAGGAGTTTATCAGATACTTCCCATATACAGTAAATTTTCAGGCGGCTTTGATTGGATACACGATCAAATTGATAATAACATTCATAGGGGCAGTAAGTTGCAGGCTGCCTTTAAGTGAAGCTGCTGCTCTTACGCTCATCGTGAATGTGAAAGGAGTTGTTGAAGTAGGCAGTCTTTTGAGCTTTGGTAGCTTGGAGGTAATCGAGAAAGCCATTTCCTAGATGTTCTTTTTCTTTATTTTGCTAGTGGAAAGGAACGTGTATATGTGAAAGAAATAAGCTAGTCTTGTATGCAGTTATTCTCTGAAACTCAAAATAGAAAATCTCATCCCCCTTATGACTGCTATATTGGTTTTCCTTTCTCTTAACAGATGTACGATCTAGGAACTACCAGTGGAATTTTCTTGGTGTTTCTGTTGTCAGGGATTTTACTACCACTCATCAACTTTCTATATGATCCAGCAAAGCGTTACATAGGCCACACCAAGAAATGCATCGAGTGTGGTCCAGAGGATTCAGAACTTGGCATACTAGTCTGCTCTCACCGGCAAGAAGACGTTATGACTGCAATAAAGCTACTAAAATACTGCAATTCTACAAAGCAAAGTCACTTGTCCATTTACGGACTGTATCTCGAGGAACTTGTTAGTAGTTCCACCCCTCTTTTAATTAACCATCAATTAGGCCAGAAGAACTCTTATTCAAATGAATCAAGGTCACAACGGATTGTTGTTATTTACAAGTACTTCAAGTCACAGAACAAGAGGTTAAATCAGGTGCATGTTTTTACAGCAATATCACCAATGAAACAGATGTATGAAGACATATGTTGGCTGGCTTTTGACAAGGCTGTTTCTCTGATAATCCTGCCTTTTCATAATAAATGGAACAACAAAAGTAAATTGGTTTCAAGCAGTACCGAGTTGAGGAGTTTGAACACTAATGTATTGGATAAAGCACCGTGTTCTGTTGGAATTCTTATTGATCGTCCAAGAGACCACGGCATAAATTCCATTTTTAGTACATACGAAATGTATCGAGTAGTGATTTTGTTTATAGGAGGTCCAGATGATAGGGAGTCCCTTGCATTTGCTTTGAGGATGGCACGAGATCCCTGCATTCAGCTAACAGTTATGCATTTTGTCTCTGAGCATAGTCGATTCCATGATGAGTGGGAAGAAATGCTCGATTATGAAGCTCTCAGAAACATAAAATTAGAAGTGTCGAGGAGTGCTAACATTGGTTACAAAATGGTGACAGTTAGGGATGGCTCTGACACGGCTGCTATAGTTCACTCAGTTGCAAAACATTACCAGCTAATCATTGTAGGCCGTCTCCATGAATCTGGCAAAGACTCTCTATCAGGCTTATCGGATTGGACAGAATTGCGGGAGCTTGGGCCTATAGGTCACCTATTGGCCGCTACAGACTTCAATACTGAAGTTTCAATTTTGGTAGTCCAACAGCAAATCTTGAAAGCAAGTCATAGCAGTGTTTTGAATTAGTGATCTCCAAATTGGGTTCTTGCAACGTAAAGTAAGACAAAAGCGCAACAACCTGAACACTCCCAACTCTTTTATATCATTAGAAGTCGCATGATGTCGCATGCAACAATTTTTTTCAACCAAACTTGAGCTCTGTAATTGTCTTCCTTCCCCTCTTGGAAAGAAAAAGATACACAACAAGAATGATCTCGTCTCTTGTGATAATTCATTTCTTGTTCTGGACAATCTAGGTATGAAGTATACTAATTGAAATTTAAAATTGCATCTTTTGCAGGTCGCGGTGCATTATTTTTGGAACTCCGCTTGCATCTATATAGAAATGGTGAATAGACAAATTTCATCAAATGAAGATGCAGTGATGCGGACACCGTGAATTGCTGAGGCAGTAATTTTGAGCTGTAAATAGTAAGGTAGGAGGGACAAGCATGATAGTTGATATTTTTATGCATACCTAATTTGTTAAGAAAACTAACATTAGACATTAGAAAAAGGCCTTTAAGTCGTCGTCAAATTTGGAGATGATGCAAAAACATGATTCGGAACAGGGCGGATCACTTCTATTCCTTTACCGATGAATTTTGATTGTTACAATTTGTTTGAGAAATAAGTAACAAAAGAAAATAAAGAAAGATGATGAACACAAATTTATCGAAGTTTGAAAATCGTGTTTCCTACGTCTCTAGAAGTAAAATAATTTTGATTCATATTATTCAACTTGCAAAAATAGTATACATTAAATTTTTGTATAAAACCTTAACGTGCAGTACAATTACAAGAAGATCCCTTTTTTTTTTTTTTAGTCCATGACACCACGTAATCATCCCATACACATACGTATGGATGGGTCTTCAAGTCATTGATACTATACTGTACAAGAGCACCCCCCAACCTATCCTATTGTACCCTAATAATAAACTAAGAAAACACCCGAAAGGGATGGGCCTTTGCCAGTATATATAAGCCATATATACAAGACAATTCTTATAGATTTTCCCAGTAAATTGGGAAAGAAGCAATGGTTCGGCCTGGAAATGGTGCAGGCTCATGCTCTCTATTCTACATGCTGGGCCTAATCTCCCATTTCAATGCTAACTACTCAGATATATCGACAATTTCATTAATCGAGGCGTAACAAATTTGAATTTCGGGGTGGAATTTAAAATAGTGAGATGAACTATATCATATCGTAAAACTGCAACATTTCAGATCAAAGGAACGGCTTTAATGGTTGGGACTATAACATACATTTGTAGTCTGTTCTTTTAGGCTTTGTACTAAGGGAATAAGGCCTTAGCAAAAAGGCTGTGAGGATTTTTACATCATAGGCTTAACGCTGTTATTTGGGCTTTGAATACTATTCGCAAGTGACTTAATAAAACAGTGCACAAGAAGAATTCGTTTTCACGAAAGTAAGGAATTTAGAGGACTCTGGACCGTTCATTTTAAGGAGAAGAGAGATTGACTCGACGGTAGATTTTACAAACAGCCAATATATTAATGCGTTGCGACTAAATTTACATTCTAACATAGTCAAGAGCAACTTTTCTCACTTTTTTCTGTAATTCTAAAATGTGCTTCCATTAATTCATGAATCATGAAACCAAATTATTCAATTAACGTCATATTGACCAAAATTTGAACAATTTACACACAGATTATCAGATGTACGAAGAAAGAATGGAGCTAACTGTTTCAGTTTTCACGACAATTTTCAAGAAAATTTTACAGCTGAGTAATGATAAGATATTAACTTGGGAAATGGAAAAGTCACCTCATTGTTTCTCGACTTCATCCATACCAGTATCTTCTGCCATGCTGCAACCAACAGCTGCATTGCTTGATGCATCTGTCTGGTAAGTTGGTGGTTCACTTTTTCTACTTTGCAATCCTGAAAAGCGTGCAAGATCGACCCATTGCTGCAACATTTTAGGGAGAGAGAATCAAGTCAATTCTATTCTTGGTTCTTATGATCTCTTTGAAGAGTTATAACAGAAGCTAAGATTATGTTTCCATGTATAATTAGCAGTTTTTGGTAAATCAAGATAACTCAGCACCTGAGTTCCCCAATAGGAGTTCACCGTCCGAACAAGAAATGATAGGATATTTACAATAAATATTTGCGAAGATAATACATCTGCAAGTCGATGCTCTACTAGTCCAGCAATAATCTGCATGATAAACATTAAATGTTAAAACATGACCAGACAATATAATGATGCATGGTAATATAAGTTGTTCAGTCCCAGGAAGAGTAGGCCCGTAATATCTGCCTTCTCGTTCCCCTTCCATAAGTATTTATGAAGATTTCTCAAGGTTCAGTATGCAGGAATTGTATGTTATGATACTCAAAACTGTAAGCAGAGTTAACAGTGGACTATAGATCCACTAAACCCTAAAAGCATTTTTCCCTGTTGTCTACTGTAAATTTTATCCTAGAAAAAAAGAAAAATCTTTTGAGCAATAGAAAAAGGCGTATGCGCTTGATAAGAAGATATAATGCACATGTTTCAAGTGAATAATTATGTCTCAAAAGAAGCTGTAGGCTCAAAAGGAATAACTAGTTATAGAAGGGGTAATAAAAGAATTAAATCCAATTCCTGATAACCTAAGTGCTAGAGCAGATGCACATTGTCCAAGTCTAAGAACAACAGCATACATTAAAGGTCAATCTCGAGAAGTCCAATAACTCGTGTCTCCGGTAAAACTTTGTGAGATGAAATCGAAAGGATCACTTGACTAAAGCCACACAATGTGTGCCATACTGCCATAGTCCACAACAATACACTTTATACCACAAAAGAGTAACTGATGCTACTCCAAGATTGTGTAAGAAGATGTAAACTACCTGGTAACGCAAATTTGCTGACGTTCCAAGGAAGCCTCCATAAACCATAGCTGTTTTTAATATCGGGGATCTTTTAATTTGATCATTGGACATCAATGCAGGATTCATGAGTTTCCGAATGGCATAAAGAGTATTTGAAGCTGCCACAGCTGCAATGCTAGAAATGAATCCAACACTGGAAAGTTTGAGACCACCCACAAGTACTGATGCAGCTCTGTGACTGAGATTCCAGTCCTTCCCTGCAATATTCTTCTGAAATGCATTATCAGGGATGGATCCAAGGAGACCTTTGAAAGCATCCATGTTTTCAGTCATATCCATGTCATTGGATGATGATAGAAATGAAAGAGTTGGAGCAGGAAGCCACACAGTGAAAAAATCAACAACCGATCCTCTGACAGTGTCTGTAACTACATAGTCAAGCTCTTCAAAAAACCTTTCCTTTCGCCTCTCATACTGGGCTAAAAGTGTAGTGGTGATTGATATAGATTCTTCTATAGCTAATCTGTGTAAGAATTTGGGATCTGCCAAAAGTCTTTCTCGGAAACCCTGTACCAGAAGACATGGGAATTTTACACATCCACATAAAGATCAACTCCCCCAGCATTTGTAGTTCAGTCAAGCAGCAAACACTTTTTAAACAATATATAAACTCCACGCGCTAACATGAGAAGTTTTAATGTTCTATTGTCTAGTTCGAATCAGAGGTCATTTATCTTTTCTTTGTTTGGGTCAGATGGCAAAGCAAAAAATTATAAATTAAACCGCCTCCCTCGTGTCTGATATTTAAGCAGAGCTTGACATTGAGTATGTTAAACTAAAGTGAACTACCTACACAACAAATCTAGACAGAAATCACAGATAGTCAACAAAAATTACTTTAAACATCTACCTGGAATCTATGAGTAAGTTCCTTTGTAAGAGGATATTGCTCCAAATCAAAGAAATTCTGAAGTACCTCTGGGGATACCAAACCAAGGTCAAGTCCTTTCTGAAGGTCCTAGTGGACATGAGAAACATTTGTGATGAGAGATAACACTCTATAATAACATCAAATCTTAAAAAAATCAACACTCACAACCTTAGCAAGTAAAGCACAATTTTCATCTTTGTTTTGACATCTCCACGCACATAGTATATATATTGACAGAATATAACAATGGAATGATTTATCTTAATTATTGATTTCGTACCTGGGGAAGGGCATCTCGCTTCCTACCAGCCGCATTCATTACTCTAGCAATTTCTGCTCGATCGAAGCAATTCCTACTGCAAGGTCTAGCAGCAGAATACCACAAAAAATCAGCAATCGGAACTTCACCCTCTTTTCGTATTAATTGCCTTTCTGGGTCAAGCAATATAACAACTTGGTTTTTCTTTTGCATCTTCTTCATGATTCTCGCTGGCAGTCCAGTCCCTCTCGATCCATACATAACATGGTTAGCACCTGTCACAACTACAAGCATTGAAGTGGATCCCTCATCCACCACTGCCTGTAGAATAACTTGGGACATAGTGTAATCCTCAACCACCCTTGACTGTGCAGATAAATATGAACTTGGGCCAAAGGGAATCGATTGATTTAGAGAGTTCATATCAGCAGATCTGCGTGAGATAGAAGTGAATCCCGAAATGAAACCTGAACCTTTCGGAGGAACATACACTTTCTGTTCAGCCTTAGAAAGCCCACGGATGCCCTCTGCTTGGACAGTCCTTAAAACCTATTCATATACCAAGAAGCAGATCATCATCCCATATATTACTATATCAGTCATGAATATACAGGCTTAATAGAATTACAAAACAACAGCATCTCTTTGTGGAAGACGGACGGAGATAACATAAACTCTTGGCTCAATATCCATTAACAAGATATCAAATTAGGCGATGAAATAAACTACAATATACTCACTGATAATAAAGTAAAATTGCTAACTACATTAAGTGGAGTACCACAAGCATAAACTCTTGGCTCAATATCCATTAACAAGATATCAAATTAGGCAATGAAATGAACTACAATTTACTCACTGATAATCAAGTAAAATTGCTAACTACCTTAAGTGGAGTACCACAAGCAACGATTTTAACTCCATTATCTCGGCAGTAACTTAGAAGAGGCTCATATTCCTGCCATCGTTGATCTGGCCAGTGCGATACTAGGGCCTTCAACATTTCTCCATCTATCCTGCCAACAAAAACAGCACCTTAAATAAGTAATGTCTGCTTAAACAAAATTACATCCTCCGAAGATAATGAAGTGCGTTACCTTCCATCAATGTATTGATTAACCTCCTGCTGTAAGTCACAGGGAAACGCCTCCATGGCCAACGAAATGGACTTTTCGCTCTCTAGGCACCGTTTCCTCAACTGCTTAACAATCTCTAGCTCCAATTCCTTATCGTCTCGTACCGGCACTTGTTCTGCTTCGCCTAGATACACAATCCTTGCGTTCATTAGCTTTTCAAATACTTTCCTCTTGTCCTTACCAACCGCCAGAGGCTCCCCAATCGCAGTCGCGTCGTAAATTCTCGAATTTACCTCTTCCTCCACCATTTCTGCGACTTCCACTGGCGGCGGCAACGGGGGCTCCGGGGGTTTGGCGTCGTCGGCCTTGGAGGCGGCCGATTGGAGAACGCATAAACCGACTGACAGGAGTGGAGTGAGCAACACGTGGCGTCTGGTGGCGCCAGCAGTTTGACTTTGACCACGTATAGGAGAGCTGGTGGCATTCCGGCAGAGGAGCTTGCGGCTGAGGGATGCTCTTGGAGGGAGTTGACGGTGGAGAGGCGACTCCGGTGGATTGAAGCGACAAGTGTAGGGCTGGGAAGGGGTGAAGCCTCTGTGAATGTGGGGCTTCATTAGTTGAGGGCGCTTAATGTGACACAGAAGTTCAGCTACGCAAGGTTCGAAGGAAGAGACGTACATGTATTTTATTTATTTATTCGGGTGGAATGGATTAGGACTTAGAAGATTTGGTGACGTGGAAATTACGTGTTTCAGTTCAAAAGTTCTTTGAGGTGGGGAAGTAAGCAAGTGGTTGGGTCTTGCTCGCGACTCTTGTGAGTTTTGTGGCCACAAGGTTGGAGTTTTCCAAACAAGGGACTTTTCAACTGGGAACCAAAAGGAGTGAACTTCAACTCCCGGAAATCCGCAAGTTAGTATGATAAACACAATCCGTATTTAACTTTTTTGGGGAAATTAATCCACATTTAAGTTGATGTATATTTAAATGATGATTGTAAATGTTTTAAAAAGTATTTCAATTGAATTCAAAACTAAAATTTTCCTGTTGCACGTGTCATATTCAATAAATATTATTAAAAAATATTTATTTTAAATTTCATATTTCTATTTTAATTATTATCAAACATATAAAAACATATTATAAATAATACTTTAATTCATCTTTTTTTTTCAAAATTATTTAAAATATATTATATTTTACTTTTAGTATTCAATATCTCAACGTTAAGTTTTTATTGATGAGCATTGTTAACTAAAGAGCACGTTTGGTATCATTTCTCGTTTCTATTTTTTATTTTTATTTTTTTGTATGTATATTAGTTTATGTGATATTGTTATTGATTTCTGTGTTATTTTATGAGTTTTTGTGCTGTATTAATATGTTATCTTTTTCGATTTATGTGTTTTTAAAAACAAGAAACAAAAAGGGAAAATAGTAATAATACCAAACAAGGCCTAAATTGACATGACTTATTATATTATTTTACTTTCCAAGATATGTTATGAATTATGTATTTTATATATAGTCATGTAAATTTAACAAAAATCTCTCCCAACATTTTTCTTTTCCGTCCCATTTGCCAACATCTCCACTATCACCTTCTAATTTATTTTCTATGACTCTCATGTTTTCTTTTGTGCTTGAAAATCTTTCTTCGTAAATTTGCTTATTCAAGTCTACATTTCACTGAAAAAAAATTTCTTTTCAAAAAGGACATTATGAACTAGTGGGAAGACCACAAGAAGAACCGAAAGAGATTGGAGTGTTTAGTGCTAATAAGTACTTCAAAAGAGGGATCGATAAGAATCAACAATAAAATTGTGACAAAAAAAATATCGAAGTAAGAGAGTTTTAACAAAGTGGTGTAGTGTTGCCGTTTAGAACAATCAGCGGAAAGAGGAAATAAAGAATGAATGAATGAATGATTCTACAAAAAAAGAAGAGGAAAGAAACTTGGATATTTTTGGTACGTCTAATAGTTTGTTGCACAAGTGTAGCCCTTGCATCTACGCCATATGCTATTAATATAATGGCCATCTTATAAAGCTAATTCCCACTAGAACGACATAGTTTTGATGCCCAATTATTACAGGGTTTTTTTTTTATATGTGCATCCATTGCTTTGTCTTTGAAAATTTTGCCCACAAGGTTTATTGCCAAATACTTCTGCTGAATGTCGAATAAAAATTCTCATGTGGGATTTGATGCTTCGATGGACCATTAAACTAGGATTTGCGTAGCTAGCTTGTGCTACTTATTAACCATTCTCCTTCCTCGATGATGATTTCTTGTGGAAGAATGGAAGATACTCTTTTTCTCATTGGAATATGCTTCTTTCACTGGGAGATATGGAACAAATTATGAATGGAGCCATTGGAAGGGAACTCCAATTTACACGTGACCTTCCCCACGCTATAAAAAACCTTGAATTGGCCATAAAAAAAGGAAGGAGTTATGATAACTCCTTTTAGCCAAAGACCCTTGATGATACGATTGTAATTTAACAAAGTCCAGGCCGTTTATTTGATATTCATTATTAATTTTGCATTTTTTAGCCTAGTATTGTATCCTTCTATGAACCCTTTGTAGATAAAATTTGATAATTTGAATAATAGCTTCCTAATCCTTAAGTGCTTGATCCAAAAAACATCATCTTAGAGTCTCTCACAAAGTAGGAATGTATGGAGGGGGGTTATAGCAATATAACATTGAAGGGGGTTATATTGATAGTTGAGTGATCCAATTAGTCAATTTCAATGGACAATCTTCAATCATGCATCTAAGATAGGTTTCTAGAGTTTTGTTTAGTACCCCGGCCTATCCATTATTTCGAGAGTGGTACGCTATGAAAGAGTGGTACCCTTGGTAATGATAAAATTTTTGCCAGAATAAGATGAAGAATAATGGATCATGATCATTGGTAATTGTAAATGGCATATTGTGAAGTTTAAAGACTTGAGTCATGAAAATTTGGGTTTCTGTATTTGCAAAATAAAACTGCTTGAGAACCACCAAATAGGCATGTTTGGTGATTCTATCCATGACCACCATCATTATAGAATATCCATTCTAATTTAAAGAACCTTTAGTAAATTCAATGTTAACATTTGAACAACACTATTGAAACATCGATAAAGGTTGTATTAAATTGCATAAGATGTGGTGTCATATTTGTTTTGTTGGCATGTGTGAAATCCTACGACTAAATATCACATTCTTTTACATTCTCTTCCAATCGAAGTAGGCTTAAAGTCTTTAAAATGTTGCAAAGATGACTAAGGACATGTTTAGATGGGTTGTGAGTTTTAGTTTTTTATTGTGGTTATTGTATTTTTGTATTAATTATTGTATTTTCTTTTTTTATTCATGTGTTGTATTAGTGTGTTTTCTTTATCGATTTTTGTGTTTAGAAAAATAGAAAATGAAAACCGAAAATCAAAGTGGAACTAAACAAGCACTAAATGACTTCCACTAGTCCCTTCATGTATTATGGATATAATTATAGATTTTAATGTCGAGTTGCAACCTATTGTCACTCTTCCTTTCCACTTAAGAATATTGTCATATCATTGGTAATTGTTAGATTGTAGTTTTCCCTTTGACAATTTTATATTAAGGTCTTTGGCTGTATCATCTTCATCTTAACTTTATTTTATGTCATCCTATAATTTAGTTTGCATTGGTGACAATAACAAAGTGAATAATTCCCACACCATGAATGTTATTTAACTGTGAAGCCTTCTTAGATAAAGCATTTATTGCCCCCATTTTTCAGACCTTTCTTATATTTGTGTTTAGCCGTACCCCAATAATTTTGGCATCCATGTTTACTAAAAAGGAGTGTAACTTATTACTTTAAGAGGTATTTCACACTTTTATGGTATGTATGGATTATAAAGGTTCCCCATAGTAGTAGTTTCAATATCTAATAGCCATTATTATTACTAGGAACTCCATTCCATACATAGAAAGACTATAGTATTTCAGAGTTATCACTTTATTTGTGTATGCCAGAGGATATTTATCCTATATAAGTTCATCTCTCAACCCCATGTGTAATATCCCATTTTTTTAATATTAATTGCATTTCATTCATATGTAAATCACAATAGCATACACGCGGGAATTATGCATTAGTATATTGCACTCAATTGACTCATTTTCGGGTATGAAGGTTAAAATTGATTATGATGTGAATTGTGTTTTGTGTATGTCTTGAATTTTGGTTTGATTGATTATAAGAAATAAATTTGGATTTACTTAGTATAATTTCAATGTATAATTGGTTTAGGAAAAATGTTGGAAAATTAAGATGAAATGCTGGAAAATTAAGATGATTAAGCTTAAGCTTATGAATTAGTGATATTTGGCATGGAAAATTAAGTGATAAATGGCAGAGCTAATTAGTTGGCAAATGGTAACAATGAGTGAGTGATAAGTATCCTAACCTAATGGTGTCATTTGGTAACAAAAATGTAAGACAAATGGAGACCATACATAGGGACAAATGGACTTGTAAGAAGGAGATACCTAGCACCTAGGTGTAAAATATGTCAAAGAAACATTAGTTGGATCATTTCTTCTTCTCTAACCACAGAATGTGTTCTCTGGAATTTATGTTGATTTCTGCATGTATAGAGAGCTTATTTAACTTGATTTTTGGGTTGGAATTTCAGCTAGACAAGTAATTATGATGACGAGTAAAGATGAAGTACATATGATTCTGTTGGAAATTACTGTAGGTTTCAGTTTCTTCTTCCTCTTTTGACTATTTCTCTTAAGGCAAACAGATCTTAAGAATATGAGAAATGTGTATAAGGTAGGGATGAATGAAAATTGAAGACCATGAAGTAATTAGGAATGAGAATTGAGTAAATTTACGATATTGCTGGAAAAAGTTTGGTGAATGGCCTGATGTAGCTTGCTGAAATTTGGACGCATCTGTTCTGACTGAGGTACTAGAGACTCTCCATTGGCTCTCATGGATGGAAGATCAGCTGACTCTGCAATTTGATCTCCTATCGTGGATGACCTATATCAAAAAATAAGTTGAATCATGAGATGAGTCTTTCACTATATATCATGTCTAATATAGTATTAAGCCAAAACAATAAGATATTAGGAACTGGAATTACTAAGGTGTTGATGAAGCTTGGGGTCGATTGTTTTG
>JAOXYD010000136.1:8852098-8863563 GCA_028565735.1 Pinacopodium congolense
CTTATAAACTCTACACTTAACCTAGTAAATGAAAAATATATTATTACCCTTATTTACTAATTATACATAACAACAAAAATCAGAATAAATAACATAAAAATTTATAAAAATATATAAATTTTAATTAAAAAATATAACAATTAAAATTAAAAATTACAATAAAAAATTTAATCAAATAACCATATTGTCAATATAAAATTGATAGTACTCCTGCCGTTGCCAACTTTGTTTCATAATTGTTGAAAGAAAAGGTACTTCGCCCAAAAAGATGCTTGTTTAGAACGATAAATGAGATGGCATTATTACATATATACGACAGAGTTTTAATGAAACTTTAGTCGGATTATAAATTTTTATAAATTTATTTATTTTTAGTTGTTATATTTTTATATTAGTTGTTGTATTTTTTAATTTTTATATTGTATTAATAAATTTTTATATTTAATAAAATAAAAAATAAAAACAAAAATAAAAACGAATCTAAACAACTTTTAACTATCGGTAATCAGTTTATTAAATATTAATTCTGACATTTAGTAATTATATAGTTTTTCAATATATGATGGAACCTCAACTAACGCGGATAAGTATATTAAATATTAATTCTCAAATTTAATATTTCTTCTCTTTATTTTTTAATTTTTGGTAAAAAAGTTAATTTTAATTTTAAAATTTTAATTAATATTCAATTAAAAACTAAAACGTTCAAAATTTTTTAATGTTTTAAAAACATTTAAAAATAATTTTGATATAATATTATATTAAATTTAGTTGTTTTAAAATATTTTTAAAACAATATAATTTTTTAAAATATTTTTAAAATATTAAGATTTGACATAAATATTGTAAAATATTATAATTTAATTTTAATATTCATAAAATAATTTTTTTTAAAATTTTCTTCTTTTTAAATATTTTTTCTTATTTATCTTAATAATTTCCTGGTCTCATGAGTCCGTGTGGTTTCTACAGAGGCTGTTGGGTATGGAGACCCTCTTTTCGCTGTCTTGTCATCGTTTCAAGGTGTCAATAATTGAGCCGCTCATTTTATCTCCTGAATCTCGAAATGGTTACTCAAGAAGTTATAAAAAGCCTTCAGATTGCTTTCATTCTTTTCATTAGTATTTTTATTCTGATTGATTACTGTATGTGGAAAATGAACAGGCCAAGAAATTTTTAGTACATATGTTAGATATGATAAGTCATGCAGTAGTTGTATGGCCTTTGATCAATATTTCTATAGTGATAATTCATGCAATACACAGCTTAATTTCCCAGGTTGAGAAATTAAGATGCCAATTTATTTTGGTACATCGGAAAGCATAATTCTCTATTTCAGACACAGGACAATTACTTTGCAAATAAACCTTAAAAGAAATGGGATTTATTCAGAACGAGGAGAAGTTGTCTAGGCAATAGTAAGATGAAGAATTTCTCTAAATTCCAGCCTCCTAGTCTCAGTGTAAAAGGTTCTATATTTGTTGGGCCAATAGGTTAACCAAATCCACCCTTTAATCTCCCACTCCATTGTCTTGCCAGTGGCCTTTTTGTCCACCTTCCAGTGGACATACTTTCCGTACTCATCCTCAGCAAAGATTACCCCACCTTGCCTGGTGAATGGTCGATAGGCACTGGAGTATCGGTCTTTGAACCAAGCTCTGGGGTTGATCAATGCCATTTTCGAAGGCTTTGAGGAGTATACCTCCCTTCCATCAGCACTATCATGTAAAAACCAATTCAGTATAGCACTGTAACCATAAACAGATTCCTCAAATTTCCACGGTCTCAAACTTATAGACGTGGTCTCTCCAGCCGAAAACTTAACCCCAATATTGGTGGGTGGTTCAAATGAAGTTTCTATTCCTTTCTCTAGTTCTATAGCTCGCCTTGGGTTCTCTGAAGATTTGCTTACTGAAACGCTCATTATGTTGGTTTGGAGAATCGGTGTGAGACACAGTGAAATTCTTGAAGGAAAATGCTTATCGTCCATCCCGGCGCCTCTTTCTTCCATGAGGGTTTCATTTACCAGTCGGACAATATCACACCTGAAGTATGGAAGTATTGCTTGTTTTAGATGATCACTCAATACATCATAATAGTATCACTAACTTGATAACCATGTTTAATCGGTTATTAACGTTACCTTATGTTATCTGTGTTCACGATGACGTCAACCCACTTCTCTTGGATAATGACCTTGTAATTGAACTGGATTACACCTTCCAGTTGATGGTAATGAAGGGAAAAAAGTAGTCTTTCATCTGTTGTCGGATTGCTGGAGTTCTCAATGTCCATGGCTATGACTGGACAATACAACTGAACTTTCCATAACCCAGATGTTGAAAGTGAGTAAGAAAAGAGTTGCGATGGCGTTTTCAGGGTTTGATGCTCAGACTTGACCTCTTCAATCCAATTTGTCATGGCCAGGTTTATAGAACGCATCCATTGCTCCTCTAGGTTAGATCCTATCGCTCTCATAAGCGACTTGGACGCTTCTCTTATTTGACTACGGGTTAACTGGCTCTTCAGACTAGCAAGAGTGCTCGATCGGAGATTCGCAGGAGCCTCATAGATACAAATGAGGAATGAGAGAGCGAGGAAGGAAAGATTGAAGATGTCCTTGAAGTTGGGAACACGATGGAGTTTTGGAATTATGATGGAGGATTTGCATTTGTTTGAGCAGTACTTGAAGACATCTTCAATGATGTTGACCAAGAGACCAGACATTATTTCATCGTCTGTGAACTGCATGGAGTTGGGTTTGACTTTGACAGGTTTTGAGGCCCAAAGAGAAATTGGGGCATTGAAGCCTGTTGTGATTGAAAAATAAATCGTCCTAAGCTGAAGGTCTCTAGCTACAGAGAGATTGAGGGACGTCTGGGATGAGCTTGAAGAACAAATGGAAACTGACATGGAATTTGTGTTCCATTTGTTGATGGAGGGAAGGTTCATAATCCAGGCAAATACATCAGTATAGCCACACGAATCCATGGCAGCGAACGGTTAGTATAACTCTCTCTTTGAATCTCTATATATTGAGAAGTAGCTTGCAACTTTTATCTTCACAACCTAAAAAGTATAAGATCAATGGAAATGGAGTAAAGGTGAGATTCTATTGGGAAAGAATGTCTAAAGTTAAGCAAAATTTTGGCACGCGAATCACAGAAATCTAGTTTAGTATAAAGGAAGAAAGTTCGGAGATGGCCAACTTGGACAAGAAAACTATCTCATCGTAGATGAATTCTTGATTCTCCTATGCAGATAGCCCAAATCCCACTTGACAGGGACCTGATACAGGAATGCGGATCATATGAGCTAAAAAACAGTCATTGATAAAGCTAACTCTCCTGTTGCAAATAGATTCATAAACAAAAGATGAAATCATGAACAAGAATCTGTAAGGGACCTGTCGAGTCGAGAACCAACGAATGCATGTATCTTGATAAGCCGATGGAGGGGGGTGGATAATTACTTGCATTTCCTACCATATTATAAATAGGCAAGAGTCGAGTGTTCTATTATGACGTAGATGCAAACAGGGCCATGCCATCGCACCAGATAAGGCAAAATGCAAACAAGAGTAACGTCTTAGAAAAATATTTAGCCCAAAGTGTGCAAAAGAAGTGGGTGGTGTTTCGATGTCAATTGTGGTTGCGTCAAATGTCTATCGTCCTAAATACCAAGTTGTTTCGGGATTAGATTAGGCTTCGTAGCTTCTGTTTTGAAGTACTAACTCGGTAATTATTCTATTTATCCTACACTTATTGCGATGTGGACAATGCTTGTCGTGGATTCCCGCTTCGAGGATGCTTTCTCTAGTAGTTGGTGACTGTACGGTCTTACTTTAAATTTTTATCTTACTATATTGAACTGGACCGGTTCTAAAGCAATCAAGAAATCAATTAGTGCTGAGGAATCTTGTTGATCAGATAAGAAAAACCAACAAAGGTTTATCAAAAAAAGTTTATTTCGCCCACTGACATTTCAAAAAACATCTAATTTGTTCTTCAATGTTTTTTAAAGAGCTATTTTATTTTTTAATTTTTTGAAATAATTAAATTTCCTAACTTTATAAAACGATACAAATTATGTTTTAAATACTAATTTCATTAACATTGAATTAGTCAATCGTTGAATCTGTATACGTGCCATAATAAATATAAATTAACGCACAAATTTAACAGTTGAATACAAAATGTTAATAAAATTAGTACTTAAAAAGTAATTTACACTTTTTTTCAAATATTATAAAGTAAATAATTCTATCTTCCAAATATTCGATAGTAAAATGATATCTTAAAAATTGTAATGAAATAAGTTAAATCTTTTTTCAAATATTAAAAGAAAAAGTGAACTTTTAAAAAAATTACATTATGATTTATATCAATTTTTTAAGGTTTATATTTACTGTGAAACTCGAGTTGATTTCACTAAAAATAACAAATTCACTTTAAGCACTATTGCTTAGGTGAATAGAATGTAAATGATTGTATTAAAAATCACAAAAGATAAATTCTCAGGAAAGATTAGAAAAGTCACAAACTGTCCCACTTAAAATCTAATCTCTTAGACAAAATTTTTTTAGACATGTAATTTAATAACACAATAATTCACTACAACTATACTTGATAATAGCTATTAAATAGACAAATAAAAAACACTAAAATTTAACGAGATTTAACTAATTATGCCTTCTTCCTCAAACACTACTAAATTGATATTTCACTATTTTTAAAAATAAAAGTAAAATATTACAAAAAAAGAAAAGTATTTTTGTCTAATGAAAGACAAATTTGAAATAAATTCTAAAATGGAGGGGAAGCTCTTTTTATAAATTTAGAAACCTTCACAAATTCTACTCATTTTCAATATGAAATTATAAAATGAGCCACATTAATTTTACTAACTAACAATATTACCTTCACACCCAGAATGCTTTTAAGAGCTCTTTCTTTTAGTTCATAAAAGGTTATTGTCATCTTCATGTAGGTTAAAAAACTTTCTTGTAACATGCGTATTGCATGGTACTGCTTTACATATTAGTACAAAGGACATATTGATTAGAAAAACAAAACAGGCAACAGTGAATCTTAAGAAAAAATAAATAAATTTAAGTACTTGTAATTTATTTAATCTGTGGGGCGATTTGCTAGGTAAAATTTGTCATGGTGTTGTTATTTAAAAATTTACCCAATCAAATTTGATAGTAGAATCAAAATAGCTATTCCAAAAAAAAAAAGAAGAAGAAGAAATTGGTATTTTTAACAGAAAAAAATGGATAACGAATGGTTTTGTCGATACAGAAAGCTAACAAGCTAAAATGAATGAGATGAGTAGTCTAATAATGATTGTACGTGCATGGAGACTGGAGGGTGATATCGATCTCCATTAAGCTAGATGTGGTAAGAATAATTAGGTTCATAGATTAAGGAAGAAGGAAACGTGAAGAAACCAATTACTTTACTGGTAAGACGCCGCCCTTTTCAACTCTCACCTTTTTTGGGTAATTTATTCTGAAATTAGGCAAAAGAATAATGCTTTAATTCCAAAATCATCACGAAGAAGACCATTCGCATTTCACACTCCACTAAGAGAGGGCTCCATTAAATTAAATTAAAGTACGAAAAGAAAATTATTTTCTCCTATTATTAATGCATGCGAGTAACGTGTTAGCAAACTATTTTTTCCTAAAATAAGTAGACAAGAAGCAACTCAGTGGGTAATTGCTTGAATGGAGTATTATATATATCCTAAACGAAGAACCTTTTAAAACTAAAGACAAATCAAGAAATTTAAGAAACGGACTTGTCTTAAGATCTGTGGCTCATTCTTCTTTGGGTATTCTACACGCATTGCCCTATTTGTTTGATGGGACGATGTTTCTCTAAACCCCATATGTTAACTGAGCTTGCGTGCAAAATTATAGTCGTAATTATTTACCGGTCAATTGCCTCGAAAGAAATGGCTCAACTAGTAGATCTAGAGGCACAATTATCAAATTCCTTCTTGAGTTAAGAATCTTTTATTATTATAATTATTATTATTCACTTTTGAGAATAATAATGAATCAATTTATTTATGAATTTCACTTAATTCAACTAGTTTAATTTATATTTTATAATTATTGGACTATCATATATATTTTAAAATCTACCTTAATCGGTGTAAGTACATCATTTTATTATTAAAAAATATACCACTATATCTTATTCATAATCCTCTCTTTTAATACTAAGCATTAAATAAAAAACTAACAGGTCTTATTTAGGAAAGATAAAATATATGTTTTGGACTTATCAAAATTTAATTTAAATCTTAATATTTAATAACCTTCAAATTTAAATACAACATTCAATTTTAAACTCGTCCAAAAAGGTAACGTAATATACATATTTTTATATAAAAATAATTGATTACCGACGTGTCATCTATGGCAATGGTTTCTCTCCACTGCATGTCTTATTTTCTTTTTTGACTTTTGGCCCTTCAATCTTCAAATTTACTTAATTCACATGCAAGAGTTGCTATGTAATATGAGAGGTCGAAGCAGTGGTATATTTGGTTTTTAAATTTTTTAAATATAAAAATTAATAAAAAATATCATAAAAATTTTAAAAAATACTTTAATATAACACAGAAATTAAGATAAATAACATAAAAATTTATAAAAATACACAAAATATAATACAAAAATATAATATTTACAACTAATAATTACAATTAAAAATTTAATCAATACAATAATGGATTAACAAAGGCAGTGTCTGCTCCCAAGGAGATATGAATGAGAACACTGAGTTGGGCTTTCGAAAATTTTTTGTATGATTAGCCTCAGTGAGAATTCCGACGGTCTTGGGCTGTGGGATGTGTCAATCTGGCATTGTCGGCGAAGGTCGCGAAAGAATTCTGTTCCAACTTAATGTTTAGTGACTTTTCATGGCAAGTGGTATTTTCATAATTTTATAAATTAAATACGAATAAAAAGTAAATGTGTTAAAAGTAAAATTGTTAATTTATGAACAATTAAGAATAAAAATATTAAAATATATTAAAATAATATAAAATGACAATTATATTTTTTAATAAGGACGAAATAGAATAAAAGACAAAAAAATAATATAATTTTTTAAAAATAAAAAAGTGGTAAGTCTGACATGAGATTCAGATAAGTAGCCATCCGTGGCTATCTAGTCGAATTCTTCAGGTAATATGATAAATGTCCTAAAAATTTTTCCAATACTGATTGAGAATTAAAAAATTTACCTTTATATTCAAATCATGTAAGTTTCATTTAATATGTTGAATTGTAAGATGCATTGTTTGCGATCGTTAGACGATAAACATGGAATTTGTTCTTTTGCTGAGGATCTAACTGTAGCGGAGGCTTGTGATAAGACCTAAATTATTTATTTTCTATCAATGAAGAAGACCTAAAGTTTTTATTCTTTTTGAATTTTGAGCGTGCAGGCTACACGATTTTCCTTACGACTTCAACTCAGCATTGGAAAAGTCACCATTTCTCAGTATCTATCTAGAAACGTATGTGAAATACTTTTAGACGCTAATAGCTGGGTTCTTCCTGAGGTTTCTCAATTTATTTTGGGAATTTTAGTTTCGATGAACTGTGCATCAAATCGTCCCTTCCTGTTTTTGCAGAATTTACCAAGACGTATGGACTCAAAATTCATAAAGTTTTCTAAAAGCACTTAATGCACAGCACTCAATTGTCCCGGCTATGAGAAGCAAAAGGATCTTTTTGGTATGACGACAAAGGTGAAGGCTGCTTCATGACTCCTACCTTTCAAGGGCCAGACTTGGGAGGATATGCTCGGGTTGGAATTAGCTATAAAATTCGTAATTTTCATTTTCATTTTATAACAAGATGGTTGATAAAAGTGAATAGGTGTTTCGATATATCGCTCAGATTATTTATAAAAAAGTTATGTATGCATTTCTTTACAAAAGAATATAAAACTGTAGTAATTTAAGGCTTATATTAGGTGCTTATTTAATATTGATGTTAGTTTTAATTTTTAGTTTTATGTTTTATATTTTTATTAATTTTTATATGTTTTTTAAATTTTTATATTATTTTGTTAATTTATATACTGTATTAATATATTATTTTTTATTTTAGACTATTTTTTAAATTTTATATTTAAAAAAAAAACCAAAATTGTGTCTAGTTGCGTTGCCTGCTCTTACCCGTTGTTTTTGCTTGCACAAAAACTGATGTCAGAAACCATGTTCAATTGTAGCTGTTGCTCTACAACATTTCACTCTTACAACCACATGGGCTCTCTCAACACCGCAACTGTTGGGCGTTAACCTAGCAGCTTCTCCTTAGGTGGCTGTTGATTTCTGAAGTTGCAAAACTCCCAATTTGGTTGAACCTCCATAGCCGTTATTTGAAGCCGATCTAAGTTGTTGCACAGCCACAAGCTCTTGGTGTCGTAGATCCAGCCCCTGCCTTGCCATTGATTAACCACTATCACCCAAAACCACGAGTTCAATTGGTAGGTCACAGAACTGCGATTTCAATTGTGATAAGTTGGCATATTATGGTGGCTTGAAACCAATAAGAAATATGGTTATATAAGAATAAGTAATAATATTCTTGATGACTGTCAGTCATCGTCACACAATGCGATTAAATGCAGAGCATTTTCAACATTCAACGATAATAATTTTACAACAGTTTTTGCACATGTTACATGTAGTGGTGAAAGTAGCAAAAAAATTTTTGTTATTCCACCATAATTTGATAGAACACCGAATGAGATTTAAAATAATGTCAAATACTTTCCGTATTTTAAAGTAAACTTCTACTTAAATATTTGATTAACAATTATTTGTCACAATATATTGTATAACTATAAGGAAATTCTACTAATTTGTAGGATTGCATTGACGCTATAGATAAGACGCATATATATGCACATGTTTCATTAGACCAACAGGTGCCATATAAAGGCAAAAACATTGCACCAATACAAAATGTCATGTGTTACTCCTCATTTGACATACGTTTTACTTATGTGTTGGTAGAGTGGGAAGATAATGTCAATGACACTTGAATTCTTACTGAAACTGTTACAAATCTGAGCTGAAGATTTCCAATGCCCCTGAAAGGTATTACATATAATAATTTCATGATTAATCGTTTCATGTAATTTAACGCTTAATAATTAACATTATGTTTTTTAATTTGTTTAGGTAAGTACTATTTAGTTGACTCAGAATACACTAACTTGCCTAGGTTTCTTTTTTCATATTGTAGTAAAAGATATCATTTACAAGATTACCGAGGACGAGGATGAAGACGACCATTAAATCCACAAAAATTGTTTAACCACAGACATTCAACGTTGAGAAACGTCATTAAAAGATGTTTTGATATTTTGAAAACAAGATTTCTCATACTGTTCAATATGTCTAAATACAATACGAGGAAGCAAAAATTCATTGTTATGACTTATTGTGTTATTCATAATTTTATTCGATTGCATGCACAAACTGATGAGTTATTTGATAATCCAACAACAAATATCAATCACGACGACGAAAATGAAAATGAAGGAACAAGTTTACATGTTGACTATAATTCAACTCCTGCACAAAAACGACGGATTGCATTTTGATTTCGAGATGGCATTATCTTTAACGACGTCTTATTAATCGTTGTGATTTTATGTAACTTTATGTAGTCTTGACTTCGCTAGACTATGTAACTTGATATATGTGTATTTCATAATGCAAATGTCACGAGTATATGTAATCTTCTCAATTATATATATTTTATTTATGTCATCTTTATTATTATTATCAATTTTATTAAATTGAACCTATATATATTTTATTTACTATAAGATGTTATGCAAAATTTACAATTATACATATTTTATTTAAATAGTCTTAATAATAATTTTACATTTTATTAATACACATCCATAATTTTTTTAGAAGGATTATTCCCAAAAATTCAATTTCACTTATTAATGACTAAAAATCTGCATATATTTTATTTACGATATTTTTCATATATGGAAAATTTCATTTATAGGATATTTATTAATTTAATCTTCATAATTATTTATGATTTTATTTATAACATAACGGAATATATTTTACTTACTATAAATTGTTAAATAAACGTAAATTTGAATTTTTATTATTAGTTTAATATAATCTTAATCATTATTAATAATTTTATTAATATCAAATTTGAAAATATTATTTTCGTTGCTATATGATGTTATGGACAAATTTCAATAAATATATATTTTATTTATATAGTCTTTTTATATAAGTACATCATTTATTGATATAAATTCTAAAAAATTGCAGATCCTATAAAATGTTATAAAATTAACATTTCATATATGCATATTTTATTTATATTATCTTTATAATTATTAAACATTTATCAATCAAATCTATAATTTAATATAAATTAATTACAAAATATATTATAATATATTTTAATATATTTTACAACTGAAATAATACACATTATAACACAATAACAAAACCAGCTATGTCAAATAAAAATAAAAACCAAATTCAAAAATTCAAAATAGCAACAATACAAATTAAAAATTAAAAATAACAACTAAAAATAACAATCAAAACCACGACCAAAAACTAAAAACAAAAATTGGATTAATCCAGCGCCAAACTATCCATAGGAAAACGCATACAATTAGAAATTCTATAGGTAACATTGTGTAGTGGGCTTCACGTGCTAAATCACCTGATAATTTGATTAACACTGATATCACTGTCATCTGTTCCAATCAGATCCAGTACATCATCCATCGTCCACCGTTCATTTTGCTAATTCACCGACTCGAACATGTATCTGTCCCCACTGATACACACCACCGTATATCTTCGGCTTCAAGCTCTTCCCCGCAAAATCCTCACCACAGAAGAAACGGGTCGCACATAAATAATACCATTTCCCCACGCGCCATAACTCAACGCACGCGCCACTCCAATGGCCTCCCAAAATCTCCCAACCTCAAATCCCCAATCCCAGCCGCCTATAGCCACCCCCGCCTTTCGTGCCTTCCTATCACGTCTCTCCTCCACAGTACGCCATGGTTTCTCTCAACGTCGTCCCTGGTACGAACTCGTCGACCGGACTTCCATGGCCCGACCCGATTCCCTTACCGATGCAGCGTCTCGGATCCGGAAAAACCTCTCCTACTTCAAGGTTAACTACATCATCTTGCTCGCCGCGGTACTCGGTCTATCTCTGTTGTCTCACCCTTTCTCACTCCTTACCCTACTCTCTCTCCTCGCTGCGTGGGTGTTTCTCTACCTGTTCCGGTCGTCTGATCAGCCTCTTGTCATCCTGGGCCGTACATTATCAGATCGGGAAACCCTAGGTGTGCTGGTGGTGTTGACTATTGTGGTAGTGTTTTTAACTAGCGTCGGTTCGCTCTTGATCTCTGCTCTCA
>JAOXYD010000136.1:8887798-8905322 GCA_028565735.1 Pinacopodium congolense
AGCTTAGAAAGACTTTGAGTCATTATATCTTTATTTTACACAAGATCCTCATAATATCATATTAGCTCTAGCTAGTGATGGATTTAATCCATTTCGCACAATGATTATTTCACATAGTACATGGCCTATATTTTTAGTAAACTACAACTTAACACCATGGAGATATTGTCATCAATTATACATGGCCCATCCTCTCTTAGAAAGGATATTGACATGGAGAGGTCCAACTTTGCTCAAATATGTCCATGCAAGATCCATTCATCAACACAAATCAAAATTTTTTAATACTCTTAATCAGGTAATTGGTCCTAATGAGAAGACACTAACGGAATTCACACTCTTCTAAGGTACTGTGGCTCATAAATAATATCTTGCACCTCTGAATCATGTCAATTAGCGTAATATTCCCAGTGAACCTATTTAGGAATATGTTAATGTAATAAACTTTTACGTTAATACTCCTTTCAATTTAATTTATGAAATTTAACTTAATATGGATTACATTGTAGAAAAGATATATTATACCATTAGAAGGTTAAGAATGGACACTGAAGATTGTTATGGATGCATGGAGAAGTTACAAGTGTAGAGTGAAGTAAAAGCAGTTCAAACAATATATAACAAATGCAGAAAGAATAGCTAATTGTCCAAAATACATAAGCAAAGAAGTCTTCAAAGTGCCCATTGCTTATTGGAACTACCCTGATGTAAAGGTATGATAATTATTAGTATTTTTTTTACAAATTAGCTTCATGATATCTAATCAATACAATATTTCAATATATAGAAAATTGATGAGACAAATATTAAAAATAGAAAGAAACCAATTGAAATACATACAGTTGGTCCTAAGAGTTTTTCAAGTATTTATGCAAGTTAGTAAGTTCTTTAATGAGATATAATCTATTAAGAAATTACTTAATTTCTCTAAATAATTTCAAATTTTCTTATTAATAATTGTTTCTATGAATAGCAAAATGAAAGGTGGATAAAACTCCACTTTCTAATGTTGAAAAATATATTACAACTTATAAAAGAAAGCCCATAAAAGTGTACAAGCAAGCTACATAAGTTATAAGAGAGAAATTGTTAGTGGTACGTTATCTTTTAACAATTATTTATATTGTTGATACTTTCATTGAGATACTTAAATTTATTCATCATAACTTATATTTATGATCTTATTGAGTAATTTTATTGTTGATCTATTATTGTCAAAATAAGTTTTTATCCATATCAAGTTCAAATAACAACAGGTTTCTTTGTAATTATATGTGGTGCCTACATTTATTACTATTAAGAAAAGTTTTTTTGAACCCTTTTCGAAATACATGAAGTATTATTATAGTTCGTCTCTTATAAACTTGGTTATGATACTCATTAACCTTAATTTGACTGAAAAAGTAACACATTACTTTTCTTATATAGGATCGCATTGAAGAAGTACAAAAAGAGAATGACATTTAGAAGCTTGAAGAAGTTATGACTGATAATGGGAGTTGTAAGACTTGGACATAAAAAATTATGTAGAAGAGGTATGAAATCATCTATTGTGAAAGAAAATAATATGGCAAGTGAAGCATTTTACAAAGTTCCTAATGAGTATCTGCATTCCATTAAGATTGCATTGGAAGAAGAGATGAATTAGAAAGTAGAACTTGAAAAAGAGAGAATGAGAAAGGAATTAAAGAAAAAGAAAGCTAAACAATTGGAAATGAAAAGGCAACTGGAACAAGATAAAGCAGATAGAGAAAAAATGATGCAATAAATGTTCACTCTCATTCAATCTCAACTTGGGCAAATTAGCACCACAAATATGGATATACTTTGTAAATTTATTGGATCTAATCAATCAAGAAGTGATTATACTCCTCCAAATCTTACATATCAAGATGAAGAACATCATGTAACAAAAACCATTAATTCACTCCTACATCATCTTATTGTATTTTCCATTGATATTATTGACAAACTGCTTTTGCTTATTTTCCCAATTGCAATTATAATGCATCAAGTGTAAATTGAAAATAACTTTTGATTTTGTTTATAGAAAGAGCTATATCATTGTGTTGTTAGTTTTGAAATATCTTAATACTCTTGATTAATTAAAAGTCATAATAATTTGTTGATATTTCATTATTTAAATATATCAACATATTTATGAGTATAGTTGTTTTAGAATTATTCTAATCTATTTCTTATTCTTCTTCTTCTTTTTAGGAGGGGATAAGGAGGTATACTATGAATCAATTTGAAGTACTCTTACACATTGGTTTTATTATATATTTTGATCAATATATTCTTTATATGGATTCGAAGAAGATAATGAAGGTGAACTTTTAGACTAATTATTTTTTGGCTATTTATTTTGAATATGTTAAAGATTAAACTCCTTCAATCTATATTTTAGTTATTGTATTTTGAATATAATATACATTAATGAATGTATAGCTACTTTTGATAATATGTTTTATTGTCTTTATAATCAATATTAATGTATATATAATTGATACTTACTCAAGGTTTATGTTTACATTAACTTGCTGTTACTAATGAAAGGATATGTTGTTACTTTTGTTATTAAATACTGGTACTTAAAAATAATTAATTTGTTACCTTATAAATATTTTTCTATAATCATTTATAATTGTTGCTATATGTTGAAATTATTTTATTGCTTTAGACAAAACTTAAGGCAATATTTTTTATTTTGTTGCCTAATCAAAAAATTGTATTATTTTAAATCTATAACAATGTCACTCTATTTAACGACACTAATTCTATTGCCTTAATAAAAAACAACAATAATTACAGCCTAAAACTTCTTTTGATTTAGTGCTACCATGAGATAAATAATGTCAATGCTTGTAAATTACTTTATATATAAGCTTCGCATAATATTGTTAACAAAACCAAGAAAAGAAAGAGAAAAAGTATCCATTTGCATTTGCACGTAGACGTAGACTTTTTAAAAGGAAAATATGCAAAAACCAATTTTTAGGACGCGATCCATAAATGGCTGTTTATGTCGTTGTGCAATTCTGAAGCGGTTCATAACTACCAAAGAAAATGAAAGCTCAAGAAAGCTATAGGACGAAATATAAATAAATGGGAAAACAAGAAAAGGGTTGATGGAAGATTAAACACGACCCAAAAATTTTGACAAGGAACCAATATGTTTCCAGTCAATTTTTAAGGTTTGTCTAATAATTGCTTGGCCTCTGCTTCTTAATCATTCTATGAAGTCAGTAACAAACTTCACCAAACCTTGTTACTTGTTCTCCTGTCTCGTTTTCCTGACTCAAGTCCTGACGTGCTTCTTTTCAAATGGACTTTAACATTTGAGCTTTCTTACTATGTAATTGGCCCTTCACACCATATATTTTTTATTTTCTTACTCCGCGCATTGTAACAGTCAAAGTTGGCATTAAATTTAATTACGATCTCTTCCATGTAGTTATTAATTACAGACATTCTAACTTTTACTTACATGAAAAAATGAAGTTTAATCATTTTGCTTTGATTGAATCAATTAAATATAACTATTTTGGCATACCAATGTACAGAATCTTAGATGGGGGGAAAATGTAATCCATGTGGGAATCCATGGGTTATCGTTGAGAAAAGTAAACTAATTTATGATTAATTATTCCCACTGCAGATTTTAATATGTCAAATTGACTTGCATGTTGAGATCATTGCCGCTGAATTCTGAAATGTTGCGCCTCTAAATTATACTAAAAAAAATGGAAAAGATGGTTTTGACACTCAATATTTTCTTCCAAATGAGAGTTTGATTAGATTTATCGTCCACACTTAGCTGAGTAATCTTCCTTATCGTGTGTAACTATACAACTAAATTTTATATAATGCATTGTCTTGACTAAATTGGAACATACCATTATGATACACCAAAAAGTCCGTAGAATATAAATAGGAACAAAACTCTGGATTTGTTTATGATTTTGAAATATTGAATATTTACGGGTACAATCCTTGTAATTCCTAGTTTTTATAGAGGCCTATAGACAAATTGGTGTTATTAAATTGAATTCAGTATTCGCTTGTGATCTTTCACGTCTTTTAATGGTGAGATACGTGCTAACGATTTTGAACCATAACTTCAGCTACAGTACGTGCATGGCCGAACTGTTTGAAAAGAACTCAAGCTTGAAATGAAGAAAACGAGATTTTACATATATCTTGACGTGATGGAAACAAAATTGAGTACCTAGACTTAACACCAAGTTGGATATATGTATAGCAAATGAATATCTTCTTTGGTAGGGGCGAATTTATAAGAACGCGTTTGACAAAATTATACCTAATTTATTTATATTGAATTTGTTTTGCTTTTCAATACATGCATATAGGATTAAGCAAACAAACCATCAGTGCTATGAAATTAATGACCTTTTTCGATTTACAATTGCAAATTGCAAAGGGAAATCGAAAAAAAAAGCCAGAAATAAATGGTGATGGTAATTTGTTGAAATTCAACCATAAGAATAAAAGAAAGAAAGGACTTATTAAACAAGCGTGAAGCAATCATTCACTCTTAGCATCACAGTGGGTGCAACAACTTCTACAAGGTAGAACTAAGTTTGCCCGGGAATCTGAGCACTTCTTGAATCAAAACCTAATCTGCCAACCTCAAACAACTCTCTCCCCTTTACACTCTTCTATAAAAGGACCAGATCTTTCCACTTCATCCGTCGATTTCATCAACTCTTATCAAGTTCTTAACATCAATCATTCAATCATCAGAGGATATAGCTTCAAGTGACAATGGATGCTGTTAACCTCATCAATGCCAATCGTACCTGTTTCTTCCTCTTAGGCTTAACTTTGCTTCTCCTTGCTTCGACCATTTCACTAGCCAATGCAAAAACTCACTACCATGATTTTGTCGTAAGTCCTTTTTCTCTTATCCTTCATGATTGCATCTACTTCTTTTTATCTTTTGTAGTATAGTAATAGTAACCTTAGCATTCTGAAAAATTGAAATGTGGAAACAGATTCAAGCAACGAAAGTGAAGAGGCTGTGCAAAACGCAAAATAGCATCACAGTTAATGGGATGTTGCCAGGACCAACCTTGGAAGTTAACAATGGAGACACTCTGGTCATAAACGTGCAAAATAGAGCCCGATACAATCTAACCATTCACTGGTAACCCATCTATACACCACTTCACCTATTTTACATGCAAACTCATCATGCACACATAACCATATATATTGGCACAAATACAGTATAATGGAGGCATATTATGATTTTGACACTGGTGGCTGGAAGCCTGGAATATGTACTAGATTGCAATTTTTATAAGAAATTTCATAGAATCTTTAAATAATAAGTAACCATCGTAGTTCACTTGGTGGATACGTAAGCGTTAAGTAGTAGAAGCCATAAGCTTCTTTCTTTTAATAATTCACTCTGGTTGTGTAGGCATGGGATTAGGCAGATGAGAACAGCATGGGCAGACGGGCCAGAATTTGTGACGCAATGTCCAATTAGATCAGGAGGAAGTTACACTTACAGGTTCACCATCGAAGGACAAGAAGGGACGCTATGGTGGCATGCTCATAGCTCGTGGCTGAGGGCCACTGTTTATGGTGCTCTCGTTATTCTTCCAAAAGAAGGATCTTCCTACCCCTTCCCCAAGCCTAAAAGAGAAACGCCTCTACTTCTTGGTATTAATTAATTAACACTAGTCTCTCTATCTAACTTTCTTACTAAACTATAGTTGAATGAATAAACGGGGTTGATTGATTCGTTAACAGGCGAATGGTGGGATAGTAATCCAATAGCTGTGGTAAGAGAGGCAAGTAGAACCGGAGGAGCACCAAATGTCTCTGACGCATATACCATTAACGGTCAACCTGGTGATCTATACAACTGTTCCGGCGAAGGTATATCGCTGTCAGCTTAAATTGTTTGTATAAGAGGTCAATTTAAAAACAAAAACAAAAAACAATCCCTTTCAAAGGTCTTATAAGTGACAAGGGAAAGAGTAAAAGTGAAACACAACAAGTTAAAAAGATATTCCCGTATAGCGGTCCGGGAAACCACATTACAGTTAGGACTTAGGAGAGCAAATTTTCCGTACAACTTGCGACAGCGATGATTTTGAAGACAAATAAGTTGTGAGCCTAACTGATGTATACTTGTGCAGATACGGTCATAGTTCCGATGGATTTTGGTGAAACACACCTCCTCCGAGTCATCAACGCTGCCCTCAATCAACCACTTTTCTTCACAGTCGCCAACCACCAGTTCACGGTTGTTGGTGCTGACGCCTCCTATCTAAAACCCTTTACCACATCTGTGATCATGCTAGGCCCTGGCCAAACCACCGACGTTTTAATCTCCGGAGACCAACCGCCTGCCCGTTACTACATCGCTGCCCGTGCTTATCAAAGTGCTCAAAATGCACCTTTTGATAACACAACCACCACCGCCATTCTTGAATACAAGTCAGCACCATGCCCTGCAAAGGGTTTACCAATCAACCCAATTATGCCACGGTTACCGGCTTTCAACGACACACCGACGGTTACGGCTTTTAGCAGAAGCCTTAAAAGTCCACAGAAAGTGGAAGTCCCCACGGATATTGACGAGAGCCTGGTCTTCACTGTGGGGTTAGGACTCAACGCGTGTCCTAAAAATGCCAGAGCTAGAAACTGTCAGGGCCCGAATGGCACTCGCTTCACCGCTAGCATGAACAATGTCTCTTTCGTTCTCCCGTCAAATTTCTCTTTGCTTCAATCTCATTACCACAGTATTCCTGGAGTTTTCACGACTGATTTTCCAGCGAAACCACCGGTGAAGTTCGATTACACTGGTAACGTGAGCAGGTCACTTTGGCAACCTGTCCGTGGCACTAAATTGTATCAGTTGAAATACGGCTCAAGAGTCCAGGTTGTTCTACAAGATACAAGCATTGTCACACCTGAGAATCATCCAATTCATTTGCATGGATATGATTTCTATATCATCGCTGAAGGGTTTGGAAATTTCAATCCTAAGAAGGATAAGTCAAAATTCAATCTTGTTGATCCACCACTGAGAAATACAGTTGCAGTGCCTTCAAATGGTTGGGCTGTCATTCGATTCGTTGCTGATAATCCAGGTAAGTAAATCTTGTTCTCTTTCTTTGCATGCAACTAAAATGAATTGGATACTAATCTATCTGTTTGCTCTGTGATTGATATAGGTGTGTGGATAATGCACTGCCATTTGGACGTTCATATCACATGGGGTCTGGCAATGGTTTTTTTGGTCGAGGATGGGGTGGGGGAATTGCAGACTTTACAGGCACCTCCAGGGGATCTGCCCGTATGTTAAGAGATCGATACATATGCATAGAAAATGGCTACAAGCTCAACAACAGGGCTTATCCATTTTTCCCTTTTCTTAGTATTGTTGGCTTTTCCCTTTCAATAGTCTTCTTCTTGTCAAATTGTTTCCTCTTTTTTTTTTTTTTTCGAAATTGTTGCTTTTCGATAGATAAAACGGCGCGTTTGAAGGAGGTTGGGGTCTTTTGCGACTTAGATTGCCATCTATTTGGGCGCCAACCCTAGTAGAACCATTGATTTTTAGATGTAATCATTCTTACTATCAATAACACCTGCAACTTTCTTTTCAAAATCTCTCCTCCTTCCTACTTCTTTACTATGTTCTTGAAAACTGTGGAGCATACAACGTACCTTCTTAATCAACAATCCAACAACGATCAAAAAGTAATAACAATAGCAATCTAACTATATGATATTATTTTAGTAGTTTCTTAAATAATAATTATCAATAATAATATAAAAATTGTATTAGAATATTGAATAGAACTTATTCGAGTTGTCTTCACATTCTATTTAATTTAATTAATTCAATTTATAAAAATATAAAAAATTATTTACAATTAAAAAGTGTGTTGAACACTTATAATAATTATTTTATAAAAGAATTATAAGAATTATATATTTTTAAATATATTATATGATATAATATATAAGATCTGGTTATTCTAATTCTTTGATAAAACAGTGGTTGTGGATCCCACTTAGATAATAAAAATACTACTACCTTCATCTAGGCCTTGAATATCCATTAATACTATTTTTGAGTCGATCTGTTAAGTCTTTTTCGATTAGTTTCGTTATAACGAACCTTCAATTGCTTTCATTCCAACCAAACGGACTAAGTTTGTGAAACGCTTGCTTACGAGAATCATACAACAGTAACGGATAGCAACATTAACGCGAGTCACGGCTGACGTTTCAAGAGGTCCACATGTTTTCTCTACTTTTCTACTTCTTTGTCCTCGAATCCAATTGTGAATTGGACTTTGACCTCTCCTCTCATTGCTAAGCTCATGGATGAGGACATATCGAGGACGACGTGTCAAACTTGTATAGGATGATCATCTGACTCATCCCACGCCGCCACGTGCTGTACATGCACACCCGGACAAGAGAAGTAGGATGGGGATCACTGGACTTGTTCGCTTTTACACGTGCAGCACCTATATGGTGTCCACGTGTTTGCTGTATATAGACTACCCCTGTTGATTTTGTACTTTACGTGGTAATCCTATTAGTTACTTGACCATGCTCAACTGATAGCAAAGAAAATCAAAATAAAAAGAACAAGACAACCAAATTAGAGGTAAAAAAGTAAACAAATCAGGAAGAAATCCAATTATTGTATATGACTGTCGTTTCGATTTCTAGAATTCTAGTGACTAATAACTGAACTGGACACAGCTGGCGGTGAAGCTCAAAGATCCAGATGCAGTGGCAGACATGTTATTTCACGAAACATCGTGGGGAAGTATGTTGGGCATTGCTTTGAGGCAAAGGAAAACAAAACGAGTGGCTCTGGAGGCTTGGAGAAGGTTCGGGTCTCATGTTATAACACCACATGTTCGCCCACATCACGCGATTAGACAGTTGCCAATATCCCACAAAATAAAATATCAGAAATATCTAGAGAAGGCTATAAATACCTATTTTCTCTATGTTTGCCAAGATTTCTCGAGTCCAAGAAAACCAGTATAGCTACCTGCTAAAACTTTCTCTCTGTTTTCTCTGCACACAAACAACAAACCACACCAAAGAAACATCTGCCCATACTACAGTGTACAAATCAAACGCATACAGGAGCCAGGAACGCGTACCAGGAACAAGAAGAGGAGGTGATAGAGTTAAAATTTTCAGTTCCTTGTGTCTCCGGATACAACTGACAGGTTGGTCAATTTCTCCTTTCCTTTTCTACTTGGCTGATTTAATTCCAGTTTTTTGTTACTTCGCTGATTCAATTTTGGAAACGGCTTTTCTTTCATTGGTGCCGATTCTGGTATACTTGTTTGATTGCTGTTTTGAGTGTTTGGGGTTTCGGAGATTGAGGATTAGGGTTTAGCTCGGTCTTTAATCCCTTGATTGTAATTTGGGGATGTTAGGGAGGGAGTGGATGTGTCGTGTCAGAGCGTCATCTTTTTTTCGTTTTTGGTTTTTAAGTGTATTGAAGCTGAAATTTATGTAACGGAACTGAGTTGTATGATCCTTTTCCGGGTCATTTTAGTAACGTAAAAGTATTTTCTATTTTTCTACCAAGTACTTGGTCTCCAAGGTAGATGTTGTGCAAATAAAGTTGTAATAGTCTAGCACTGTATAGGAAACCAACAAATAATAGTTTTATTGAAAAAGAACATTGGACCGCAATTTTAATTTCTTGCGCAGCAGGGAAAAGTAGTACTAGTGAGTTATGTGTATTTTCACATTCCGAATAGGAAAAGTTTGAGTATTTAATCTCAATAGCTATTCTTCTATTTTTATTGGACCGCAAATGTTCTAATTTTTCGCTTTCTTGACGTCTACAGAGTACAGATACTGAGTTTCTCGTGTTAGGATTTACTTGGGATTTGGAAATTAGAATTACGTGAACAGTGGAGTGAATTTTGTTGTGAAGAAAGGATAGGCTGTTGAAAGTTGCAAGATGGGCGCTTTTGATGGAGGTCGTGATGTGGCTTCTGTACCATCGGAATCTATTAGGAAGAGGAAAAGACGAGACGGTACCAAGTCCGTGGCTGAAGCTCTGAAAAAGTGGAAAGAATATAACGAATATATGGATTCTTGTCCTAATGGAGATAATAAATCATCGCGGAGGGTTCCTGCCAAGGGATCAAAAAAAGGATGCATGAAGGGGAAAGGAGGACCTGAGAACTACGTTTGTAATTTCAGAGGCGTGAGGCAGAGGACGTGGGGAAAGTGGGTTGCAGAGATTAGGGAACCTAACCGAGGGCCACGACTATGGCTCGGTACATTCCCCACTGCCTATGAAGCTGCTCTTGCCTATGATGAAGCAGCAAGGGCTATGTATGGTCCTTATGCCCGGCTAAATCTTCCAGAAGTGTCACAAGCTACAGGTACTTCAAATGGTCCTTTTCCAGCTACAATAGTGCAGTGTTATTCTTCAGTTGCAACTCCAGCAGATTCAGACTCTACCATGACTTCAAACCATTCTGAAATTTGCGCATGTGAAGATATAGAAGAGCAGGCTGGCCAGATTGATTATGGTGAAGGTCAATCAAAAATCAAAACTGAACCCGATGTGGTGTGTGAGCCTTCATTGAGAAGTTCTGCACTAAAAGAGGAGGTGAAGAACAACGTGGAGGAAGTTATGCAAAGTGATATTCGTGAAACTGAAACAGAAAAAAAACATGCTCAAGAGGAATTCGAACAAAATGAGGAACGTGAGACTTCAATGACTGAGGATTTTGGGTGGATGAACGACTATGAAGGACAGGACTTATGGCAGAATTTCTCAGTGGATGAGATGTTCAGTGTGGACGAATTGCTCGGTTCCATAGACTGCCATAGATTTGATACAGATTTTGATACTGCTCAGCAAAATCCTCAAAATGCAAGGAGGGATCATTGGCCGCAATTCGAGTTACCATATCAGCTGGAGAACCCTTGCAGCTCAGAGCCTATGGATTCACTTCCTCTAGGCAGCGAGTTCAGCTTTGATCTATCATTACCTGGTAGGCAGGAAGATAATGCCCTTCAATTGAATGAGGAGAGCTTCTTTGATCTGGGATTATCTGATCTGGACTTTGAAAACGCATGATTTTGGGGGGTGTCCGATGAGAAAAAGCTTTGACGGGCTGGACTGATTTAGATCACCTCAAGAAGAAAGAACTACTGATAGTAGTCTGTTTTATACTCGGTTGGACAAAATATATTTTATTTATTTATTTATTTATTCTTAAACTACCAATATATGAGCTGATTCTCTATATGATTTTAGGAAAAGAGTTATTAGCCATGAAAAATCCAACCTTTTGATCGTTGTTGGACTGCTTTGAGCTTGTTCTGTATTAGATTCATGTCCTAGATTAGATACTCGGGGGAAAGATGTAAGTATAGTCTGGAACTTCAACGAAGTTGTGTATAGTGAAATCTTTAACCAGGTGATGACTTTTAAATAAAATTTCAGCTTGTTATCTTGGTTATTCCTGCTTTGTTCTTTTGTTTTCGCCACTGTGTATAAATGGGAGTGAATGGGGCGGAGGGAATCACTACGGTTTGCTGGGAATAGTGGTAAATCTTATGCCCTTTTATCTAGAGATTTCTAATATTTGAAGTATTGTATAATTATATTTATATTTATAATTAATTACTTTTTAATGATTAATTAATAGATAATTAATAAAATTAATAACTAATAGAATTTTAAAAAATAATTTGTATTATTTTATAAATATTAAAAAATAAAATATATTATTTTATAAATATTCAAGATTAAACTAGTATTTTCTGAAACGGTATAAGTTTGGTAAACCTATCCCAACCTGCTACTTACAAATTGCGTGGATGTACCAAATGACCTTAAGAACAATGCCCAATTAGCTCTATTAGTTGGTTGATGACCGTTAACCCGATTTCTGTGCATTGGAAGATTCGGGTTATACTGTACCTAAAAAGGAATGAAGCTAGTTTTGAATTGGACAACCTGAGATTAGTTTTGTTAATGTTCATACTGTGATGATAATTTCAATTATTGTCTTGGGAAGTCTTATTTCTTTTCCACTTAAGTTAAAGCGCCACACAGTTTCTGTAAAACGGGCTACGATCAAAATTTTAAAATAAGACAAGGAACCATCGATTGTCAAGTTCCATGCTAGCCTTAATCCCTAATTTCCATCTTGTTTACGAGGAATTTAAGGAATTAAGACTTGAGCCTTATTTAAAAATTTATAGGGAGGTAAAAATCCTAAATCAAAATTTAAAGTTCATAAATAATAGACACGTATTCATTTATGATTGGGTTATACATGTCTCTTCTGTTAGTTAAATGACAGTTACTAATTTGAATGAAATTATAATATTTTTTTTAGGTAAAAATCTGTGTATGTGATGATCATCTTATTGAAAAGCTCTTTTACAAATAAAGGAGGTTTCATAACCTGTGAATTCAAGAAAATAGTTTGAATGATCTTATGATATTGATAACTTGTGTGATTGTATTGAATTTATAACTATATATGTTCAATTTTAACATTTAAAATTATTTTAATGTTTTTAAAACTACTCTTAATTTAATTTTAGAGACATATTTGGACGAATGAATTATTATTTAATTTAAAAGAATTTATAGTTATTAGAAAATAACTCATTTGACAAATAATAAGGATTCAATGTATCTCTTGTAAGCCAATCAACTAACCTAAAACCCTGGAGTGAGATTTCTGGAAGGAAGAAGATAATGAGGGGCCATCATTAGAGATAACACAATCGATTGTAACAACAATGACAAGACAGTGAAACGTGCAAGGTACAAAAAAGTAGTGACTAAGAATTTTAACACCTTCGATTTTATTGACACAGGGAGGAGAAAAGGGTTTGATAGATGAAGTCCTCGATTTATAAAGAGAAGGAACACAAATAGGGTTTTGATGAATTTTAGAAGTCAGATTTTGGCATACGTCTCTTTCTGCTATAAAAAAATAATAAGTAGGCAGCTTAGGTCCCTTTACTACATAGCCCCCAATATTCCTCGATGATGTGATAACAGGATAATTAAAAAAAAAAGTAGTAATAAGAGCAGTAGGTAAGAGTGGCATTGGAAAAGAAATTGTTAGAAATCCCTAATTGAAATGTTTGTTCTTTTTGTGGACTGATAATCATTATCAATAAAGAAAGAACAAATAAAAGGGGAAAATTGATCATAGCCGGGTAGGTAGGGATGTAAGGTAAAGTCAAAGTAGGTGTAGTAAGTTATAGATCTAAGTTTGTATTAGGTGAAATTGCAGAAAATAGGGTATTTATGTGAAAGAAACCAAGCATCAGGTGAAATATAATTGGATGGACAATAGTAGGTAACTTCATTTATTTGAGAAAGTGGATTAGAGGTACTAGAAATTTTATGGTGATTGCATGTGTTTAAAAAGTTGGTTGGACACAATGAATGACTGATATTATGCACCAAATTGGTTGAAGGAGGATTAGTCCGCAAGATCATAAGAAGAAGGAATAAAACGTTCCAGATCTATCATGCGAGGCATAGGTAAGTTTAAGCTTTTAGGGTCAATTTATGAATATGTAATTATGACATTATATGAGCATATGTTGTGTGTTAAAAGTGTGAATGGGAGCAATAGGAACACTGTAGTGTTAGTGATATAGGTGCGAAGAGTCTGTTGGCAACCTTAAAAGGTAGTTAGTAAGGTTAATAGGGTGAATAAGATGTATTGTTGTGAAGCGTCCTCTTAATGGTGACCTTGAAAAGTTAAGAGGAAGAAACATTGTTGTCTTCATCATTAACATTGGCTGATAAGGAAGTTAGAACATTTGTGTATTGAATTCATTGAAGATTGAAATCTGATGACCTAAGCTTAAAATGTGGTAGGTAAGGTAGCTATGGATATTTTGAAATGCAAGGTATAGCAAGATTAGGAAGAGTGATGTATGTGAGGGAGATTACAACATTAGGGATTGTGTGGATGTAAAAAAATAATGTGATATAAACATGCAGTGATATGATATACATGTTTGATTCCATTTGTTTTATGGTAATGAAACTAAAATGAAGAAATTATAAATTAGGGAGAAAATGAAGGTTTTAGATGCAACAAATTGTGATGAAGCTGCAATGATGTATGTTACCGATGTGTGAGTTATCGATGTGGCACATTATATAGCAAAGGGGATAATGATGAAGATAAGTTGTAATTTACTTAACAATATATGTGTTAGATTTGTGTTACTCTCCTCAGAAGAATTAATAATATTGTTATGCACCACTGCAGTGTTAATAAAATGAATAGTTTAACTTCTGAAATTGTGAATGGGGAAAAGAGAAAATGTTTGTTGATGTACATGCATACGTAGAGTGAAGTTAATAAAGTTAGTATTCAATGTTAGGAGTGTATAAAAAGAATTTGGTAGTGGACAACATTTGCAATATTAAGCTATTATACAATGGTTAGATAAAATGGTGTTATAGATGAGAGAATGTAGGCAAAATTATGTATGTTATGGCACAACCAATTGCATGTTTGCATTTTCTTGAAAGTTAAATTGTTTTAGATGAATGAAAAGTCGCAGTCTATACTAAATGACTTTTCTTAAAAATAAAGTTGATGTATTTGTAGTCAATGTGATTAGTGTGCATCAACTTATTTGAAATAAATTGTGAGGAAGTTTTATGAATTTCAAAAGGATTATGGTACTTGGAGGAAAAAATTAGGGTTCAAGGTAGCATAAAGGGCCTTTAAATAAATTTAATGTAATGTTATGAACATTATTAATTTATTGCTTTGGACATTAACAATGTTGACCTTTTGATGTTATCAAGGAAAGAGAAAGCTCAAATCCTAAACTTAGGTTAGCACATGGGAAAAATATGATGACATCAGCGGAGAATTCGTGCTAAGATTAATGGTGCCTCAACCTACATTGATGAAGGCAAGAAGAAGAATTTGGTTATTGGAAGTGTGGAGATAAGAAAAAGAAAGTAGAATGTGGGGGAAGACCATGACAAGTCTATTAGGATAGGGGGGGGGGGGGAGGGGATAAACTTAAAGGATTGATTTTGATTCAAGATACAATGTGAAGGAGGAAATAAGTGAAGACTAGTGTACAAATTTGATGAAAAATTTTTCACACTCAAAAGCTAAAGATCTCACAGGTATTGGGACATCAATCGATGTTAATGTTAGGAATAAGAGGAGATAATTACAGAAATTCAGGCTATCACGATTGTGTTTAGTGACACCGATGGTAATGGAAAAGTTCCGAGTGGTGTGTCGATTGTCAAGGATGATCTATATAAAGATAACAAGAAACCTGCAAAGGTGAAGGAGAAATATAAGAGAAGTCATCATGGTAGGGCACTATTAGCAGAAGTAAAGGAGAAGAAGAATGTTAGTTCCTAGGGCACCTAAGAAGGGAGTAAATTAGGGACTTTAAAAAATTCTTCTAAGTTATTTAGATCAAAGTTTACTAATTTTTTAATATTTGAAAGATAAAATTCAATTCCTAATTCACCAAATTAAATTGTAAAAACAATAATATAAACAACCAAGTAAATAACTTATAAATAAATGCATAAATGAAAAGAGTAAGGGAAGAAAGATATAAATGATTTATAATGGTTTGGACATGTCCATTTTCTCTTACGTCTAATCACCATCAAACCTTATTGAGAATTTCTATTATAACCAAAAGAACACAATGTTGGTAAAATAATCTTTTTTTAAGGTTTAAGGATAACCTTCTACTCTGCTTTTTCTAAATTAAGGAATATTCTATTTCTCACATTTCTTTTTCTAAGATTTGAGGATAACCTTGCAATAGCCTACTTTTATAGCTTAAGAATAGCCTTCTTACAAAAATTCTCTCAATATTTTCTTCACATAACTCACTTCTCACAAACACACATTTTCAATGTCACTTTTTACACAAAAAGAAATTTCAAACTTTGTCACTCTTGACTTACTAAGGTGTATAAAGGCTCATAATATAATTATGAATGATATACACATATAAATTCATAAACTTTAACACTTACACAAAACTCTACCATAAACTCACAAATAAGCTCAAAATAGCTCATATTCTTTGTATAAATGTTTCACATACCTTTTAGATACAAAACAACCCAAATGACACATATTTATAGCCAAAATTCTATCCTCAAACTAGTTACACCTGTTGTATAATGTTATAGTAAAAATTTTTCAATAAAAATGTTGATTTCTAAATGCTACTCTGCGATTTTACATTGATTGATTGATTAGTCTACTATTTGGACTGGTTTCCACGCCATTTTTTCACCAAGATTAATCCAATTTAACTATTAACTCATTCATACACTTCCAAAACAATTCCAATCATTCTAATATTTTCTTGACATTTATGCACTAAATTTATCATAATTATACAACTTAACATAATCATATTTATAAAATTTACCAGTTTTCCTTAACAACTTATCTAACTAATTTTAACTTTATTTTTTAACTCAATCATACACATTACCACATAACTTGCCACTTTATTTTTCACATGCATTAATCAATCCACGCAAGTTATAAGTCTTATCAATATTCAATTCACACAACTAAACTTAACATAATCATTCATTCGTACTCATATCATATACAATCATATATAATCATTCATTTATGTATTAAAAGGATCTTCAAATAGAACAATTACATATACCTCCTCATATATCCTATGAGTAGCATTACTAAGTAAGAATACATAATATATGGTGTGAGCCCTTTAACACTAAGATGAGATTAAATAGAAGACTTATAAAAACATATGTAAACAACCTATCAAACACACTACTCTTGAAATTGATCTTCCATTTTCAACTTCTATCAATTTTAGCTCCAATACTTCTCTTCTCATCAACATGGTATTTCTCTCACTTCAATGCTTTAATGTAACTTTACCATATTTTTCAATCTTCAAGGCTTAATATGCATGCATCTTCATGACACATCTCTAACGCTTATTTTAACATACTAAACTCGACAAACACATTAGTAACAATGTCTTTTTATCACCAAAACAAAGGTAGAACCATCACTTAGTTAAAAAATTTCTACCTTTTTGATGTTGTCAAATCATGTGATATTAGAGACAAATATCAAACAAAATCCATATGTACAACACAAACATATGCAAACATCACATGCAAAGTTTTGCTATCCTTTTCTAATATGACACGTCTTTCTCTCTTCTTTTGTAATCATCAAAAAGTATACATACAAAAAGATATAATACTCTAATACTAATACAAAGTTCACATATGAAAATAATCACATATTGATTGTAGTTGGCCATATACAAAATTAGGTTAAATTAATCTCTCTTTTAATGCATAATTTAACAATTAATTCGTAACTAACTTTTTGAGAAGCATACTGGTCGAATCAAGTAATAAAGTGGAGTATATTTAAGACTTTGAGTATCGATCCCACGAGGAAGTTTATATGATGTAAGTACT
>JAOXYD010000136.1:8939600-8950307 GCA_028565735.1 Pinacopodium congolense
GAAATATTTAATTAAAATTTATAATAAAAAATAATTTAGTAATAAAAATTAAATATAAAATAAATTTAAATTCTTGAACTAAAACACTTTTATATAAATATTATTATTTAATAGATTATATTAATTATTTAATATAAAAATATGTTTATAAAATCTATTGTCAAAGCGTAAAAAATAAAAAATTCTTATTTCTTTGTTTCTCTTTTTATATATAAATAGAAAAATATAATTAAATATTTTTTGTTTCTCTACTTTTTAAAATAAAAATAGAAAATAGAAATAAAACCAATCAACCCTTTTTTTTTATTATCTTTCTTCATTATTTTTAATTATTTATGTCCGTTGTTTCATTTTTCAAGTTTCACCATATTGTTTTGTTCGTAAAATGGATGACAACAATCTTAGTAGCTATTTCAATTTGAGTTTGAATTAAAAGACAAAAATTAGAATAAAGTAAAATGTGATTTTAACAAGTTGTTGTCTAGTCTAATATAATAAATTTTAAAAAATAATTATCATATTTCTTCAATTAAATTCAATATGAAATTGAAAAATATTCTTTGATGGTTGTAGAATTTATAATGTTGTTTCTATTATAATTAATATGAGACATATATAGCTAATTTCTAAAATTAACATGAATCTAAGGCCATATTTAGTTAGGTTTTTCTTTTTTATTTTGATTTTTTGCTTTTCTAAAAATAGAACAAAAAAAATAACATAGAAATATATAAAAATAACATATTAATAGAGCACAAAAACAAAAAAATCAATACAAAAACTGAAAAAATATACAAAAATTAATATAAAAATACAAAAATTACAATTAAAAAATACAACAAATAACCTAATTAAACATCTCCGAAAAGAGTCATATACAAAATTAAACTCAGACAACAATGAATCTTTTTTTAAAAAGTTAATACTAAAGATATATAAATAGTAGAATATCATAAATTAAAATGGTTAAAATATAGAATAAATATAAAAATTTCGCTAAACAATAAATTTGAAAATAGTAATATTTCTATTTACAATTTTGTGAAAAATATTAAAATTAATGCAACTCTATTCTTTTTTAAAAAAATTAAATAAAATAAATTAATAACCAAATCATACAGAAAAGGAGTCAAAGCTCACACAACTCAAAGCGAAATAAGAAAACACACACCTACCTACCAGACCAACCTAAACAATTCACTAAACAACACTTAACGCAAAAACAAGAAAAGGACCCAATCGACAGCGACCTTGGCTCCCACAAACAAATGACAAATGACCACCAACTTTACTCATTCTCAATAATCCAATATCCTTCCAGGGACTGATCGGCCTCCCTTAACCAACCGATGGGGAAATCGCTCTTTTATCAGCCAGAGACCAGGTTTTAGCATTACCGATCCCAGCGATCAACTCCAACTCTATCCTTTACCATTTTAATACTTAAATTCTCACTTTATGTTAAATAAAATATGATGTAAATTCTCGTTGGTGACTATACTTAAGTGACTTAATGTACAGACTACTTAATTAATTTCTAAAACTCATAATTTAACAAAAGAATCCATCAAATTCAATTTTTTTAAGAGAGAGAGAGAGAGAAAAAAAACTTAAAATAATAATAACGATAAAACTAGGTGGCTACCTACTAGCCCTTGTCTAAGAGAAGCATTTTTGGCACAAAAAGGGTATTTTTATCACTGTCTCCCTCAAATGACAACGTTGCAGTGGCCACCGAATTGTTTCCTAATAATAATTATTAAAAAGTTTATCACTGAATATACATTTACATATATATATATATGTATGTAACTACATGAATTCATTACATTATAGATCTCTACTTGACGAGGATTTTATACAAGAATATAATTCTTGTATGTCTTTGCACTTCATTTTTCAAATTTAAAATCTATTAGCAGTAACTTATTCTCCGTTGAAAATACAGTGCACCTATTGTAAATGGTTACCCACGATCGGATGGCAAATATTATGATATTGGTAAAAAGGTTAATTTTTAAATTAAAATTATTTTTTTAATGTTTAAAAGACACTTTTTTTTATTATAACGTTATAATACAAGTCCACCCAGTTTATCCTTCAAAGTGCTCGACGGGACAAGGCAAAGTTTTTCCTTTTTACGTAGCCTAATGTGAAACAAAATTTTGGTTCTTTCCTCGAAAATTTTAATTATTTAATTCGACTTTTTCGTTCGCGTCGAGTTCACCCTATTTACACACATATTTCTAAACCCGTAAAATATGACGATTTAATAAAAGTGATGTTTGGTGAATCAATTGTGTCAAGTTTTATATGGCATAAAGAGGTATTTATTGAAAATAATTTTTAAAAATAATTTATATCCTTTAACAATTAGATAGTAAGATATAATTAAGTGCCTTTTAGAATTATCACTGGAAATCTAAGTCTCTAATGTTTATCTTTGAAATAAAAATATTTAAATTATATTATCTCATATTACCAGTTCACTAAATTTTATAGTGTTGTTTTATTATAACTAATGTGAGATGTATATAACTAATTAATATGAATTTTAAATAATCAAATAAAAGATTAAACACCACACACACACACACACACACACACACATATATATATATATTATAGAACACTACAATCCAAAATATATATAGTAAATTTGATATTTTAATATTTTAATTTACTATTTCATAAACTTCATAAAAATTGTCGAAATTAGCCGAAATTCTATTTTTTATATGATAGATACATACACACACATATATATATATATATATCTCTCCGTCTAACCACCTGAATTTCTTATACCACATTACTCTATGCCTAACTTTTGATTTGGAAAATGCATTAGCACAAAATATTTCTCTCCATTTAATATTTTTTTCAATTACAATTGACTGGAGCAGAAATTTTTTTAATTCGACTATAAATTCAACTTGTAAACCATAGGTCTTTTTTTTTTTTTTTTGACGTAAACCCTTTTGTGCTTCTTCTCATCATCTCATTTGCTTCAACAACATCAACTAGTAATATGCCCTTCAATTCTTTTTGAACCAACTCAAATATCTTACTAATGTATGCTTCTTGAAATTATTTCTCAAGAATCAAAAAGAATATAACAGAGAAATAATTGTTATCTTATTACCAAAATTAGTTTTAGTCGGCTTTCTTTTTTTATCATATAATATCATCTCATATTGTTTTCCAATTTTTGTAGTACTTGTTGCTGGATGTACGTTGTTATCAAAAGAAGCATTTGTACTATTCCTCCTTTAATTGAAAACATTTTAATAAAAGAAATCTTTTACATAAATCTATGCCCGCATCTCTCTCGAATAAGTTCAAAATTTAAAAAGCCGTTTATATTATTTTTAAGACTTGAATAGGCGGCTCGGGATTGGTAGTCCTAGTAGTTCGGGCTGGCTAGTCAGTATTAGTATATTGAATGAAAAGGAAAATACTTGTTTTATGTTTAAAAGTTAAAATGACAACTGTGGGTGATATGTTAGACATCCTTGCAGAAAAGGTAGAAAGTTGCCAACGTTTTTCCTTTTTTTTTCCTCCGTATCTCATCTTTGTTAACGACTCCATTGTGGCAACCGATCCAGAAACTACTGAAACACCAAGGTCACATGCGTGGCCTCCTCTTGTTGAATCATAAGAAAAAAATAATCGTTGTTATGCATTTTATCAATTATTTGATACTTATTAGTTCCAATTTGATTCGTTTTTTTGTTCTAGTATTGACCCAAGAATCAATAACAATCCCATTTATAAGATTTATAAGACAAAATTTAAGAATTCTTCAACCAAACTATTTTCTATGGAAGGGGTTTAAGGCCACGAGTGTGATCTCTTTATATAAAGGCCATAACCGTGGGCTTAGTTTATTAAGGGAGTCAACCATTCCCTTATTAAGTTAGTATTTTATTTTTATGTATTAATATATTATTTTATTTGTTTATTTATTATTAATATATATTTGTAATTTATTTATATCCATATATTCATGCATTAATATTCGTGCATTATTTTTATTCGTGCATTAATATATATATATGCATTAATATTCAACAAAAGTATTTTTTAATTTCATAATTTTTTAATAATTCTATTAAACACGTTATTAATAGCCTTTAACTTTTCTTAACTAAGATGATTTTTTTAATTGTGAAAGAAATTTTAAATAATCTTTTTGTTAAAGTTAAATTATGTTATTTTACGACTGTGTTAGTCAATGATCTTATCAACCTTCTATTGCCCATCCTCTCCTATTAAAGTATTCAATCTTACCTTACATTTATTTTTTTTTTGTCATCTTCTTTTTCATGGTAAAATCATTATGAAATTTTCCTTACCTTCCATGATGACAAATAAATGTAAGATACAATTTTTACCTTTTAATATTTTGTTGCATAAAATGTTGGAAAGTGATGGGATTTTAATAAAGATGATAAAGAAGATTTAGCATTGATACTCTACTAAAATTAAGAGGGGATATTGAAAGTTTCAATAAGAACTATAGTAACAACTTTAAAATGAGAAAAACACTCTTAATGGACGAGGAAATTTCACTTGTAGTTAGTAGTCGACTCAACTTATCTTAACTTGTTTATATCACTTAAGAATCATTCCACACAACTAATATTTACCACTAATTTTAAAAATGTTTTTATATTTAAGATATTTCTATAAAGTATCTAAATATTTTTATAAAGTATCTGGATAGATATGTCTTTAAGGTTTTTAAATATTTAAAAAATACTTCTAGACAAAGATATTTTTAGGCATCTTTTAAAATTTAGGTTGGGCTTCTTATACTCTAAACCTATATAAGTGGATGGTTCACTAACCAAATACATAAAATATATGATAAGTTTTATTCTAACACTCTCCTTTTAACTTGGCTTAGTAACTCCAAGATAACTTCTAAGATTAATGAAAATATTCTTTTAAAAAGGTTTTGTAAAGATATCAGCTACTTAGTCTTTAGTCTTCATATGCTTCGTCCCCACTTTTTTCCTTGTTATATACTCTCTTATGAAATGGTATCTTTTATCTATATGCTTCCTCGTATCATGGAATACTGAATTTTTAAACAAGGCTAATGCAAACTTGTTATGAATAAAAATTTTCATATTTTCTTTTTGTAGTATATGAAGCTCTTTCATCAAATTCCTTAATCAAATAGCATGACAAACATAAGAATTACTGGCCATATATTCATCTTTACAAGTAGAGAGGATAATTATAGTTTGCTTCTTGGAATTATAAGTGAAGACAATATCTCCTATATAAAATACATAACTAATGGTGATTTTTCTATCATCAATATCTTTGACCTAATTGCTATCATAATAGCTAACAAGTTTGAATTCATTAGATGGTGAGTAGAATAAACTATAATTAAGTGTATTTTTAATACAACTAAGGATCATTTTAGCTGTCTTCAAATATGTGGCCATAGGTGACTCTATGTAGTGGCTAATAAGTCCAAAGTCATAGAAGATATCGAGCTTTATACAAATTACATAGTATAAAATTCTAATGAGATTTTTGAATAATGTATGATCCATATTTTCTCGTTCTTCTTGCTTATACAATTTAACTTCATATTCAATAGTATCTTAATATACTTGCATTCATTCATCTTGAACTTCTTGAACACATCCCCTTACGTAGCCTTCCTGGGTGATGAATATGCATTCCTCCTCTCACTTTACTTCAATGTCAAGATAGTAAGATATAAAGGCAAGGCTAATTATCTCAAACTCCTTTTCTATTGTGCCTTTAAATTCTTCAATCAACCTTAAATTATTGTTTATGATGATCAAATCATCTATACATAAGTAAATAAATATACCTATACATATTCTTTTTTACATAAAGGGGATGTTCATGTGGATATTTCGCAAAGTTGGTATCTTGGAAATATTTATCAATTCTACTAAAACATATAAATCTTTCTTCAATTTCAACGCTTTGTCTTGAAATCCTTTCACCTCATAACTTAAAGGTTGTTCCACATAGAAAGCCAACTTTACATCTACTTGATGAATATTGACTTTATTTTGTTATACCAAAAAAATGATTAGTCTAATAGTTTCTAAATGAGCAGCAAGCGCAAATAAGTCTTCATAATCAATATGGTATTTTACATGTTGTCTTTTGTCATTAGTCTTTTCTTATATTTTTTTATCTCTACTTTAGCATTCTTTTCTACTTTGTAAATCCACTTTATTCCAATTTCCTTTTGCCATTTTGGAGGTGTTGCAAGCTTCCATGTTTCATCTTTTATAATGGTGTTAATCTTCTTATCTATCACATTTCTCCTTTTTTTTTTTAGGTCATTTCTTCAAAACTTATTTGTGCACAATTGACAAAGAGACAAAATAAATTTAAATTATTTTGATTATCTCTTATCTCAATTATGTCTTCTAAATTTTTTTTCTTTCGCATCTTTTTTTCCTTTAAGAATAATGGTACAGAGTCAATGCAAGATAATGTCTACAGTGATGTAGGAGGTATAGTAGGTTTTTGTTCTTCTTCACTTACAAACTCTTCTTCCTTATCCTTAACCATGAAAGGAAGAAAGTCTTAATTATCTTCTTGAACATCCCATTACCATGTATTTCTTCATCTAACTTTATATATCTACTAATGAACACTTTACCATTCCTTGGATTATAAAGCTTGTAAACCTTTGAGCTTTAGTTATAACCAACGAATATGAACTTCTCACCTTGTCATCAAGTTTTGATCTCTTTTCATCTGGTACATGGACACAGACTATGCTTCTAAATGCTTTTAACTGTCTAATGTCAGGTTTACATTTACTTTAAACCACTTATAGTATTCTTCCTTGTATATTACTTATTGAAGAGTGATTAAATAAGTAGGCCACACATTATACGGATTTAGCCCAAAACTCCTTAGGTATCTTTTTGTTTTTCAACATACTTCAATCAATTTCAAGAATGATTATATTCTTCCTCTCTACTACTCCATTTTGTTGGGGAGATTATGGAACCGTTAAAGGATGACGAATTCTATACTTTTAGCAAAGATTGTTGAACTTTCTTAATGTGAATTCTCCTCCTTTATCGGATCTCAAAACATTGATCTTACATCCACTTTCTTTCTTAATAAGTTACTTGAATCTATTAAAGGCAATAAATACCTCTGATTTCTCCTTTAAGAAATAACCTACGTAGTTCTTAAAAGATCATCAATAAAAAGAAGGAAACATCTATTTTTGCTAAAAGAGCAAGGTGAAATTGGACTACATAGATTAGAGTATACGAGTTGTAATATCTTCTTAGCTCTTATAGTAACCTCCTTAAGCAAACTTTTTGCTTGAATGCTTTCTAACTAAGCATCTCTGACATAATTGATCTAGATGATAATAGAAGGTAATCCTTTCACTATTTCTTTCTCACTCATCAACTTTAATCCTCCAAAATTCATATGCCTAAATCTTAGTTACTAAAACCAAGAAGAGTCTATGATGTAAGATCAAAGACATTTTGCCATATCATTTTAGATGTTAATTAAGAATATTCTACTTTTTGTTATTGACACTTTGGCTCTCAAATTATTTCTTTAATTTCTTATTGAAATACTATTATCTTTAAGGCGAAGATTAAAGCCTTTCTCTAAGAGTTTTCCTAGACTTATTATATTGTTTTTTCATATTTGGAACATAATATATATTTGAAATAAACTCATGCCTTCCATCTTTTAAATTAATTAAGATGTTACTTTTGCATTTAATAGGTATCTTATATGTATATTTAAATATAAAGTTGCCATTTATGAACTCATCAAGCTCCATAAATATATCATTACTCCCACACATAGGGTTGGTAGCGCTATTATCCAAGCACCAAGTACTCTTTTCCATACCTTTCTCTCCTTTGTAAGCCCACAATAAAGTGGAGTATTCTTACTTCTCCACCTTAACTTCGTGAGCTTTCTCTTCAACCTTATTAAGAACATTTCTATATTCTAAAACAAAGTGATTGAGCTTGTAATAATTAAAACATTTAACTTGAGATTTGCTATACATTTAACCTTCATCAATTCTCGGCATGCTTTCTTTTCCACGCCTTTTTATAGACATATTGCTTTGTCTTCTTCCTCCATTATTAGATGGTTTGAAACCTTCTTGTCTTTGCCTTTCATGTCTTCCACTATGACCTCTTAATATTTAGCCTCTTTGGTTCTAAAGTTTATTTCCTTTCCATTTAAAGTGAGTTTGGTTTAAAGAACATGCTCCAAGACCTTTTATTTCATTTTTTTCTACTTTTCTTCATATGATTCAAGTGAGCCTTTAATTTGATCAATAGCCTCTAGATCTTTTATTTCTTGAATAGTTACTACAATATCCCTAAATTTCAAAAGTAAAGAATGGAGAATTTTCTCCATCACTCTTATGTTGGTAATAATTTCTTCATTGTTTCTCATTTGATTGACTATGACTATAATTCTTACAAAATAATTACTTATGGTTTCATTCTTTTTCATATGTAAAGCTTTAAAATCACTTCTTAAAGATTGATACACATTTTTTCACTTTCTACTATCCTTTGCATGACACCTAGTGCTTCTCCCCTGCTTCCTTAAAAGTGATAGAGGTTGAGATCACCTTAAAAATCTCGTCATTCGTGACTTGAAAAATAAGAGACAGAAAGATTTCTTGTCTCTTTTCCTTGAGTCCTTCAAGGTGTCCTTTTAAGATTAAGACAAAGTAGAATCATCTTTTAACTCATTATAATTATTCTCTATAATCACTAAAAGATCATATACTCTAAGTAAAGCCTTCATTTTGATGTTTAGATTGCCATAGTATTTTTCGAAAAACTTTGGAAATTAGAAGGCTACCTCACTTACCATCTTTTACTACAAGGATCTTCAAAATCTAATATCACTTTGTTAGAAGGTGATGGATTTCTAATAAAGATGATAAAGAAGATTTAAAATAGATATCATATTAAAACTAGGAAATGATTTTGAAATTTTCAATAAGAACTTTAGTAACAACACAAAGATGAGAAAGACACTCACTTTTAATTAGTACTCAACTTAACTTATTTTAACTTGTTATTACACAAAAAGAGAAGGAACTCTATTTATACTACTTAAAGAACCTTCTACACAAGTAATATCTACATTAATTTTAAAGATATTTCTACAAAATATCTATTTTTTTTTCAAAGTGTCTAGATATTTGAAAGATAAACATCTTTTAAACTTTGAATTAGAATTTTTATCTTTTAGACTTGTACAAGTGACCTATTTTCTTAACTAAATATATAAAATCCAAAACAAGTATATCTTCCAATAAAAACCTTAAGTTCTAGTATAAGTTTGGTATACTTGAAAAAGTTCTTCAAATTTGTTAAAAAGCATGCCAAGCTGAGGTATTGGAAAAAAATGTAAGTAGCCATTAGTTTAGATCAATTAAATAAACATAAAATAAAATTTAGCATAAAAATTAATGTTAAAAATAATATTAATACTAATAATTATATCTTTTACGAAACATGAAAAATATTTTTATTTATGTGAATAACACTATTGGATAAAGATAAGTTTAAAATTTTATAAAATTATAATAAATTTTAGTTTATGTTTTGTATTATTATTATATTAAAACTAATTAACATAATTCACAAGCCAAGGAATTGGATTTTGAAATAAAATATAAGAAATAGAAAACTAATAATTGTCATTTTCTCAACTAACTATGTCTTGATAATTATTTAATGTTATACAATAACTATACACTTATGAAATTGATATGAGATCAATGGAATAACTAGGGAGGGGCTTCCTTGTAATTTCTCTCTAGATTTTGTAATAATTTTGTGAATGGATGAAGGGTAAAAATGTAAATGTACATTTAAAATTATATAAATTGACTTTAACACCCTAAAATAAAGACAAAATAAGTAAAAGACCAAAGGGTGAAAAATAACATTTAATTTAAAAAAGTGACAAGTCTCACATGAGTTATAGTAACTCCCCAATGGCCTTGAAATCAATTTGTTTGCTTCAATATAGAAGTATTTAGATATACTTTGTCGAGTGGTTACTTGATTGTTAACACGCTCAAAATTCCCATCATCTCCACCATCTTTTAATATGTCCATATAAATATAAAAAATTAATAAAAAATAAAATAAGTTATAAATATAAACAATTACATTAAAAACAAAAAAGTTATATCAAGAAGATGATAAATAATAATTAAATACACTTTTAGTGTTTTCTTCTTGTATCCCTTTCAAAATAACTTTCTTTAACAGCTGTGATATCTCTTCTATATGTTTATTTGTTTATTTTTCCATATCATCAAAATATTCAAAAAAATTTTTAAATACACGATAGATAGATAAATTAAAAAGGAAGATAAGATCCATATAACTAATAATTTTTTATATAAGAGGATATTGAATTAAAAAAAACTACCTTTACATAAATGTTACATTTATTTTAACAATTTATAGGAGAGGGAATATGTATTTTAAGTATGTTTAATAATATTTGGTATTGAAAAGAGATAATCAACTGATTGCCTTTCTTAGCTTCATAAAAATCTCTCTCATTTTTTTGTACTTTTGATGTATATTACCCTATTTTTTAATATCAAACACTTTCTTTTTTATATGTCTAATAATGATTTGTGATAGCAATAGATTGGCA
>JAOXYD010000136.1:8956081-8976316 GCA_028565735.1 Pinacopodium congolense
ATCGGGTTTGGGTGTGATCGAGTTCGGGTCATCTCGGTTTCATATGAAATCAGGTTCAGATCGTTGACTTTTTTTGTCAAATTGGGTCAGGTCGAGTATGGTCCAGGGCAGGCAGGTCCTGTTTCGGGTCAAGTCCATTTTTGACATCCCTAGCTATGTTACACATAAAAAAAGTGAGACCGTGAAAAGGATAAGAAAAGAAATGATTCATTCTAGAACCATCCAATGTTCTCTCTCTCTTTGTTCTTCTCTCCCTCTCTTTGTTCTTCTCTTTATCCCTATTTTTGTTTATAATTTTTTGTTTCATTTCTTTGCCAACCACACAATGGCCAGAGAAAAGAGGGGAAGAGTTTTAGGAAAAAGGTAGCCACTACCTCTCTTTTACCAATTTTCTTTATCTCTCTCTCTGTCTCTTTCTCACAGACACTTTATTTTCCCATTGCTTTTGCTAATAGAAAGAGACGACAGAAAAAGAAATCAAAGTTACGGCTAGTAGATTAAAAAGAATCTGATTATTTCTATAAAATTGATTAAGTAAAAACCAGTCAAACGGATCAATTATTAAATTAATCAACCAGTTTTTTATGTTAAAGGTTTTAACAAAAAAATGAATCGGTTAACTGGTCAGTTTTCGGTTAATCCAGCAAAATCAGCTAATTTGATTCGATTTTTAAAACTTTGATCACAGCTTTCTATCTAATCCCATTATAGGTGGAATAGATATTTTTATCATCTAATTTGTTAATTATTTGTATCTTAGGATTTAAAAGAATCTTTTTACCTATGAATTAAATATAAAATGATACTATTAAAACTAGTAACTTAATGATTGAATTTACTGTTAAGAGATTGAAAATTTCAATCCTCTCTGTCGTCCAACGAACCAACCTTATTATTCTTTCTTTTTTCTACTTCTTTTTGTAAAATTACTATACGAAAAGGATGAAATTACTTCTAAAACTTACAAAGATTCAATTGACTTATATCAAAACTATTAATTTAATGATTTAACTTGGCAATTTGCAATATAATAAACACAACTCTTGTGATTTAATTCATTTTAACAATCAAAATAAGAAAAATATTGATAACAACCGTCACATCCCAAAACTAATTAGAACATAATAGTAGAAATTTTACGGTTTCGAAATAAAAAAGAGATTGTTAGAAATAAGGATTTTTTACTCTCACTTTATTAAAAAAAGAATTTTAAATTATTTATTAAATAAGAATGTCCTTTTTATAATATGTAAATCAGGTCATCCAAAAATGAAATTACCTTTGATGTTACTAATGTGCCATCAACATTTTTCCTCTTTCTCTCACTCTTTCTTCCTTTATTTCTCTCTCATTCTCCTTCTCTTCCCACTAATAACACTCTCTTTCTTAAATTCCCTTTTTCATTAATTGAAAATTTTTATTTCCTTTCATTTACAGTTATTCCTATCAATTATCTTCATTTTCTTTATAATCAAGCATTCATTATTGTCTTTTGAATGCTCTATTTGATACTATTTTAAAATTATAGAAATAAGTCTTTGCATTAAGAAATGATGTAGTTAAATATTACCAATTTGATTATGTCATATTCATTTAATGTATTATATATTAGTAAAACCTTCTTGGAAACTAGGTTTTTTATAAGTCTTTCATGCCAATTTCATGTTACATTTTGTTTCACTTCAAGACCTTTCTTATTTATTCTCTTTTTAAAGGATTTCCAAAAATGTTTGAACAAATAATCCATTAGTTTTACATAAAAGAAAGGAAATTTCCATTTAATTTGGACCTAGATTATGATTGGTTCTAATTGTGATGAAAGTAAAGCTATGAGAACATAAACAAAGAAGACCTTGAGGTATAAAATAAAGCATCCCAAAACAATTTGACTATATATTGTTTATCAATCTTATAGTACATGAAACTGATAAAACCTTTTTTTGAAAAGAAATATTTACTTTTCAAAATATTAAATTATATTCAAAGAAAAAGAAAAGTCATTTTATATAAATAAGTGAATCAATGTGGTTCTTTGAGCCTAAACTAATTTTATTAAGCTTGTGATGAGGACCGCCACTGATGACAAGCCCATCACTCAAACTTTGCCTCTAGGTTAAGCCTAACATACCTATCAAATAATATTCTTAATAATTTTCAAAAAATTGGAATCTCATAAGTAACTATCTCTATCTAGTAATTACTCTAGATCTAACTCTATAAAATTACACTCAAAATTTACTTAGGTCCTAGTGCTTCTGCCTCTCGCTTTTGCTACACACTCATTAAATTAAATATGCTCATAGTAGGGTAATATATTATCAAATATGAAATAATAAAAATAAAAATAAAGTAAAAATAAAAATAAAAATAAACTTACTATACTATATGCAATAACCTCAAATAGTAATGGTAAGGCACTACATCTTCCATCGTTATTCTTATTAAAGAAAATATATATGTTGTGCACTAATTCAAAAAATTATATTAAATGCAACTCATATTGTTGATAAAAACCAACATATATAATGTCATTTACCTACCCAAGATAGGTGTTGTCTAATTTACTTTGACTAATAAACTAGTAACTACCTAAAATTGGCATTAAATAAAAAGGTAGGCCAAAAAAATGGTACACAATTCCTTGTGGCCCTAAATAATTCACTTCAAGTCACAAATTAGCATTTGTACCAATATGGTGTCTATTAATAGCCCTCTATGAACCATATTTCACCACTAAGTATCATGCATAGGGTACACTTAGTAGCATTACAAGGCCTAAATAAACATCAAATAATATAATTCAACTACCATATTACACTAACTGCATATATAAGGCATGAACTCCATAAATGTAACCATATAATAGTTAAAATTGTCATTGACATTACTTAGACATCGTAAGAAACACTTCATATGGTTAATAATAATTTACATATTAAATAATGAAAATTTGTACTTAATTAAATATGATAAACATCCTCCCTCCCCTTAAAAACATATCAATGAAAAGCCTAATTCAATTACTACCTTGAATTAGGTTCTCTATAATTCTACCTAAAAATGAAAATTAAAGCATAGTGACAATTAATTAACACCTAATAAAGAATTTAAAGTATAAAAATAACAAAAATTAATTATTGAACTAAGCGAGGTTTCACATTATTTTGATAATGAGAAAACATTTTTATTACTAATATTTTTCATGTCTAAGTATCTTAAAAAATATGTGTATGGACAAAATACGAGTGAATTCATTAAAGGAGTCTTGGAGATTAATTGGAGTTTATAAAGATAATATATAAAACTCAAAAATTTTGAATACTAAATTAGTATTCATATAAATTTATTTATGAAAATTTTATTGTAAGTTTCACTTAATTCGTTTAGGGTATTTATGCATATTTGTATACATAATTTAGAAAATTCATATAAGTTGCATAATCAAGAGGTATTGCGTATGATTGATGTGTATGTAAAAATACTTTTGATGTATGAATGAATGTTTGTATGTGATTGCACTAGAATGTGTGGTTATGAAAGTTGGTTAAATTGTATAAACTGTATAATTAATGAAGTATATTAAAAATTATAAAGATAAAGTGTTAATGTTAAAGAAACTTGATAACTTAGATGAATTTGGTTTGTGTAATTGTAAAATATGTTTGGTATTATGTAATATGTGCCAAAATATGTTTAATTGGGTCTAGAATTGTTTTAGGTTAAGATTGGTCTTGTTTTAAGTTGATAGGCAAAAGGAGTACCAAACTCAGAGAGGTCAATCTCAGTCAACCAAAGGTCATCACAATCTCACTGACCTTTGGAAATCAGTTGACTGATTTTTAAGAAAAATGAAACGTGATTCTTGGAATAACTAGTTTTACAATAATAAATTCATTAAATGTTTTATAACATTATGTATCCATTAGGCAGTGGTTAGGAACAAATTTTTGTATATGAATAGGCCTTTTTAATATGTGTTTTTCTTCCAAGAAGCATTCTAAATATTCTTACAAGTACTCTAGAGCTTTGTGTGAAGTTTTTGCCATGTGACATGTAGACCCCACAAAAATTTGGATCAATGAGAAGTGTGATGTGGCATATAGTGACAATAATTGACGAATAGTTCAGAGTTCTTTTTTAACATTTTTAAAATGTTAGAATTGTTTTAAAATATTTCTAAAATATTACGATTCTTTTTAAACGTTTAGAATATTAGAGTCTGACTTGAACATTGATTAAAACTCTAGTGTTGAAATGACCTTTTTTGCATTAATATAAGGGTTAAGTCTAACCGAACTCTCCATCAGATTATTCTTTTGTCATTTTATTCCTCATATTTTAAAAAAGTATCACTAGCATTTTATGATATTATTTAACTATTATACGACTGCGTTTGAATTTTTTGTTAATTTTTATCTAGTTTTCAATTAAAACGACTTAATATTTAAGTTGCAATATAATGTCCATTTCGAAGTTATAAATAAATAGAAATGAATGAAATATGACTGAAGGACTTATATAATAGATAAACGATATTACAAGGAGATAATGATAGCTTTTAAAACCAAGGTATTTAGTTTCGTACTGTACTGGCCGGTACCGGTAAATACCGGTCGGTACTGGAAAAAAAATAAAAAAATTAAAAAAAAAATTTTTTAAGGAAAAATTTTGTATTTTGGTCTTTTTAATTTTAAAGTTAAGTTAAAAATTACATAATATAATACATTTATAAACCATTTTGTAAATTTTATAAAATTTCGAAATTAATTTATAATTTTAAATAATTATTCGAAACGGTACCGGTATTAACTGTTTAATACCGGTACCGGTACAGTACTATTTTAAGAGACAATCTAGTATTGATACTGATACGATATTTAATACACTGTTTAAAACGTAAAGACCGAAATAAAAAATATCAAACCTCTTAGAGATATAATGTTATTAACCCTTTATACATTTAAACTCGTAAAAGAATAGATCTTATTATAAGAATAGGTTATTTTACTTGTTATTTACTAAGCAAAAAAAAACTTAAGCAATAGACTATTCCTTACTACAGAACTATTCATTAATTCCTCTTCTTTTATTGGAAACTTAAAAAACTGTGTTTTCGAGTGGAAGTGACTAGTCAAAATAGTAAATTATATTAAAGAGAGAAGCAAGCATTTTTCATATAAATAAGATAGATGGAAGAATCTCAGTACAAATTGTCACAATAAAAAGGGATAACATCTATAATCTATCTACCTAAACTAAGTCCAAAAGAGTTGCAAGTTGATCGTCAACTTGCAGGTACTCATGTTGCTTGAAAAGATCACCAAGAAAGCTCTCTCTCTCTCTCTCTCTCCAAAAAAAATCATCAAAGTAATACAAGTGGATAAAAGAAACTAAACCCTCCTTTCCTCTCCTCCCCCATATATAATTCAATCTTCTGTTTTTCTCATTACGTTATTTGATCCTAACCCTAAGAAGAAAAACGGTGGCAGTCCAAGACCCATCAACATGCCATCGTCAGTACAACTCCAAAGAGCCACCACCACATCAACAGCCACCTTGGCCTTTCACAAGCAATCTCCTGTCACCATGACCACGAAGAGGGTTCCCGTGGCTTGGGACATTCCGATACCTGAAGACGTAGCTGTTCATCATATGAGGTCTGTAGGGTCCAACCAGTGCTGCTCAGTAGTGGTCCAGAGCATCAATGCGACGGTATCCACCGTTTGGTCAGTGGTCCGTCGTTTTGACAAGCCACAGGCGTACAAGCACTTTCTCAAGAGCTGCCAAATCATTCACGGAGACGGTGACGTGGGCACTCTCCGTCAGGTTCACGTGGTGTCGGGCCTTCCCGCCGCATCGAGCACTGAACGCCTCGAGATTCTCGACGACGAACGACATGTCATGAGCTTTAGCGTCATCGGTGGCGAGCATCGGCTCACCAATTACAGGTCTGTCACCACACTACACTCTTCACCGACTGGGAACTCCGCAGTTGTCATTGAATCGTATGTCGTTGACGTACCACCTGGTAATACTAAGGAGGATACATGTAGTTTTATCGACACGATTGTACGGTGCAACCTGCAATCGTTGGCTCAGATCGCTGAGGACATCGATAGGAATGATCCAGTGCTACCCTCTTCAAAATCATCGTGAATAGTTTCAGATTTCAGGTCTCTCTCTCTTTTTTTTTTTTCCAGAGTGAGGGGGTTAATGAGCTGGTCAATCTTCACACCCTGGACCTTACAGAAAATTTGCAGATCGTGGGGCTCGAAGGTGATAGTATTTTGATGTTATTTCAACTTTGTTTTCCTTCAAGAGTGCCTGTTCATATAAGCTCACGATCACGGGGAATTTGTATCATCAGATCTATGTTATCAGTTTTCAACTGCTAAATAGCTTCTAGTTTTCTTTTCTTTCTGGGCCAATTAAGGAGCTATTGTCCGAATTAACATGTTAGGTCTGTGTGTAATATTGTATTGTTTTACGCCGTACACCCCCTTCATGTATTTATTGTATGCATTTCTTTAGCCAAAATATATGTCAAGAATTAAGTGTTTCTTCAACCCTAGCATATTATAATGTTAGAGTTCGGACAATCAAACCGCCTGCTGCTTAACCAGAAGATTTCATTTATAGTGTGCGTGCAATGGATGCTCAATTCTTCCACATGGGTATGCCCGTTTAGATACATACATACATTCATTCGTCTCATTCAATATAATTAAGGAATCAAAACCAAAGTTTCCTAGGGAATAATGGTTCTCTCGGTAATGATGATATAAATACGTAAATGTGGAACTGATAATCTCTTCACTTGCTCAAAATGAACGAAGAAACAGGCAGCAAACATCAAAGTTGGTCCGAACTTGATGATGGAAGTTCTCCACGATGTGCCAAAGAGAAGGAAAAGGTAACAAGTGGTTGCTTAAAATAATTGTATGTCTGTACGACCCACTGTGCTCTTTTTCGATTCCTGGTCCTCAAAATTATATTTCGATTTATATAAATTCGGCAGCATCCCGGGATTATTATGTGATGATTATAATACATTTCTTGGAAAGTTCTTATGCATTGGTCGCAGATATCTTAAACAAGAAACTGTTGAATAAAATCAGAATATTTCAACTTCTAATATTTAAAATAACACACTCACAAAGAGAGGAACGTTTGAATAACTTCATCGCAATCAACGGATTATATGATGGAGAGGAATCAACAGCTGCTCCGCAAGTTGTGTTTAAAAAACTCAACTTGGATTACAAACTAAAGCAAGTTGTTATTTTCGCCTTCTTTAATATTCTGTCTCTGTGTACTATGCTGCCAATGAGTTGTGCGTGGGAAGGTTTTGAATGGATTATGCAAGTTGGTTTGCAAGTGGGCAAGCAGGCCTTTATTGTTCCCTCGAGTTAACACAACAAACAAATCAGAGCCACCCATTCGTTGATGTCTCATGATATGACCATACATGGCTTTTTCACAACATAATCATCTGCCACCCTGTAAGACCCTGAATTGATATTTAAACCTATTATTTTGTTCATGGCTCAAGAGATAGCTGCTTTTATTTGTTTCGGTGTCTAAGGTTTCATTCATACCTTTACTCCACGTTAAGCTTTCCTTGATAATAGAACCATAATTTTGTTCTATTATCGTTCTCGGTTGTCATACTTTGAAATAGTTTTCGTACATCTCATTGGATACTTCTCGCAGACAGTTGTTTCAGGAAATTAAGAATGAAAGTACCAGACGCGCCCTTGGTCTCCTTCAACTGATCCATCCGAATAAAGTCCTACAAAGTCATAAGGCAAAGCAAAAGCTGACATCTAGCATCTGGAATCCTTTCTTTCTTCTTCTGATCCCATTGGTGTTGCTTGTTGGCTGTGAGCTTTTTCCCGAATGGATGGTGATGTATGTTCGCATCTCTTGTTATGTACAAATGTACATGCGAGAGAATTAGAGATGGGATATTTTTTAGATGACCAACTAATTTAAATCTTCATACAAACGCTTGCAAATATTATTGCCCAACAGAATGCTTGTAAATACAGATTTCTTGAGTTAAATCCTTCTAAGCAAGAGGATTCCATTCGTTCAAGAGGCTTATGGCCAACAAAAACTGTGATTAGGGACTTAAATTGTAAGACATAATTACAATTGTCCTCAAATTATTGTGATTACATTTGTATCAGTTCAAATTTTTGCTAGTATTACAATTTGTATGGTCAGAATTATAAATTTTCCAATAATTTATAATCACAAGTTATATTAAATAACAGTTGAAACCTTTTCTGTTCAAATAATGTGGGATATATGAAACTATTATCATTAATTTAAATATCAGACTGCAAGTCACTGGTGGAATTTGCAATCACAAAATACTCGCATCATTACTTTTTTTTATTAAAAAAAAAGACTCAAACTTACCAAGTTTTCAACTCCAAATTACTGGTGGAACTTACAACCTCAAGACTAGAGTATAGGAGAACATATAATGAGGTGACGGGTTTCGTCTTCGAGCAGCTAATGAGCCGTTGAATCATCCGGGGTTTATTTTATGCCAGCGAGACAACCTAAACCGATATTGCATGCATGCTACATTTGATAAAGCTTGACGGTTTGCAGGGTTAGACCTGTCATTAATTATAATTTGTTATGACGATCAATCAAACTAACTAAGCAGGATTATTTAGAACCAATTACCAATTTCAAGCAGAAAGAAAAGCCACAAAGTTGGGGGACCACCCACTTTTGTGTGAGACGTAGATTTAGCGCATGTAGCATGTTCCTTATGGCTTATATTGGGAGTACTTATTATTCTAACAAACTAGGAAGATAAAAAAATAGAACAAATGGAAAAAAACAAATGAGAGTCAATCATATTGGTCATGTTCAGTTTCTGTTCATCAGATTTTTAATTTTGAGCCAATGGTTTCTGTTCAGCATACTTTTAATTTTGAGCCAACGGTTTCTGTAGATCCTTCTAGGTATCACCGTTTGCTCGTATGCAGGCATTTTCTTAGTCTTGAGACACCTAAATCAGGGGAGGCCGAACTGAAGTTGACCAGCAACTCCCAAGCAATCTCTTGTTTTGAGTTAATTTTGACTGTAAATTGAAACTTGAGCTATGAATTCTTCGTACTCTACCCAACTGCATCTCAATCAATTTTACTTTCTATTTATGGGTTTATTTACTTTGAATATCAGTACTTTATCGAAGTATATAACTCTTTTATCACTTATATTAGTTGGACATGGAGAACATAATAACTTAACTAAATTTAAGCCTTTTTATCCTTGTTTGGTAAACATAGAATAATAACATGGGACCGGCTTTGGGTTTAGGAAGTATTGAAAATAAACCTCAGCTCTTGTCACCTAGTGCTGATGAAAACATGTACATTCAAAATAGGCTAAGATGTGTCTGTCCAATTGAGCTCAGCCCATTCCTACTGCCTATACCAAAGATTTCCCCCCATATGTTATAGGTGTTTGGAATTTAGTTTGGAACCATGAATTATGAATCTCAACTCAAAGTTTACGAGGGGAGTAAAATATTTTAAAAGGGAATCTTATAGCTCAAAATCTGATTATTTGAATTTTTAGGTCTTCTTTACTAATTGAAAGCAATGTTTTGAATATCGACATTGGATTTATCTTTAAAATAGTACCGATTCAGATAATTTTTTAAAATTATAAATTATTTTTTAAATTTTATAAATTTTATAAAATAGTTTATAAATGTATTATATTGTATAGTTTTTAACTTAACTTTAAACTTTAAAATGTCAAAATATAAAATTTTCCTCAAAAAAAAATTTTTCAAAATTTTTTTATATATTTTAATTTTTTCTAGTATATACCGGTACTGGCCGGTATTAATAATACCGACAGGTACCGATCGATATTTGAATCTGGTACATAATTAAAGAATTTTGTACCGAATTTAGGTTGATACTTCCGGTCTTCCAAACCGAATTACGGCCAGTACTGTACGGAATTCAAAAGCTTGATTGAAAGTTTTGTAATTAAAATTTTTTTATGAAGTGAAATAAATTCTTGTAAATATTATGAGAAAGGATACTTTTTATCATGAAAATATTTCAATGCTGATGAATTTATATCTTAAATAAATGAAATTCTTAAATTATATAATTTTTTAAATTTTGAAAAATATTATTTTTATTAATAATTTGACAATCATACGTGGTGAAAAAAATTATTCTGTTTCTTATCAAATATTTATTTGAAAGAATTACATGAACATTTTAAAACTTATAAATTTAATATAAAAAAATTTTCTAAGCAAAATTTAATCACAAATATTATTATATAAAAATTTTAAATTGATTAAATTATTTTAATATTACGTCAAATAAAAAATTTAACAATATTTAAAAATTTTGACATCAATTTAAAAAATAATTGAATCAATCTATCATTCGTCAAAAATAAAAAAATCAAAGCTTAAGTTAAATTATCTGAAAAATTTACTCAGTAACTTTTTATATTTATGTAAGCACTTCATTTACTGACCAATAGTTCATTGGGAGAGGATGTTTTAAAGTAAAGACAAAAAATTTAACTTAAACATAAATATTTCATTTACTAGTTTGTCTTGATAAGTGAGAGGATGAAAAAAAAAACTTTTTTTCAATGTACAGCGACAAAGTATTTATTAATCTTTTTTCATAGTAGTTATGATCTCTTAGGCCTATTTGGAAATGTTTTTTATTTTTGTTTTTTATTTATATTTTTTAACACAAAAATAAAAATAAAATAATATAGAAACTGAACATACAACATACAATTAAAATAAAAAAAACATAAAAATAGGACAAAAATATACAAAATTTGATAAAATATATAAAAATAAAAATAAAATGTTGAACTAAATGGGCTCTTAATTGTTTTGCCTTAATATTGTGATCATAACATACCATACAATTCTTGATTTAAAAAAAAACCCATACGATTCTTATTTTGAATTTAAAAGCATTTTTCAATAATTTCAATATAAGTTACAAAGATTTGATTATATAATCTCAAATTATTGTTCTTATAAAAATATTATACAATAAAAATCAATATAATTAAAGTGAAATGTCTAAAAATAATTTAAGTTATTCATTTTGCAATTTTAGTTTCACTGACTGAGTTTGGACCTATATACTTTTTATATCAAGTACTTTCTTATCCTTACTATACTTTTAATTAAGAAAAGCATGAACATTTATCAATTATTAGAAAAGTAAATATAAACTTTAAAATGATATTACACTATTATTTAAAAAGTAATATTTTTTATTTGTTTAAATTAAGAGCAATGAGGCATTGTCAATGATACAAAATAGAATTAACCTATGATAGGATCAATACAAATTAAAGTCGTGCTCATTTTAATTTAAATTGCACAAAATGTTTTTTTTGAAATTTTATATAAAGTTCCGTCGTTGAGTGAGAAATGAAAAATTTATAGAAAGTTACAATCTCCATCGCAAAATAGCACACTAACACGTCCTCATTGACATTGTTTTTTGATTGGAAGACCAAGAGCTATCTATAGAGACTTTGGACTATCCGGGCATATACTTCGTGAAATAGTTCATGCATGTTTATTGCCTGGGGCGAGGTAAGTTTTTCAATTTTGAGTCATGATTTCTCTTGGTTATATGGTTCATCTGGTCTTATAAATACACAAATGTATAACTTCCTAGGAATTTCAATTGCACTTATAGTTATCATTGTAAGAATTAGGTTCAAACTTTCCCTAGTCTCTTTTCATCAATGGACTCCTAATGTATAGGACAGAGTGCTATTCGTTTGAAAAACTCCTACCTCTTAATCATTCTGAATAACATTTGCATCCTCTATATTATCATCTGTTGGCACAAAGTTAACTGATGCTTATTGCCCAAATACCATCATTACTTAGAAATTATTATGGAACAATATATTACTACGGAAACATGGAAGAATTGAAATCTTAAATCAAATACTATGTATGGATGGTATGAATTGGCTAAACAAGAATTCTCTAACAATGAGCAACTAAAGCTATTATTCACTACATAAAAAATTTCTATTAATGAAAGATGTAACAAAAATCTATTTTTTAATTATTTCCAACTTTAGTGATTGTTTTAAATGTTTTATATTATAAATATATTTTTATAAAAATATAATTTTATAATTTTATAAATATAATATAATATAGTATAAATATAAATTTTATTATGGTATCTGCATCTTCTTAAAAGAAAATTGTTTTCCCAAAGGGTAAAGAAGTTTTACAAAGTTTTTCAAAAGAAAAAAAAAAACTAGAAAAACTAGCTTAAATAGTAAGGTCACAAAATCTCCCTTTTGGGTGCGGGTGCTCATTTTGATCTGCCAACTACCTTCCCCTCTCATAATCAAGATTTTTGGGAGACCGTTAACTATGGGTCCCACACAATGAGACCCACAGTACTTGGCTGGTCTTGGTAGAATATTTTTGCAGGCGTGCGGAGCTTCCAACGATTCGAACCCGCAACCCCACAGTACCTAACCAATCTTGCTAAAACATTTTTGCAAGCTTGAGGAGCTTCCAACGATTCAAACTCGCAACCTCATGGATACAAGGGTGGCTTTAATACCATTTTACTAGAAAAGCTAGATTGACTAATAAGGCTTCAGAATATCTCTTCTACCACTTAGGTGGGTGTGCTCAGCTCGATCCACCAACTCCCTTCCCTTCCCATAATCGAGGTTTTCAGTAGACTCTTAGCGATAGGTCCCATGAATTGGGGCCCATAGTACTTAGCCAATCTTACTAGAACTTTTTCACAAGTGTGTAGAACTTCTAACGATTTGAGCCTGCGGCCTCAAGGATACAAGGATGGCTTTGATATCATTTTACTAGAAAAGCTAACTCGACTAGTAAGGCCACAAAATCTCCCTTATACCAATTAGGCGAGTGTGCTCAATTCAATCTACCAACTCCTTTCCCCTCATACAATTGGGATTTTCAGGAGACATTAGCTATAGGTCCCATGCATCAGGGCCTACAATACCTAGCCAGTCTTTCTGGAACTTTTTTGTAAGCGTGTGGGGCTTCCAACTATTCGAACTCGCGGCCTCAAGGATATAAGGGTGGCTCTGATACCATTTTACTAGAAAATCACACGCACCCAATTGATATAGGGGATAACCATGAACGGGGGTAACAGGTATTGAATGGGAAAACAAGTCAGAGGGAAACTAGATCAAGGAAGACTATAGAGAAGATCTTTTTGAAAATAGGGATGAGTTCACTATAGTTCAAATTGGAGTAGGTTACCCTATAGGTTCAAAGTTTAAATATTTCTTTAGTCAAAGACTATGACCTTTAAGACCTTTGAAGGACACCTTAGTTTTAAAAGCTTTCTCACAAGCCTAGATTTTACTAGAAAGACAGATACTCAAGAAGGGAAAGATACTAAACTTTAGTCACTAAGAACAAGACAAGATTTCAAGTTGTGCTTTATTATCTTTAATGGAATCTTTAATATACTATTTAGTTATTTTATTGATTATTATTGTTCTTTTATATCTCTTTTTTTATATTTAGTCGAACCACTGAAGTTCCATTATCTATGTTTTTATTTAGTCTTTTTAGATGTTTACTTAAAGCTTTTTAACTTTTGGTATTTATTGTTTAATCTCTTTATTTCTCTCTTTAGGACAGAACTCCAAATCATAATATACTTTAGTATAAGCACAAAAATATCAAATGTCAAGTATAAAATGAATTACCAATTATGGAAATAACATAAAAGTAAATAACATGAAATTAAATAACATGAAAGTAAATAACATTAAAGTAAATGTTAGTAGTTAGCAGGTTAGGTTAACATAGGTGGTAGAGCTGACTATTAGCAAGATAAATAAGTAAAAAAAATAAAACAAATAACACTAGGAGGCAGAGCCAATCTGTTGAGGTTAAAAAACAAATATAAACATAATAAAATAACAAAATGGAAAGAAAAGAAAGATCTACTCACTTTATTTCATCAAAGACCAGAATACATCAAATATGTTTAAAGGAAATGTTTAGTGAAAGAAAAGGACACTTTAATATCAAAAAGTCAAATACTCAAAAGAGGGCTCTTAGGTTGGCTTTAGGGAAGGCTAAGGATGTGGTTTAAGGCTTTAGGATAGTCCAAGGTCGTTGGTTAGGCACTTTAGATCATAGATCTGGAGATAGAAGAAAGAAAGGATTACGGTTGGAAGAAAAGTGTGTGGTTTTGGGTTATAAAGACATCAAAACGTCATATACCATCAAAGGGATATTTAAGATAGTTTTAGCAAAGCTTTAATTTTTGGTTTAAGGGTTCAAGATGTTGGTTGAAGGTTTAGGACATAAGCCTTGAAGTTTTGGAAGGTTAAGGGTTACTGTAGAGGATAACTTTAAGCTTTAAGCTATATGGTTTCTATACCCTTAAAGGGGGAAGGCTAAAAGAGGTTTTGGGAAACTATGGGAAGGAAGATGGAAGGTTTCATGGCTATGAGAGAGAAGGAGAAAGGTTAGAGGGATGAGAGGTATGAAGTGAGAAGTATTTAGTGTGTGGTAAGTGTATTGTGTATAATCCCTTTGGAGGAGGAGGTGATATCCTTTTAAAGGAAGAAAGGATGGCTTTTTTGTAATTTTGGAGGTTGGCTTTTAAGTCTTAGTCATGAAGTGTGAGTGGGGCTTGGTTTTAGACTTAATTGACTTGACTCTTTCTTTATATATTTTTTAATGGGCTTGAATACATTGGACTTACAAAAATAATGAAACTTTATCCATAATATGGGCCTTTATGTGTCCATTTACCCTTTTAAGGCCTTTAGATGTCTATTAGTGGATCAATGCCAAAATAGTCATCTTTATTTTCTTGGGCCGACTGAACTTCGTTGTCATTAGGCTAGAAGTTGAATTGGGCCTTGATTTTATCAATTGTTTTATAATTGTAAAATATTCAACTTCAGTTTTAGCAGTAGTGAACAGGGCATTGGCTTTGGATTTTTATTGTAAAAATAACACTTGATCGAGATTTACGGTCCTTAGTAAGAAAGGGTAATTTTTTCGAAACCACTCTTCAATTGCTTCTTTGGAGGTTAGATGTGTCTTTGAAAATTTATCCAACCACCTAATTTTAAATCTTTAGATAAGCATTGGGACTTTGATATCTTGGTCTTCTTTATAATTATACCGTTATGTATGGACCCACGGAATAAAGAATTTAAAGGCAAATAGTAAAGACAATGGAAATAGTTCTTTTTACTCAATAGGTTGATACCTTTTCTGAAATAATTTGAAACCTTCATATACCGTGGGAGGAAAGATTTCAGAGCTGATGCCATACCATTTCCACCATTCGGTAAACCAACAAGGGAAATTATGTCTGATGCTGGTGAAAAAGGAAGAATAGTCATGAATGGTGACTAGTGTGACCCTTTAGGATGAAAACATTGAACCAAGCTTATTGATAATCAAAATACCTATAAGTGAGGTTGTGCTACAAATTGGTGTGAAACTGTATTGCAAACTTTTGTGGTTTCCACAATTCCTTATCCCAATCCATAAGATGAATGATTTTTAGGATCTTGCAAGTTGAATAGGCCAGACCCAAAGGGTCATGAGTAATTTTTTTTATTGTAATAAAACCAATTTCTTTAAGAATTCGCATATAATAAACCTAGGGCTGTAACAAATCAAATGGATTGTAATGCCAATCCTTAGAGAAAATTTTTTTACCAAATTGTTAGGATCATCATCAAAAAATCCATTTTAGTTGTTAAAAGATACTGGAAAGATTCTTTTTCAAAATAAGAACTTCGATAAGGTGCTTTAGAAAAAGCTGAAAATGTTAATTTGGTTGCACCTTTTCAATGTATTTTTGTTTTGAAAAACTTTATAAAACTTCTTGACCCTTTGGGAAAATAATTTTCTTTTCAAAAGAAAATTTTTCGTTTGGGGGAAAACATTTGGGTTTATGCAAAATGATTTTCTTCTGAGCTTACTCAAAAATTATTTGAGATAAAATTTCTTTTTCTCTTGGATCTTTAGACGAATCTCATAGAGCCATCATTAGATCTTATATTATGCTTAACTCTTGTAACCAATCTCTCGAAATTATTTTTTGGGATGATGATTTCATATTTGGGCTTCTTGGTGGTGGAAATGGAAATGGAAGTTTTTCCTTGAGGATTTCTTTCTTTGAATTTACCTTTGGTAAGGAGCTAGGTAAATGTGGGTGTTCTGAAGATATTTGGCTTCTGGAAGCTGCTTGGGTTGGTGCTTGACACTTTAATTGTGGAGGAAAGGAAGAGGATGCTTTAGGTCAAGGAATCATGATCTGGATTGAAAAAATTCTCTAGTTAAAAAAAATCAAGAATAGATTTTGACTCGCCTTTAATAAATTCAATGTTAAAATAAAAAATGCTCAAAATAGCTTTCCATCTAGCAAAAAATATATTTTGAAGCGATATTTTGAACATCATTTTGTAAAAATTCTTTAGTAGATTTGCAGTCAATATAAAGTAAAAACTTTTAATTTAACAAATTACTTTGAAATTTTGTGATACATAGCATTATAGAGGGAATGTCTTTTTTAATGGTAGAATAATTGCTTTGAGCGAGATTCCAGTGTCCAGATGCATAATGGATTATTTATTCTTTATTATGAACAAGTTGCTTTAAGATTCCTTTATACCCTATTTCCGATGCATCTGTTTTTACAATTTTAAATGCATCAGGGCTAGGTAAATAAAGTATTTGGATATTACTTACGTGGGCCTTATTTACTTTACCAAACTGCTATGCTCTTCTGTCCAAGGGACAAAAGTCTTTTTTAGCCTATTATGTAAAGGTTTTCATAACCTATTCAAATTTGGATAAAAATTCATGACATAATTTAGGCTTCCTAAGAACCTTTGCAATTGCCTTTTTTTCTAGAATATGATCAGGAAATTTATTAGCAAATTCTAAGGTTCTTTGAATCGGGGTTATTGTTCCTATCTTTATATAATGCCTTAAGAATCTTATCTTTGTTTGAAACAAACTTACCTTCGATTTTGAGACGACTAATCTATTTTTTTAATGATAAAGATAAAGGTTTTAAGGTTTTTGAAATGCTATTCTAAAGATGAGGAGAATATCATAACATCATATATGTAAATTATACAGAATTTTGAATAATCATTAAAGATATAATTCATGATTTTTCGAAATTATAAAGGAGCATTCTTTAGCCCAAACGGCATCACATTCCATTCATATTGTCCAAAAGAAACAGTAAAAGCAGTCTTATACCTATCTTTATGATTGATTTAAACTTTCCAGAATCCAGATTTCATGTCAAATTTTGATAAAATATGAGCATTGTGGAGTCTCTAAATAAGATCTCTTTTGTTTGGAATAGCATACCTAATCCATCTAATAGCTTTGTTTAAAGGCTTATAATTAATTACTAACCTAGGAACTCCTCACTCTTTTTCTGAATTTTTGTTAACATGGAAAGCTACACAACTCTAAGGAGATTGAGATGGAGAAATGAGTTTCTTTGCTAATAAATCACTTATTTCCTTCTTGCAATGACTCTCTAATTATTTGTTCATCTGAATTGGCATAACTTTAGTTGGAATGTTCTTTTCACTAAAATCCTTTTCATAAGCAGATGTTTTTTTTATTCCAAAAAGCGTTAGGTAGCTCGACACAAATTTTAAATTCTATTTGTTTTTTAATTTTTAGGATTTGACCTTTAACCTTTCCATTTTGCAACTGTAGTTCAATATTTTCACAATGAAAATATTTTTTCAAATAACTTAATTTTTTTCTTTAGCATGAAGCATGTTATTTAAATGATTCTCGTACATGGAATCAGCTCTAAGAAGGTTAATGTTTTGAGTCTTTGATTTGTCAATGTAAGGAAAATATATTTTTTTACCATTGATCTTGGTTCAAATATTATCATGATTTACCACATAGAGAGTTATAAGCTTTATGAAAGGTGTTCCTAATATTACTATATGATATGTGCTTTCAACTATAATAAAAGAAGTTTTTATTACAAAATCTTTTTCGCAGATAGAAGCTTCAACTTTATGATTTATCTTTAGTTGTGAGTTATTAGGAACTTTTAATTTTTCTTGAGTTTGTTGCAACATTTTAGAGGGAATTATGCCATTTTTAATACAATTTAGGTGTGCTCCTATGTCAAGTAAGGCTATATTATCTAATATGAAACCTTCATCTATTTTTAACGAGACTTTAATTAAATATTTTTTAGATGTTATTTAGTTTAATATGCACAAGAATTCTTTAGACATCTTTTCTCTATCGATTTCATTTTCTTGCTTATCATCTTTGTATCTTACATATTTCAAAAAAAATTATTTTCTCATCATCTTCTTTCCTTTTCTTCTTTAATATTTTTATTTCTTGTTTTGTCAAATTGATTTCTTTGTGTAAGTTACTTAATGACACTTAAAAATTATCTAAAGGTTTTGTGGAGTTTAGAGGAGACTGAGGTTGTTTATGATGATTTTCTTGAGGTTGTTTATGATGATTATCAAGTGTTTGTTGCAACATATTGATGTTTTTATTTGTTTTGCCTTTTTCATCTTTTACTTCGTCAATCACTGCCTTTGGTTCATCTTTTATTTCTTTAATTACCAACTTTGGATTCCCTAACGTTTTCTTTTTGGACTAATACATTATATGTTGTATATTTTTAAGAATAACCTCGTTATTATCGACTTTAACCTTTGACAATGATGCTACCACAGGGGTTTGTTTGTAAGTGACTTTTATCTCACAAAATGGTGGGTTTTCATATGTTATGGTTCCTCCTATGATGTTTTCCCTTTTATCCTACCTTGGTTGTTGAGACTTTTAATGATTTCCCTAACATGATGATCTATAACCTTTTTGAAAGGAAAAGCTATGTTTCTCTGTTCACAATAAGATTCAAACTAAGAAAAGAACAATACATGGACTTCATGGAGATTAATCCACCTATAGTATTCTTCCTAGATCTCTATCTTTTTTTTAGAAAATTTTTCAAAAAACTAGGTTCTTTTTTTCTCATATTTTGACAAATAAAAATCTTTACGTAAATATTCTTTATTAATTTTAAAAGTTTTTCCAAAACATATAATTCATTATTGACATTTTCGGTAACTGAGAAATAGCTTGGGGAAGCAGAAGCACTTCGGTCATCTTTATTCTATTAAGGTTTATACACAATTTGTGGAATGCTTTTGCTATATTCTACACCTTGGAAGCTTAAACTCAGAAGGTTAGATGTTGAATACCTTTTCAGAATTGCTATCACAGAAGGGATTCTAGAGACTTTACCTAGATTTATGGTCGATGTGGAAGCACTATCATCCATTCTTTGATTTAAGGAATTTCTATTAAAGGACAATTTTACTTTACCATAATGGAATTTTTTTACCTCTCAGATTTGGATATTTGGACTCAAAGGATTAGGCGAAGTTGGTTCCACTACACCTTCAAGGATCCATTTATTGGGCATATTTATGTCTTTCAATTTTATAGTTTTGGGGACCACTATGTTGGAATTGGATAGATTTGTTTGTAAATAGAGAGTTTCTCCTTTTTGGCTTTTTGGGGTTAAGGCTTTACTAGAAAAAGTAGTGACCATGGCTTTGTAATGAATTTTGTAAATGATGGCTATAGGAATTGAATCAGAACTCATTTTATAATTATGAGTTTTTATTTGTAAAATTAAAGAATCAAGAAAATTTTTATCCCTAAGGGAAACAGTTAAGTTAGTGTAACACTTAATGGTGATTGGATCTTTATATAGACTAGAATCTATGACACTCAAGAGGGAATCTTGAAAGTTATAAAACCTAGCATCTCTAAGAATTACCAAAATGAATGTGTTTAAGCCTTCTTTAATGATGATCTTGATACCTACTTGGACTAATCCTATGTAGATGTAGTTGTAAGATTTTTCTTTGTGTTTCTTTATACTTGGATAACAAGTGAATGGTTTTAAAAAACTTGGCTATAGGGATGTCTATTTCTTCAGTCTTTATGGTATCATCAGGCTTTTGAAATAATTTAAACTTTGACTGTTAGTAAACTTGTTCTTTTTAAACTTTAGGAATTTCTCAATTGTCTAGAAATCTCTCAAAGTTCTCTATAGTTATCTCTTCATTATTTACTATCTTACCACTGTCTATAGTTGTAATAGAATTACA
>JAOXYD010000136.1:8976416-8990387 GCA_028565735.1 Pinacopodium congolense
ATAAACTTAAACCATTAGTGATTAAGCATGTTTTGTTATCATCAAAACCAAGATTGGAACCTCCCTTGGTTCAACATTATTAATTGTATCAACAATGTATGGAACAATGAAGCCATCCATCACCATGACTGTAATAAAGGTTTTTGAGATATCAACCCATTCTACTATTATAGAAGTTTATATTAAAGTTAAGTTTAACTAACATTAACACAGAAACAAGATTCCATCGAATTTTTGGAGCATCTAATAAATTATGTGATATTAGAGAACAACTGCTAAGCATATCCAATTTACATGTGTCAATTCCTTATACAATAATCCTTGATTTGTCTCCTATATAAATTCATCATGTTCCATATGAGATTTTACTAAATTCTACAAAGGCATTCTTATCCCTTACTATATGGTTAATTACTATTAAGTTGAAAATTTATAAGGGTTATGATTCAATTAGAAAGATAGAACAAGAGACAATCACAATTCAAATGTTTGTACCATACATTGTACCTTTTTAAGCTCATCATAATTGCAAATGAAGTGACCTTTATTACCACAATTATAGCACTTAACCCTTTTATGTTCATCTTTTTTAAAGGAAGGTTTTCTTTTCTATGTTGATTCCACCTGCCTTTTCTTTTTTTCAAAACTTCAGTATTATAGTTAGGCCTTTTATTCTTTTTCCACTTATGCCCATCATGATACTTACATTTCTTTTTCATAATTTCAAGTGAGCTATAACCAATAGCATATTTTTCCTCTAAAAAGAGGTGCCTCATAAGCTCTCCATCATCTTGATGTTTTCAATATATGTCAAAAGCATTTTCATATGGTCCCAATTCTGAGGTAGAGAATGAATTACAACTTGTATTTATTGTTCAGTAGACGATAAATGACTAGCGTCTCGTAACATAATTACCATTTTTGACATGTATCTCAAATTATTTTATATTGTATGATCAGGATGCTTTTTATAAGTGTCAAATTTTATAGTGAGTGACTTCAATTTATTTATGGAGGTATTTCTAAAATGAGTAGCCAATATGGACCATATATCTTTAGTATTTTCGTATTTTCTAAACTTACCCATATTATCATTGTCCATATTACTTAGTAATGTAATGAGAGTTAACAATTTATTCTTTTTTTATTTACATATATATTAGGATCACTTTTATGTTGGACCATATTACTATTATCACGAACATCCATAGTTAAGTTTAATAGTTCTAAAGTCTCTTAATCTACTAGTATATATTGAATTTTCATGTTTCATACCTCATAATTGTCCTCATTTAATTTCTCACCCTTGTTAAGTTCAATGATAATATTCCTTGATGCAATCGCCATATTTGAAAAACTTAGATTTATGGTAAGAGAAAATATCACAGATACAAGTTATGATCATGTCATTCATATATCGAATGAACAATCAAAATTCAATTGCTTGTGAAATCAAAAGATCACATATATTTCCAATCATCATTCATATAATAATTAACTACGAACACCTACATTATAATGAAGCTTTGAGAAGAAATTAGGGATGGTAAATTTTTGGAATTCACCAATTTGCCAAGGGAAGAAATAAATATTGTTGTAAAGAGTCTTTGCACTTAATCAAAGTAATAACCTCTTTCAAATTGGTGATTTGGAAAGTGCGTTTTGTGTAGTTTATTTTAATACTTCCATAAGATCCCAACTTATTTATACAATTTGGGTTCTCTAAATATATTGGGTTATTTTGAAAAAAAAAGTAGCAATTATCATACTCAAATGTAATTCAAATAATATACATTTATTCTTAATTTGTATTCAATTAAATAAATTAATTTATCTTTAATTATAAAATTTGTTGCTAATTTTTATTATAATTATAAACTTATTTTTAAATTTTTAAGTAAAAATTAATTGAATTTAATTAGAAATTTTATTTTTAATTTTATTCAACTAAAAAATTAGTTTAATTTAATTAGAAATAACTAATTTTGATCTAATTTGAATGAATTTTTAAAGTTGGATACTAAATTAAAAAATTTTAAAGATTAGATACTAAATTGAAAAATTCTAAAAAGTTGATCATTAAACCTCGGTTACTGATAACAAGCGATTAATACGTTAATATTTTATTAGGAAGTATCATATAACAACTTCTAAGTTTAGTATACAAATATTTAATTATATGTTAAATTATCTTTCAAAAGATATTTAAGATTTAAATTTAATAAGTCTTTCACCTAAAGGAAACAATTCATGAATAGATTTTTTAAAATTAAATATATAGTAGCTACAAAATATTCTTGTACAAATAAATTTAGATTTAAAGAAATATTATTAAGCTATAACAAAAATAGATATAAACATAAAAAAATTATTACTTCAAAAATATTAACAATTATTCTATTGAAAAAATTCAATGTATGATCTCACTATAACTTCTTCAATTTAAAAAAAAAAACATTGTTTGATAATTTATTTGATAGTTTTGATACCTTGATCAACCACAAGAATTTAATAGTTGAATTTAATATTTTATAATATATATGAATTAAAAATTCTAAACATATTTTTTTTCTTATACAAGAAAATCAAATTCAATTCAATTCATTTTAATTTGTAATTAATAGAATAATTATTTGTATTAAATTTTAAAGTTCTTCTATTCTAAATATTTATTTTATTCTATTCATTAATTTTACATTGATAATATGTTATGGTCAATTAAAAAATTAATGTATGGGTTTTTTTTATATTAAGACCATACATTAAATTTTTTTAATAAAATAGTTTTCAATATTTTGAAGGATTAAGTTCTTTTATGTTTATATTTATGAATCAATAATATATCTTTAAATCGATATTTATTTATAAAAAATATTTTGTAGCTACTATATATTTAATTTAAAAGATTTCTTTATGAATTGTTTTCTTTAGGTTAAAGACTTACTAGATCTAAATCTTAAATATCTTTTAAAAGATAATCTAATTACAATTAAATATTTGTTAACTAAATTTAGAAATTGTTATATAATTCTTCCTAATAAATAATTGATTTAATAACCACTCGTTATTCTTTAAGGAAAAAATAATTTTGATCTGATTTAGATGAATTTTAAAAAATTGGTCACCAAATTTAAAAAATTTAAAAATTAGACGTTGAAATGAAAAATTCTAAAAAGTTAGTTATTGAATTGAAAATTTTAAAAGATTAATATTATATACGTAGTAGATATATGTACGGGAGTTTTGCCACATGAACAAAATTCGTTATCCACGTTATATGAAATTAACGACATCTAACTTTTTTTTTTAGTTGAATGAATTTTTAAAAATTATGCATTAAATTAAAATTTTTAAGAGGTTAGATACTAAACTAAAAAAATCTACAAAGTTGGTTGTTTGTGCATTTATTATCTTTAACATCAAAGAAATTATAAGAATATATATTAAATGACTTTTAACATTTTTAATAGAATAAATATAAAAGAAAATCAAAATAAAAAAGATTTGAGTATTTGAATTTATAAATTTAATTTATTTGGCATGTGATTGTCATAAAAAAATATTTTATATTGAGTGTCTACAAAAGCCTATACTTTTTACAATTTTTATTGCACATTTCTTTCACATGACGACCTACATTTTCAAATTTCACCTCATCTCTTTATCTCGTCTAATTTCTGGAAGGGAAAACTAAACCATGGCTCCTCGTCTAATTACTGGAAGGGAAAATTAGGAGGCTAGGAACCATGGCTCCTAATGGCCCTCCGTTGTCTATCTGTACTCTCTGCGAGGTGTTTGGTATTTGCGGTCCATATAGCGGAACGTAACCATTAATTGAGAGCACACAGATTACATGCGCATCTTTTGACAACTCGAGATATTGAGACAACTGATACCGATGCATACCTGAAATTCGTCAGTGGAAAAGTAGTTCTGTTGGTGGCAACAATTAGTGGAGACCCACCATGAATCACCAAGTTCCTGTGCGGGGTGGGTTTGGACGGCGTTGCTTTCCCATTCGTCAATTACTTGACAATGGATTGGCCACTCTATTTAATAGTTTGGTTATAAAAGTGTTCATTAAATAAACAGTAACGCATAATAATCTATTAATATCTGTTTGAGGTAAGATAAATCAACATTTAAATTCAGACAACAATTTGACTTATGTAATTAATAGTAAATTTTAATATAAGGTCAATACAAACTGATACAAGGTCTCTAAATAATTTTTTAAAAATAAGTTAACTACTCGATTCCAAAGGTTCAATTCATAGCTTCTATTATTAGACAATATTTGCCGTAATAAAATCATGTGAGCTTTGATTTTTTTTTTCTTAATTGGACAAAACTATGAGCCTGCTGTTGGAAAATTAACTATAATCATATCATGGTGAAGTAGAATAATTATGTTAATTTCCTCATGAATCACTTTAACAAATTTAACTTGAAATAATAAATTAAAAAAATTAGATCTCAACAAATTTGGTTTTGTTTTTCATGTAGAATTTTCACTTCCTTGCAGATCCATCAACTACAAGTGGTTTAAAAGTTAGTTTATAATAATATCTACAAATCCGAGTATATGAGAACTAAAAACAATTTTGAGAGGTTTCTTCTTTCTTATATATGAAAAAGATAAAATTTTCTTAATATTATATTAAATTAAATTTAAATTTAAATTTAATATTAATTAAATCAAATATCATATATTTGATCTTTAAAATTTCTAAAACTTAAAAATTAAGTTTAACTTAATTAGTTTTTCTCTCTTTTAATAAACTTTTATATATAAAGCATCATATTTCTAATATGTTAGTAATGATTATAAATTGTAATTTATTTTACAATTAGAATTAGATAAACTAAAACTCCTTTTAATTTATTTTAAAATTTTCAATTAAACCATTTATAATCATATATCAAAATTGATATTTAAAAACATGTCATGATCATCTAAATATTAAAAAAATCAAAATAATTTGACTTAACATATCCATGCATAATTATAATATATAATTTCATCATTTCATCATCTAATATTTCAATTGAAATTGGAGTATGGTATTAATGTCTACTTTAAATAATTCAGTCATTTTCATTCTTACTAATTAGTACATGATTTATAATTGATATTTAAAAAATAATTTTCTAACTTCAATTTACTCTAACTAAAGAATTTTTAAATCATTACTAATTTTGGACATTTAACCATTCTTCCTAATTACTTTAAGATGACAAATCATTTGTTAATTTATTCAACTATCTTCACACAATTCATACTATATCCAATCACCATCGATTTGAACAACTCCATAAAATAAGTCATAAGTAGCATCAAAATATAATAATTCCTATATGAGATAACTTTGGTAATTTCAAGGCTAGAATTAATCATATAATTATCATAATTAAGTAATCCACATACATATAAGTAATGTTTTATTTGTGTTCCTTAAAACCAGATTAGTTCATTAAACTTATTTTCTGATAACACTCACACATTTGTTTAAGTGTTTTCACACTTTAATTTATGAGATCAATTAATTTATTTATAAAAAAGAAACATAATGTATGCTAGTCTTATTTTTCCATTAATACCTTTTTTTTGTGAAACTATAATTAAAAATAATACAAAAATGTAATTTGAATCTTATAATTAAACTCTCATCATAATTTGTAATTGCATAGTAATTATTCTAGGCATTTTGTCATTAGTATTAATTATAATATATATAACTAATAAAATATATAACATTAAAGAATACTTTTATTAAATAAATTTACAATATCATATATGTAATTGCAATTAACCGATTGGCTACAAAGACATAAATTAGCAATCTTCCACTTACATTATAACCAATCACCTTTGTATCTAATACCATATCTATCTATATATCGATCATTTCTCTTTTGATACAATGGATTATTGAGACAATTTTCAAGTTCCTCTTTAGCGGGACTCTCTAATATAGCGTCCTTTTGCTCTATTATCTCTCTAATCAAGTGTTCATTTGTGTAATAGCATCATTATTATCACGGTATAATATTATTGGATCAACAATGTTAAGAATCATTCTAAGTTTGGTGATGAATTTTTTTATCTAAACTACTTCCTTTAAGGCATAAAAAAATACAGTATACTCAACTTTAATCAAAGAATTCATGGTAGTAAGTTATTTAGAACTATTCTAATTAACAACACTACCGTTAAGAATAAATACAAATTTTGAATGTGATCTATTATTATCATGATTAGATTTGAAACTGACATTTGAATTACCATAAACTCTAAAATCAGCTCTTTCATCGACCAACAAAATATTTTTAGTTCTTCTCAAGTACTTTAAGATATTTTCATAATTATTAAATAACTCTCATCATGATTAATTTGATATGTGCTTGTTATACTCAAAATATAAGCAATATCTAGTTTCGTACATAATAATTATACATGACTAATCCAATAACTGAAGTATATGAAATACAATCCATCTCATCATTATCTTCTTGTGTCTTAGGACACATACTCTTAGAGAGAGAAATTCCATACAACATGGGTAAAAACTCCCTCTTGAAATTCTCCATGCTAAATATCTTTAGTACTTTGTTTATATGTGTGAATTAGGATAAACCAATGATCTCTTTGATGTATAGATCTTTATTCTCAAAATATAGATTGCTTCCTCTATATCTTTTATAGAGAAATTTTTAGATAATCAAATCTTTACAAGTTAGAGCATAGGTATATCATTTTTAATGAGTAATATGTCATAAATATATACATATATGTACTACTTGGATGATGAGTGCACTCATAAAAAACTTCTTATAAGCACACAGTTCATCTATATTTTTTTGCAAAATTAAATTCTTTGATTGTCTCATTGAAATAGATATTCCAACTCTATGATACTTGCTTCACTTTGCAAATAGACCTTTGTAACCTGTGTACTAGATTATTAATTTATATGGGTTTTGAGACCATGTTTTAATGTTTTTATAATCTTTATTAGTATGTGAATTTTCCCTATTTAAGAGTTATTTTGGTAGAATTTTGTGTTTATATCCATTTAAGGAGTTCAGTGCTAAAAAGAGACAAAATGTAAAGGCCTACAGCTATCTTAAATGGCAAGTATTGATGATTTTATGTATCATTGTCTTAGTCTTTAAAGACGATAATATATCAACGTTGTTTGGAAACGATGCTGTTATTATTATAGAGCAGCACCATTACATTATACTTTGAAGTTAGTGTATAAACAATGGTTGGAAATAACGTCATTAAAGTTCTTGTGCATCACCATTTATCACCAAATAGAAGATAGAATACAAACAATCATATAGAATAACACCATTATCCCAGTATTTGAGTGTCATTTTACTCTTAAGTAGTGTGACCTAAATGAGGTTTTGAAGGAAAAATCAATAAATTTTGTAAGCCTTATGGCATCCAAGAGGGGGGTGGAGGAGGTGATCTAACTGTTTAAAAATTTTTCTTCTAAACAAACAACCTAAGTCATCTAAACCAATTTCAACTATATGATATCTGTAAACCAAAATTCAATCTATATGAAATGTCAATGGTTATGCCAATAAAAATCAAATTCAAATAAAACAAAATAATCATAAAGGGTAAGGGATGGAAGGATACACCAAGATTTATAATAGTTTGGCAATAAAAACAATTGCCTACTCCACTCTCAATAGTTGCCTACTCATGCAATGTTTATTGTTTCGTTTTTGCAAACTCATGGTTAAAAGGTTGAGCAATTTATTTGATCATGAATTACAGAAAACTTTATGCAAGTTATAAAAGGAAGCTTAAGTAAGCCCTTCAAGCAAGGTAGAATTCGAAACTTATTGTGACGAACAATTTGAATTTAAAGTTCAAGTATCAAATATGGAACCACAAGAGAAGGTCATTATATCAAATATTGAAGATATAAAAGAAGATAAAAGAGAATCAATTATGATGGAATTGATAATAGGGAACATTAATAGGCTATTTATTAGCATAGTGAGACCAAGGATGAATGCTAACAACTTCGATATTTCTTGTAGGATTATTTATATGATTAAAGCATCGTAATTTAGAATGGAGACTTTTTTAGATATATATGATCTTTTCAAGCTTAATGAAGTGTCATAAGATACAATAAAGTTAGGATTATTACCCTTTTCTTTTCAAGATAAAGCTAGAGCATATCTCTCGATATTTCAGTCTGATTCTACTGCTACTTGGGATGAGCTCATGAAGCTATTTCTTGCTAAAATTTTCCAAATAATGAAGATAGAAAAGATGAAGACTTAGATTACATCTTTTATCCATATTAAAAACGAAAATTTATATGAAGCCTAGGAAAGGTTTAGGGAGATTTTGACAAAGTGCCAAAGTCATGGGTTTAACATATAGCAACAGGTAGATAACTTTTATATAAGTATGACCTAAAATAATGTTGATGTAACTACTAGAGGAAATCTAATGCATAAGACTCTAGATCAAACGTATAAGTTAACTGAGAAGATGGCCACAAACATCTTTATTACTCAGAAAGACATCTAAGGAGACCTTTTAAGGCACATGTAATAGATAATACAATAGCATTAATAGCTTAGATAGAGGTTCTAAACAAGAAGTTGGATAATTTGGTATATGATGTTGGTGGAAATATAGATTTAGTTGTTCGAGGTCAATTGAATTATGATAATTGTGGAAGAAACTCTCATACATTCTCATATTGTTAAGTAGGGAATCTATTTACTTAAGACTAGGAATCATTGCAAGATATAGGTAACTACAATGGATAGCAAGGTAACCCAATTTCAAATACCTACAATCTAAGATGAATAAACCATCCTAACTGCTCATACAGTAATAATAATTAAGCTTTTTAGAACCAACAATCCAACTCTTAAAGAAGTCCACCACCAAGTTTTAGATCTAATGCACTATTTCAAATAGAGAAGCCCAAGTTTTAGGATATGGTCACTAAGTTTATCACAAAGAATAAAGCAAGGTTACAAAATCAAGAGGCTTTCATATGGAATTTAGAAATCAAGTAAGCTAGAATTTATAGATGTGATAGGTATATAGTTAATACTATTTTAGAGAATAATTTGTTACAATTTTACCCCTACTTTGGTATTAAATTATCCAATTTATATGTGTTATTTTATATTTTGTATGTTCATTCCAAATTTTTAGGCAAAAAGCATTAAGTATGGTGCATTTTTCAGAATAACATCATATATTTTTAATGGTGCCATTATTGTCACATTTTAACCACCATTAATGTCATTATAAGAGAATAACATGAAACATTAACATTATCATTGATATCTAAATAGACCACTATTAATTTCCACTATAAAATTAAAAGTATAATGTGGGTGATAAACTGCGTCATTGTTCCCTGATTACAAGGGCCATTGAGGTCTCTAGAGGCATGTTCCAATAAATAATCAAAGGATATTTTGGAAAATTCAATCACCAATCAACTCTAAACCTATATGGGACATATATAACTATATCTTGGAAACTTTGTATTAGATTATTGATTAAACCTTTAGTCAACCTTTATTCATACTTTTCTTACTTTTCATATTAACTTTAGATTTTACATAGTTTTTGGCTTTCAATCAATTATGACAGACAATCTAGTTGTTGATGAAGATTCATAAAGTTGGAGCAATGTGATTCAAACTTAGAAATCAATTGAAAGATAAATTTGATTTTTTAAAATTAAAATTTTTTTATTTTTACTTTGTTTTCATTTTATTCCATAAATATATATTTATTATTCACCATTTGTGTTGGTTAATTAAAATGCATAACTAAATCATTTATTAATTAAGGCTAGCTTAGTAGATGATTTAATTGAGTTATTTTACATGACTTGTTAGCTAATCTTTGATTATTCCAGTGTTTAATTCTCTATTATAATTTGGCAACTTTAAATAGAATCATACATAATTAGGGATTCGAGAAATCTACCCTACTTATTGGAAAGATCACTAAACAATGTAATTTAAATAAATGAATGACCAAACATTGATTAATTGTAAATACGTTAATCTTGAAATAAGGATTTTGGGATTAAATTTCTTGAACTTTAAACTTATTATCTAAGTTTGTTAAATGAACAAACTGTGAAATAAGAGTAATATAGACAGGGCATAGTCTTTATCATAGTTGTGTCTTATTTTCAAAAAGATGTCACTAAATTAGGCCATATAAATGTTTCTTAAACTCAATTAAATCATTGAAACCTGAAAACCTTAGCTATATATTTGGATTGGTAATTTTCAATGGAAATTTTGATTTCTTTTGCATTAATTAAAAGTGATTTCAGTTTAGTCTAGTAGTTTTTTATTAATAAATCAATTAATTTGAGTTCTTTAAATAATTGTAATATGAGTGACTTTGTAGTTATAATTAGATCCTTAAGGGAATGATAACTTAGACTCTTGCAATCCACTATATTACTTATGATATATATACTTGCCTATAGTTGGTCTTAAGTTGAATTTGAATTAAAAGCATTAGTTTAGGAAGACCACAAACAAGATGATGAAGGAGAGGTTAAGTGGCACATTGCCTAGCATTATAGAAGGTTATCTAAGAGAGCAAATAAATGCAATTTCCTTGAGAAATAAAATTTTCAAAGGTATTCATGAGAAGAAGGAAGTGGATGATAAGAGTAAATGCAAAGGGATTAATGAGAATAAGGAAACTAGAGAAGAGGTAGCTGAAAAGGAGGAATGACCTAGGTTAATTGCAAATCCTAATGTTTAACTAGTGAAGCCTAATATCCTAAATTCTTAGAGATTGAAAAGTACACAATTGGAAAAGTATATTAGGATTTTTTTTCAAAAATATTAAGATGTTACACATTAGCATACATTTTACAGAAGTAGTTGCATAGATGCCTTCTTATATGAAGTTTTCAAAGGATATATTATCTAACAAAAGGAAAATAGAGAAGTAAAAGACAATAAAGCTCAATAAAGAGTTTTAGCCACCCTATTAAAGAAGCTGCCACTATAGTTAAAAGATCTAGAGATTTTTACCATCCCTTATGCAATTAGTAACTTGAAAATAGATAGGATTTTAATGGATTTAAGAGTTAGCATTAATTTAATAGTTTTGTCTATTTTCAAGAAGCTTATATTAGAAGAACCAAAACCAAATATAGTCTTACTATAGCTTGTAAATATCTCTATCACCTATCCAAAAGAAATTATAAAAGATATGTTAATGAAGGTTAAAAGATTTATTTTTCTAATAGATTTCATTATGTTGGATATGGAGGAAAATTGTAATGTTCCCATCATATTGATAAGAGCTTTTAATGGTAACTATGAGGACTATTATTAATGCGTAAGGAGGGAAACTCATCCTGAGACTTTAGGATGAAGAAGCTTTTTTTAATATGTTTGAATCAAAGAAGTACCTGTTTGCTCTAGATTCATATAGTTCTATTAGTCTCAAATCTGTTGAAACTAATCCTAATGTTATTCTTTGTATAGATTCATTGCAAGAAGCATTAACACACTTGCATGATTATGATAAGGATTAGAAGGAGGTTTTAAGAGTGCTTGGACAACTAAAGGCACATAAGGAATCTTTAAATTGGATCCAATAAAGAAGATATGAGTTTTTGAGAGACCAATCAAGCCTCTTTGAAAACCATCAATTGAAGAAACTCCTGCTCTTGAGATTAAACCCCTCCAATTTCATTTAAAGTATGCATTTCTAAATTTATATTCACACTTACCTGTTATTATTTATTCTTTATTGTTAGATACTATAGAAGACAAGTTATTAAGAGTGCTAAAGGAATATAAAGGAGCCTTAGGATGGTAGATAGGTGAATCAAAGGGATCGGTACTTTTTTTATGCATGGTTAAGATCTTTATAAAATAGAGTAATAATCCACTAGTGTAACTTTAATGATGATTGAATTTAAATATGAAGGAGGTGTTCAAGAATAAGGTAGGAAAGCTCCTGGATATAGGCATTACATTTCTTATCTTTGATCGTACTTATATAAGTGAAGTAAAAGTAGTACCAAAGAAGGGAGATACTACTGTCATTATTAATGAGCTAAATGAATTAACAACAACTAAGAAGGTTACATTTTAGAGAAAGGGCATTAAATATAAGAAATTGAATGAAGCAACCCTTAAGGATTACTTTCTCTTTTTTTACCATTCACGGATTAAGTTATAGAGAGATTAGCTAGCCATAATTATCATTATGCCTTAAATCAGTATTATGACTATTTTCATATTCTTATAACATAGAAGGATCAATAAAAGATCATTTTTACCTATCTTTATCACACCTTTATATATAGAAACATATCTTTTAGTTTATATAATGTTCTAGCTAGTTTTTAATGTTGTATAATAAAAATATTTTCTAACATGACAGAAACTTGATTGAAATCTCCATAGATGACTTATTTATTTTTAATGTTTCATTTTATAAATGTTTAGTTAATTTAAAGAAGGTATTAATAAGAATTGAAGAGACAAATTTTGTTTTGAATTAGGAGAAATGTCATTTTACAATGTAAGAGTCCATACCCTTAAGTTCAGAGATGAACTTCTTGATACAAATTACTTCCTCCGTTGCCTAAAAAACTACAATATACTTCACTTTAGTCATTGAATTTGTAATGGTTAATCGTTTGGAACTTTTTCAAATAATGGCACTAATATTAAAATTAAAAATGTATATTGAATGTGATCTACTATTATTATGACCAAACTAAAAACCGACATTCGAATAACTTTACGCCCTTAATTAAAAATCGATATCTTTAGTTCTTTTATAACTAATTTAATTGAATCTTAACTTTATGCCCTTAACTTGTCTTCTCCATAAACCAAAACGATATCTTTAGTTCTTTTAAAGTACTTTAAGATCTTTTTAAAAATCGTCTAGTAACAATCATTAGAATTGGCTTCATATATACTTGTGGTAAGCTCGTCGTAAGCTACCAAATAATAAAATTACCTAACCTACCTAATTAAGTAGTTAAGGCAAGTCAAGGTTGATCTCACAGGGAGTTAGGGTGAATTGCTATCTCTAATGTTGTCTAAAAGAAAAAAAAAAGAAAAGAAAACCCCTGGAAGCAAAGACATTAAAACTAAATACTAAAGACAAATAACGAAACAGAGACAAATAAATAAGAAACAAACCCGAAATACAAAAGATGGGTGGAAGATAAATCAGGAATTCTAGACTTATAATTAATCCTTGAAATAGATAACTTGTGATTGGTCTAAGATGCTAGCCTATAGGTTCAAACAGGCTCTCAAACCCTCAGTTCCGCCAATTTTCATATAGGTCCTATACGATAGAATACCTATCCCTAACCACGAGGCAATTTAGAATAAGCCCTCTATATTTAACAATGCCATAACAATAACAACTAAGGAACTACTAGCCTAAGGCACAATCTCACAAGCTTAGATTGTATTTAACTTAGAGAATTGGAATTCTAGGATAAGTTGATTAAGTTCATTGACAAATTCAATTAGCCTATTATTACCTATAGAAATCACTAGGACTATTACGTATCACAAGTTCATTCCTAACAATAGAATTAGAAATTAAACCTAGGATAGTCAATCCTAAGAATTAATCTTTAATTCATTTCATTTATATGGAATTCCAACTCAACCTTTACCTAAATTATAATGCTTAATTAATTCCTAATCAATTCTCACAATTATTAAACCAAAATCCCATTAATATCTTCCAACCTAAAACTAAACTAGCTAAATATAATTAAATTAAGTAAAAAAATTAAATAAACACTAGACATAATTAATTAAAAGAAACTAAGGGTTGAAAAATTAAAAACACTAAAGGAACAATACAAATTGACATTTAAACTAACACAAACACTAATTAACTAAGCTATTACTTAAGGAACCAAAACATAGTTAAAC
>JAOXYD010000136.1:8990487-9016959 GCA_028565735.1 Pinacopodium congolense
GAATCGGATGAGTCATCGTCACCCGCTACTTGCAGAGCATTTGAGGATGGGTTTGGGATTTCCCTACTCAGAGATAGAGACTATAGTAGGGGCGAGAAATGCCAGGTGAGAGGAAGGGCCAACTAAGGGAGAAGACGGAGTGAGCGAAGGTAAAGGAGGAAAAGCCTCATCCAAAGCCATCAAGAAGCCGAACAAGGACAAGAAAACTAAGAATGAAGGAGAATATGAAGAAAGAAGAAGGAAGAAGGGAACATAAACAGAAGGAGTTAAGGAAGGAAGGCGAAGGGAGCCAAGGTCAAGGGCCATAGTTGAAGCACTAGAGGATAAGTGGGCAAGTATCCGGAGAACCATTTCTTCCATAGTTTTGATATTACTCAAAAAAAAAAAAAAAGGAGATGAAGTTTTAGTTAATGCGTGATAGAGTGCCAAAAATTTGTGTATAATGATACTCAATTTTTTTTCCAAATAATAATGGCACCCAAGTTTTTAAACTAAAATACTCTTAAATGCTCCTTCTACTTAAAGAGTCAAAGTTTAACAAATACAAATTGCACTTTAGTTGACTTGATCCATGATTATGTTTAAAGACATATTTCTTCAATTCCATAGTTGAATCTTACACAAATATGGTTCTTTAAAAAAAAATTATTTAGCACAAGTCTTTGCAAAACAAGCATTAAACAACACTCAAAAAATGAAAATGATAGTTTAAAGGTCTTAAATTTTAAAATTGAGGAAGAATTAAATACTATTATAAAATTTTCTAAACTTTATTTGATTGTTTTATTTTATATATTTTGGCTAACTCTAATAATACTAGTTCTCCTTAATATTAAATACACGATAATGAAATATATCACAAAGTTTAAATTCAATAAGATATAATATGTACAAATCAAATTAATTACCAATTGTAAATATTTAAAATTTAACTAATCAAAATTACATCATTATATAATAAAAATATATTAAATAAAAATAGAATGTAATTACAAATTCTATAATTACATATTTTAAAATTTATATAAGTTTTTAAAAATTGATCTCAAACACCAAACATAATTTCAATTATAATGAAGGGTTGAAATATTTTAATAAATTTAAATAATATTTACAAAAAAAATATATATTTCATGTATAAAAAAAGTAAAAGAAAAATCACATATACAATAATTTTAAAATTATAACTTACTTGAATAGAAACTTTCAAACTTACTTCTAAAACGAAGAGTGAAAATTCAGTCTCCAAATGCAGAAAAAAAAAACCAACAGAAACGTGAAATCTCCATGCACTTTCTGGACAAATGAATTTAATTTTCTGTGAACTGTTCCTTAGCAAATATAGTGAAATTGCATGCAGATTTTTCCTAACTTTGTACGCTCTCTAATTTCTACTCGCCTCAGCCACAACACTCAGTCCTAGTAAAATCAAAGTTAAAAAACAGAAACATCCAGCAAATCAGGAACAGAAAAAGATAAAAGAAAACAATATTTTCTTGGCATCAAAAAATGTAAAAGGAAAAATTGATGAAAAAGCAGGATTGATTGCTTATGATTACATGTCAATTAAGGATAAAATAACTTGGTAAACAGGAGTTCGTTCCAAGTGTCCTGAAGACCAGGCATACACCAGTGTGTACAATCCGCATAGCTAAAAGGGTTGGCTAGCTGCTCAGGAGTCAGTGGATTCCACTGCTTCTTGTAAATTGACGTGTGAGCATCTTTACGGTAGCTTGAGAGTTGGGTGATATTCAGAAACGAAATTGGATACTTCGATTTGCTGAATACCTCTCCGATTACTTGCATTATGCTTTTCCTGGAATCTGATCCCCAATAGGTAGCGTTGTCAATCAATTTTGTTTGGTTGTAGCAATTCAACCCTGGTTCACCTCCCCAGTCTATACTCCTGTAAAATTTCCGAGACACGAATTTGAGTTAATTTACAGTCAGGATTTTGTACATGATCTATATTAGAGAGTCGCTAATAGGATGGAGACTATTCTCACTTGGCATGTGTAGGTGACATGCTGGTGAAGAAGACTCTTGTCTTCTTGGGGTCCATGTTTTTTCTCACCCATCTTAACATACTCTTCATTCCCATACGATAAGCGTCCTCAGTCGGCACCTCCACAATATCTTTCACTTCATCTTCGAAAGACCCTTGTCTGATCATTACAAACATATATATATGTGATTTTGGTCTCAGATAATAATCCTCTAATAAAAGGGTATTTTGAGTTTGAAAAAGAGTAGAAAGTTACATGATCTTCATCTTGAGTCCGGTCATCCACCACAAGTAGGTGTTTAACACCAAGATGTCAACGCCTTTCCAGTGCCGTCCGTGCTTGTTGATCGAACCTTTCCTTACAATCCTATCCGATACCCTATGAATAACGGCGTTATCTGAATTTGATTCAAGAAGAAATGGTGCCCAGTAGAACTCTATTGTAGCATTATACTCCTACAAGCAAGGGAGACAGGAAATTTTCAACATAGAAAGTCTTGATTTGGTTAGGTGAAAGATGGAGATGCCCATTTTGGCTATGTTTTTTCACTGGACCAGAAAATTATAGTAATATGGTCACGGACCTTGGCAGTGAAGACAGTAAGTGAATCGAAGGTCTCCATGGATTTGGCGTCTTCAGGGATTAGTCTATGCAGAAGACAGATCATGGACACATACTGACCTCGGTTCAAGGAATCACCAACAAACATCATTCTCTTTCCTCTCAGGGTCTCAAGTACCAAAGAAGCATTGAAACTGTAACATTTGTAGCAGAAGTTAATGATTTCCTGTTTGCGATTTTCTACCATGGATAACATCATCTCCCATTAAATTCTATATAAATCAAGGCAAAACGTAACAAACATGTGGTCGCTTGGTTGTAATTGGTTACATTGTCTGATACAATGTATTGAAGTCTCCATTTTTCATGTAACAACTCACACACATAAGGCCGCCGATCATGTTATGACAGATCATTTACCTCAATAGATTTGGCTAGGAAGACAGACACAAACGGAAATACAAATTAAATATTTTTTAGAAAAATATAACAGAATGTAACTAATACAATCCTATCAATTGATGAAAAACATTAATAATCAAATTATGCGAGGAGCCTAATGATGATTGTAAGACATTTATATTAGGAGAGAAGAAATTGCGTGTTATCTAAGTTTAGTTGTTACAAATAATTCATATTCGACAACTTCTTAATAATTCAATGTAGGATATATATATATATATATATATTAAATCATCCACCTATTTTAACGTTAAGTAAATTTATTTTATTTTAAATTCTAACTATATTGATGGTAAAATAAAACTGAATGAAATGGTTTTTTATTTATATTTGCAAGACATATTAGTTAGCATTCAAACCATGACTATCAACCAGCTTTTCACTTCTTCATCAACTTTTTATTTCCCACAAACTGTTGACATTTAAGTCATAAAATTAGTTCAACTGCTTTTGTTCAATTCACACAAAACAGACGTTAGGAAGAGCCAGTGGCTTCCAACATATAGGGACTTATATTGTGTTGAATAAGTTGATCAAAATGCTTCATTTTATGTTTAAATTATTGAATATATGTTTGTTCAAAATGGCTGTCTAGCTACCAAAATGGGTTGCATATTTCTGATCATTTCTAATATAAGCATGGTAGGCACTAGGGACCTACATACCTTGGCAGATCACAACCATGGGGCTGCCATCTCCAGAACTGGTAATCCTTATCAGGCTTGCCATGTTCCTGACACGTCAGCTGTGGTTGTATGTACGGACATTCCGATTCTTCATAAAGCGGCCGATTCAACTCGTCCCTCACCCACCTCCCACTGAACACGTCGCAACCTTCCGTTGTCCTCCCTATTGAAAATGGCAGGTTCTCCCACTTCTTCTCTAACCACCCCAGAACAAAACCACAACTCACTGAATCTCTAAGTTTCTCAATACCATAAACTTGGAACTCTTTAAAACATATGCAAAACCAGGGCGAGCAATGGGGGGTATATAAAATATATATTATTACTAGTATTACTACAATGTTGACGGCGTCCACTCACCTGTTCTTGTGAGGACTCTTTCGGCGTTGGGATCTAGGTCTCCAAGGAGGCACAGGAAGTCCTCCCAATAGAGGATGGTAACGAAAACAACGAAAGCTAACAGAGTGAAGACATATGGAGAGAGGCGAGCCTTTCGCATCAGAATTGAGGACGACGAGGCAGACGGAGGTGGCTTCATATATTTTCTTGCGACTGTGCGTATAGGAAGGATTAAAAGTTGAAGCTTATCAAAGTCCTTTAAGCTTGTTACGTGGGGTTTGGAATAGATATAGGTGTTACTTAGGTTGGTGGCAAAACCAGTGACATGCAAGCAAGAGAAAGAGAACTACCTCTGGTTGATCTTGTGATGTACATAAGGCAGCCTGATTATGTTTCGGAGTGGAATACAGTTCACTAAGTTTATTTAATGGAAGGTTACCACTACTTATATATTATCATCTCCTCCACATTTATAAGCTCCCGAAGCAATGGATACATTGAGAGAGATTTGGTGAGCTAATTAGTGTATTTAAAATTTCCAACTCTTAAAGTCAAGTGCATTCGCCATGAACGACTTTGAGAGTGTAATGGGATGATTTATATTTTTGGAGTTAAGTTAATTTTCTCTGAAAATTACATGCATTTATGGCAATTCAGTGACTTACCTAAACATTGAAGGCAATTCAGTGGCATATCAAGCAAATGGTCTCTTTTTCACGCATTTTATAACTAAAAAACAACCAACACAGATTAATAATCGGTAATTCAGTTTACATTGATCAGTCAACATTGTGAACTATATACATCCAGAAAATCGACGCAATGCAGAATTCCGGAAACACAATAATTAACTTGGACATGACATATGGAGTAATTAACTGTTTGCTTAATTTTTTATTGATTCGAGTTCCGTAAACATGTATTTGTCATATGCTGATAGACATTGAACAAATGGACTTTACACAACAGACTATAATTATTTAAGGAGAAGTTGGACTGAGGATAGACGCATATAGTTGTCTTATTATTTCTATTCGTTGGACATATTTATCTAACGTAAATTTAAAAGGTTAACTCACATCTAGCTTAAATGATATTTGCTCCAGCTCAGACTTCTTTTATAACATTAAAAAGGTTCTTTAAGCCTTATTTAATTAAGTTTTAATTTTTAATTTTAATTTTCTACTTTTTAAACGCAGAAATAAAAAAATAAAATACACTAATACAATCTAAAAATTAAAAATAAAAACATAACAACTAATACAAAAGAATCACAACAAAAAATTACAATTTACAATCCAATTAAACATCATCTAAATTTTCAATATTATCTATCTTAGATGAGTCCATACTTTACACTCCCATTTCTTGTCTGATTTCTTTTTTAAAAAAAATTGCAACACAGCAACGGGAAGATAGTGATGAGTAAATGTAGTGGGTACTGCATGATTGAGTAGGAAACTATTATGAGACTTAACTTATAAGTGAAGGGTACATGCCACGAAAAGGTAGCACATCATTATCTCCACTTTCCACATAAAATTATGATCTTTTATACATGATAATACATCCAAATCAATCGCGATTCTAGAGAAGGTGAAGAACCTGCTGCTCCTTTTATAAAAGGTTTAGGTGAAAATTTGGTGATATTTCAACTTCCAAGTGGTGGTTGTCTTTCTTTTACATAATCTCCAACAAATCCTTGCAGTTGAACAGTTGGGATATCGTTGACTTTCTTTACGATGGATTAACCAACTCAAACAAAAATTAAGAAATTTTGTTACCTAGGAGCTTTTTTTTTTTTTTTTTTGTTGCTATGGGAAGAAGTTACATAAAGAAAAAGTTCGTCCCCAAGTCTATAATTAGTCATGATCGGTGGTGTCATTTGGCAAGCACATTACGCAATGATACTGAATTCTACTGTAAAAGAAAATGCAATTCGATCGCTTTGCAGTCAATTCAGTCCCAGGTCTTACGTTTGGGACCAAAGATTGCTTACAATCTAGTACACTGAGTTAAAGTTAATGCCACTCGCCAGCAATTAGCATCAAAAGCCTATTTGAGAATCCTGTTGAATATGATAATAACATGACAACAGAGTTGCGGTAGAAACCTTTCAATTCACTGATGGGTAAATTTGATTAATTTCAAACATTTAACCATCCCAAGAAAAAAGCTTCCCAATTCTGTTAATCCAACATTGGAAGTATAAGGACAGAGGCTATTCATGCATCTCTATCAACCGTTAAGCCTTCTTCTCTTGAACAAACAATGCCTTCCAGGACTGGTTTTCCAAAGCAACGCCCGACTTGAAATTCTTCCACAACTAACAAGCCTATGGCGTTTCATTCCTAGTTGCACATTCTGGGATCAAACTAAGAAGAAAGAAGAGCTGGTTTTGGAGCTTGAAAGGTATGTAATACCGAGATGTTTCATTGTTTTTTGGGTTCATTAGTCAAATATCATTTCTTTGTTTGCCTGTATTGCACTATATATTGGTTAATTTCAACACAGCTGCGTTATGTCCTCGCACAACACAAAAATAGCCGAAGAACGGCATGTTCATGAAGATTCAAGAATGTAAACCTAGGACAACTATGCACAAAATTAGCAAAAGCTAAATGCGATTTAAGGGTAGTTCTAAGAAAAATTTTCTACGTTCCAATCTACTTTGATAAGACAACAGGCCATACCATCAGCCACTCTCCACACAGAGAACCATTTTCCCTGAGACTCCAGAATTCTGATCTGCCAGAACTATTGCATGTAATATGAGCTTCCTTTTTCTTTTTCTTTTTTTTTTAACTTCCTTAAAAGTTGATAGCAGAATAGGTGCTTCGACGGCATTCACTGGGCCCTCTAACTTCCTCACCGAGTATGCAAAAGAATTTTGAGGACAAATAGGGGGGTTTATTGGATCATTTACCAGTATTGCTGTAATCTTTAGCATGCAAGTATTAGGTAAAAAATACATAGGGAAATACCTGTACGGGCAATCTGCCCCAAAAATCCAAGTTTGGTATTATCTGAAAACAAGAAAGGAAATAGAGTTGTTCAAAGTTAATATCCCAAGTGGAAATAGCCTTGTAAGTCAAATTACAAATCGTGGAAAGGTGATTTTTAGTCTGATTCCATATAAGCCAACGTTGTTCCAAGAGTCCAATACCGACTAGGTATTAAGAACATTCAGCAAACACCTTACAAGCCAGTAAGGAACTTTTATCCTAAATAGAAAAAAGGATGGATCCGTAAAGCAGTATCCTTCGATAATCATATCTCATTGTATAAACTAAGAATCAAACAAAATCTGGCATAATTACACACCAAACAGTTCAACAGATCGGACCAATAGCCAGAGAGAGGAAACCTATATCCCTCCCACGTATTCCAAAGAAGAAATATCAATAGACTGTTCCCGCCATCAGATAGACTCCAGAAAGATATAAGATACTGAAAGAAAGCAATTAATCAAGAAAGATTACTTTAGAACCATGAGATCATTAGGATTTAAGGGATTAATAACAAGAAGAAGTTTATGTGATCCACAAAATAGGGCGACACAAGTCAGGATTCAGATACTGAACTAGCACCATCCTTTCCCATGAATAGAAATGATTGTGGGGCTATCAGAAGGATGTTTTAATACTGTAGCCTACCAGACAAACAAGTTTAAACTCTAGCATATCAAACAAACAAGCCTGAAAGACCGAAACGTGGAGCTCACCAGCTTTTTAGACATTGTAAACAAAAGTCAATCACGTAAAAAAAGCAGCGCCATATAGAAGTACAATATCCATTTGAATCAACTTCCATATTAAGATGAATTGCATAATACACAAAATGACAGCTCTCTAATTTCTCCACTGAGAATGGCCCCTGTGAAACATGAATAGAATCATGAGGAAAACGCTGGAAACAACTGGATCCAGAAAGAAAAGAAAGAGGGGGATGATAACTTCAAGGACAAAAACTCTCACTTGAACTCCATTTGAATCACAAAGTACTGAAACAGAGAGCGAACAATTCCTGCAGGGGCCTCCCTTGACATCTTAACAACCACACCCTTACTAGTATTATTATTTTCTGAAATGTTAGTCAGTAAAAGAAGACATTAATACTTAAAACGAATTAAAAACAGGAAAATCGAATAACATGCTCCTAAAGAACAATAAACATCCGTATCACCGCAGAAGACTTAAGTAATCTACCTTTCAAATAGGTGTAATTAAAACTATTAAGCAAGTAAAAGAAAAAGAGAGAAAATTTTCTTACCATTGACATTACAGAATGTGCTTGATGCTGTGAAAAAGAATTTTATTAGTCAACCATTTTAAGTGTGCCTAATTAATAGTATACATCTAGATTCTTATGTTTTAACTCATGTTTGAAGCAAATGAATTTCACATAATTTTATTAAATTTATTTATAATTCTAATTTTTTAATATTTATAATTCAAAAAATTATTCATTTCAATTTTATTATTTATATTCTATAGAATTTATAGTAACTAATCTAAATTTTATCAAAATAGTTAGTATTTTTAAATGAATTTTACAAATTTAAGAAACATATTTTTATCTTTTAAAACTAATTTTTATTTCACAAATTGTAAACCCCAAATCCCCATATTTGTTCATTAGTTACACCAATCTGTTGATTTTTGAAGTACCCATTTGAAAAGGTGCTAAAAATTAAAAGACTAACAATTTAAAAAAATTCTTAAATAATATTATTAATTAAAATGCAAATAAAATATTTTTGAGTTTTAAAAACATAAATTTTCAATTTCCTTTTTCTCTAATTCTTTATTCATTTTCAAAATTGTGCTCTATTAGTTAACCAAATTTTGATTGAATTTATTAAAAGATTTTGTTTTAAGAAATAATTGAAAAAGGGACCATTTGCTTGTACTGAAAAAAGGAGGTTGCAATGACCGAGAGGCCCAATTTGCGGTGATTGAGAGTCCCAAGTCCATCTACACCTTGTCTGCAGACCATAGATCATAGGCATTCATAGCCTACAAATAAAAAAATAATATATATTATTAAAACAATAAAAATAATAAAATAAAATAATATGAATATTATTATTATATAGTTGATAGGTCATGAATGTTTATGGGTTACTGGCTAATTTTTTTCTTTTTAATAATACTAAAGAGTATATAATAAAATATTAATAATTAAAATTTATTGTTTTAATAATATTTAATATTAAATAAAAATAAAATCTTTAATAATTGTTATTTTTCATAACTAAAATATTAATAAGTATCAATAATAATTATTATTGATAATAAAATTTTAATAATAAGTAAAATACATATTAAATAAATTCTAAATTTACATAAACAAAATCTTTAATAATTATTAAATTTTAAAAAAATTAAAAAAATTAATAATGATCAATTTTAATAATAAAAAATATTAATAAAAAATAAATTATGTGTTAAATAAATAAAAATTTCCCTCATCCAGAGTTCCAAACACCAAGAAGGAGAAAGACAACAATTGAGAGACAACTAACAGGGGAGAAGCACAACGCTTGAATTAAGGATCACCGAGAAGCTTTGGCTATGGTTGACGACGGTTATGGCGAGGCAAAGCTGTGTATTATGTAGGAGGAGAGTTAAGGGTTGTCAACTTAGAGATAGGAGGACGAGTTGCGACTTTTGGAATAGACAGCACCTATGGCGATGCTGGGAGCAGATATCTCTGCCGTTGACGACACGAGTCGAGGAACTGTTTTGTGGGTTGTGATGCGAGTTGCAAGGGGGGAGAGGAGAAGGCCAGCAACTCTACTTTGTTTTCAAGCTTCTTTTGTTTTGTTATGTTAAAACCTAAACCTAAAACAATGCAATTTTTTTCCTATTTTTGTCCATTGACTGTCGGTGGCAACAAAATAATGCAACCAAACATGATTTCAATCTATGGCCATAAAAACCAAAATGAAAAACTGAAACCTGCAGTAAAACCAAACATTGTTTTAGTCATTGGTTTTTGTGCCTATGAAAAATAAAACAAAAAACCAAATCCTATAGCGTTACTAAACATGGCCTAAATATTCCTCAAATCTGTAGTTTTTTATAAGATCAAAAGATGTTATTTTCTTTTTACTCATTTTTCAATTATATACCAATTGATGATTTTTTTTCTTAATTTCTTCTTCCATTGAACTTCGGGGTTTACTTTTGCTTTACTACTTGATAGTTTATACTTTATATAATTTCTCCAAATATTTTACCTTATTTTGTATTTCATTTCTTGCATTCTTGGTTTATTCCATGTTTCTAAGTTCCATACATATTTAACATATACAAATTTTATTGCAAGATAATTTTCTTTTTCTAAAATATTTTTTTCTAATTAAAAAAAATATTTGTATAAATATTTAAAAAATTTAAGGATGTGTTGTTATCATTATTTAATTTTATAAAGTTACTATATTAAAGGATATATTAAAAATAGATGTAAATGAATTTTTAATTCTATATATTTTTTAAATATGATTATGAGAAATTTAATTAAATTATATGTTTTAAGTAATAACTATCCAAATAAGATAATTCATTTACAAATAAATTATATATTTACATTCTAAATTCATTCTTTCCAAATAGACCTTAAGTGACGAATTTAGAAGATCTTTGTCTTTTTTAGGTATAAGTTGTATACAAATAAATACTCATACATTTTTTGTAATGAGACGAACCATCTTCTCCCATATTTTTCCATATGGTTTCAAAGCCTAAGGATTTCTAAGGGAAAATGTTGTAGTAGCCTCTATTGTAATTTCTAACAACTTTCATTACTATAAACTGCACTTTCAAATCAAACCATATTCCTCTTTATCATTGAGATTTCTTTCCCTTTAAACTCTTAATCATAAACGTTATGTTTAAAATCACCTGAAAATTGTTAGAAAATGAAAACTATACATATTGTAAGAAACTAAGACATGTAAAAAAAAGTTGCTGGAAATTATATAGTAAACCACCAAGTCGAGAATAGGGCAATAATGGAACCCAGTAGAAGGCCTCTAATTCAACCCACATCACCTAGAATAATCAAGACAAGCTTCGGGAATTGGAGGAGTTTAGTAGTGAAGATATTGACAAGCTTAAAAGGCTACTGGGTTAGCTAAATACAACATCACATACATTAGCTATTTTAAGTAATCCTTCTTGTTCAACTGCATTCAATGCCTCGTAAAAATCCTTTTGCCATTTATGAGCAATAGATTTAGGTTTCACAGACCAAATAACCTATTCATCCAGTCAATTTAGAAGTTACACTCCTTATCAAGTAATAGAAAAGTTATTGTTGCTAATGGGTCCTTTATCGCTAATGCTAGCATAGGAGACATATAACTTACCTTATCAATTTTATTAAAAGATGTCCTTAATATTTCTAACTTATCCACTAATCTTGTTTCCATATATAAATTGATCATAGACAGTAACTGTATAGCTATTTTGCACTCTTCCTTAGTGAATTTTAGGATCAAGGTTTGGAGAAGAAGGTTGGACTTACTAAGAAAAAGAACGGGTTGTATTACTTGAAAACTTCAAACTAATCATCTACTAGCAATAGTAATCTATCTATGTCACTTATATCATCATAAAAAAGGGAAGTCATTTTGTTTCATCATTTTTGTTGGGTTATCCATCATTTAAAATTTTAAAGATCATGTTTCCTTTTCTTTTCAAAGGGATAAATGTAACTAGTTTTCATTGTGATATATATGAGTTTGTCAAACACATCCATGTTTTTTTTTTCAATTTTCAATAAACTAACTTCCAACCCTTTTTATTTAATTTATAGTGACCTCTAGAATCCTTCCCCTATCTCTAATATCACTAGTGCTAGATGATTTGTATCCTTTATTGATAATTCTACTTGTGTCCTATAAATTTTCTTGTTGAAAAACAAATTAGATATGACTAGCATTTTTCCTAGTTTTTATTATATAATAAAAAATCAATTTGATACTAAAATTAAGCGATTTAAGTCTAACAATGGAAAAGGATATTTTAGTCAAAATTTGTCATCTTACTTTCAGAAAAGGCATTATTTATTAATCGTCTTGTATTTATATACCCTAACAAAATTGAGTGGTCGCAAGAAAAAAATGATAACTTTTAAACACCACTAAAGCAATCCTATTTCATCATAATGTACCAAAACATTATTAAGGAGAAGTTGTTCTTACATCTACATACATGATCAATAGGATCCTATCACGTGTCTTAGGTTTTGAAACTCCTTTAGCATGTTTTTCTCATTTTTATCTAGATATTAGAACTTCTAATAATCTTTTGCCTAAGATTTTAGGTTGTACTCGATTTTTTTATATTTATATTCCTCAACAAGGAAAATTAGAGTCCAAAGCAATTAAATATGTCTTCTTAAGATACTCACTTAATCAAAAGGCTATACATGTTATCATCTACCTTCTAAGAAAATTTAAATTTTTATTGATGTAACATTTGTTGAAGAGGTACCTATTATTCTCAACTTTATCTTTAAAGGGTATATATATTTAAGGAAGATAAAGATAAAGAAAATAACCTAAAAAATCTTTTTGACATCTCTCTCTCTCTCTCATCATCCTCATCTCTACCATCATCTAGTCATAGGATAGAATCATCTGAGTCAATTGAGAAACCTAATTCTATGAAGCCTATGATGAATGATTAAAGGTAATTTGGGATGGTGCATTTAAGAAAGCCAGCTAATGATCCTAACCTAAAGATAATTTAGAATCCACTTTAAATCATCCATTAATGAATGAGGTTAAGTGAAATATCTGAACCCATTCAATCTAAAATGTATAATGAAACAAAAACCTAGGATGATGATAGTAAGTTACATATCACTTTGAGAAAAGGAACCTACAAGTGTACTAAATAACCTCTTTATCCTTTATTACTCACCATGTCCTTCCACAGATTTTCACCTTCCTACAAAACCTTTTTGTAAAAGCCTAAGTATTATTCCTTTATTTAAAACTTTATTCATGGCATTATCTAAAGGAGAATGGAGGAAAGCCACTAAAGTGAGATAGATGCATAAGAGAAACATAAAAGTTGAGAGCTAGAAGAGTTGTGGAATGGGAAAAAAAACTAATAGGATGTAAATGGGCATTCATCTTAAAGTAAAAAAAATTGATGGATCTTTAGAGAGCTATAAGGTGAGATTAGTACCAAAAGGGTATACTTAGACATATAGAGTGGATTGAGACCTTGACCCTAGTAGCAAAGATGAACATGGTCAGGGTAATTTTATTCTTCACATTTAACTTTAATTCATAATTATAATAATTTGATGTAAAAAATGCATTTCTCCATGGTGATTTGGAAGAAGAAAGATACATGGATATTCCTCCTAATTTTGGTGACAATATTTCAAGTAATAAAGTTTGTAAATTGAAAAAGACTCTTTAAGATTTAAAGTAATCATCGAGGGTGTGGTTTGGCAAATTTGCTAAGATAATGGTAGCTAAGGAATACAAACAAAGTTAAGGTGATTATACACTATTAATTAAACATTAAAATTTAAGGAGAGTCATAACATCATTAGTTTATATTAATGATATAATTGTGATTGACAATAAAATAAAGGAGATACAGTCTTTGAAGGAATGTTTAATTTAAGAGTTTGAAATAGAATAGTTAGGCAGTTTAAAGTAATTTTTGGGGATTGAAGTAGCTCACTCCAAACAGGAGAGTTTTATCTCACAACATAAATAAGTAGTTGATCCATTAAAAGAAATAGAAGACTAATTAGTAAATTAGCACCAACCCCTATAAAACCAAACTATAAACTTGGTGAAACCAAAGAAGATTCTTTCGTTGATTGAGAGATGTACCAACGTCTAGATGGAAAAATCATTTTTCTATCACATATAATCAGTGAGTATAATAAGCCAATTTATGAATGCATGAGGAATTATAGGCTACTTATAAAATTCTAGACTACTAGAAAGGAAATCTAAAGAAAGGAATTCTTTTTAGAAGAGATAATGAGTTAGTCTTTGAAGCATATACTAACACAAATTATACAGAATCACTAGTTGATAAAAGGTTTACCTCTAAATAATATTCTTTTCTTTGTGGCAATCTTGTAACATAGAGGAGCAAGAAGCAGATTGTTATGGCGAGACCAAGTGTAGAGATTAAATTTAGATCTATGGAACTAGAGATTTATAAACTATTATGATTAAAAATTATCCTTAATGACTTGAGGATAAGATGGAATAGTCTAATAAGGTTGTACTATGATAATAATCAATGATAACTATCATACATAATCTAGTACAAAATGATTAAGCAAAACATATTGAAATTGATAAACATGTTATTAAAGAAAATTTGGAAAAAGAGTTAATTTTCATTACTTATATTTCAATTAAAGGATAATTTATAGATGTTTTTAAAAAAGGACTGAATACCCCAGTATTTCAAATTATCCTTGGCAAGTTGAATGAGAAATCCATATTCACCAACTTAAAAGGGAGAGTGAAAAAATTTTGATTGATCAACTAAAGTATACCTAATTAGTGTGGGGATTCTATATTCCTAATTAGTAGAATTCTCTAATTAGTAAGATCCCTATATTTTAAGTGAACAATTTCAAAGATATTTACAAGATCATTTCCTTTTTTTAGGTATAAATTGTATATGTATATATACTCATATATTGTTTTTCTTATAATATCATACTTATATATTGTTCATAATAACATGAGCCTTTTTCTCCCATATTTTTTCTATAAATGTGCATCCAATAGTTTCTAAAGCATCCTATCCTACAAATATAGCAATAATGCCATAAAGTCTATAAGGAAATTCATAGTCTATTCCACTAACTTGTCTAAAGGAAAATCTTAATAGATTAAAGAATGAATATATTAAAGACATAGAATCTTGAGAGGAACATCTTTGTTATCCTCTAAATTTGTTAATTATGCTCTATATCTACATTTTGTAATTGCCTTCCACTTCAATATCTTGATTTATAACCTCCAATAAAGTATGTTTCATACTCTTTCCTAAAGGTTCTTTTTAATTGATCATATTAAGGCTAATTTCACACAAACCATCAATCCTAGTGGTGGCAAAAGGCATAGATCCATGACAATGTTAAATCCACTTTTGGAAAAGAGGAATCATCACTCTTAAGTTCTGGTTGAGGCATCTAAATGTGACAAACTATAGTAGATAGTCTTTTTTTATACATAAATACTTAGGAATATGAATCACACTAACAATAGAAATGACATAAATACTTGGGCATGTGAATCACACCAATAATAAAAGTGTTAGGTTGCTTACAACCTAAATAAATCAAAGACCACATTTCTATATACATATAGCCAATATATATGATTGAAAGAGCTACCACCAAATCCTTTTTTTTTCAATAAAAGTTTAAGTCCTTTTGTTTACAAGGAAAAAACCTACAAGTATCTTTTGTAAATGGAAGGAAAACATGTTAATGGGAACATATATTCTTAATGAAAAAATTTACCTAAAAAAATAAGACATACAAAAGATCAAAGAAATACAATAAGATTACTTGAGGATGGAGTGTGATAAGCTTGTAGATTTGGAACATTAAATACATATAAATACAATAGATTGCCTCCTTCCTTTGTTATGATTAACAAGTGCTCTGCACCCTGTACCATAGAGTAATGGCCTCCTATAGTACTAGAGGAACTAGATATTAGCCAACTAATGTAAAGTCATCATTCCTATAGTGAAGTCATATTTATTATTTATTGCATAGGACACACAATACAATCATCTCACTGACATAGAAAAAAACTAAAATATTCATTATCCTATAAAAACACTTGTATCTCATGAGAAATATAGAAATACCATGACTAACTTAAATGAAGTTATCAACAATCTACAAGGATATCCCTTCAACTCTACCCAAAAAAGGATCTTATATGTCATTAAAAAAACTAAATGCTAACAGAAAATCAAATTTATACATGACAAACAAGTCCAAACTTAACATAGACACTATAACTTAGGACAATTCCATTCCTATATGCGGTAATAATAAAGACTTATGAAAAAGTCATTTGCCAGGTAATCAAGATGTATAGGAGGGTGGTACTTAAAAATCATCCTATTGCATAGCTACTTTAAATATCATGATGTCAAAAATTCAAGTTAGTCAACTACATAATGCACATCTATCATCTATAAGTAGGTAGATAAAACTAAAGTAATATTAATGCATCATTTTTACAAACATTCTATTTTTTATAAAAAATATGTTGCTAAATTTCAATCTATGAGATACTAGATTCCAACTAAAAATAAGACAAGATAGAAATTACTAATTAGTTATCGGCAAAATAAGAATGGCATGAAGCGTACAATACAGAGTTATAACTAAATTGCAGTGGAGTCTTCTAGTCATATGAAAAAAGTGGCTCTACATTAATAAAAATGCTCGAAATTAAGAAATTAAGAATAATATGATGAAGCCAACTTGAAACTAGACAATAGCCTTATTGAAAGTCATTTAATAAAACCTAAAATAGTAAAATCAACAAAAATAGAAGGCATTGGCATCATTAATTAGAATCTAATTCCAATTTGCTTGAGCAAATATAATAGTGGACAAAAATATAGTTTTCTTATTGCTCATTATAGGTGATAAAACATTAAGTTCTAATATGTTGAAACTTGAAACACAACATTCTAATTCTACTAAAATCCATCAAACATCAATATTATGAGATTTAAAACCCATTAAAGATGTTAATTTTTGCATCCTACCAAAACCCTTAGCACCCAAAAGTCCCTTTCCAGAAAAAGGAAAAGAAAAAAAATGAATGTTGACTAAAGAAACCATGTTTTCATGAATTTAAGTTCTACATTCTCAGTGTAGTGGCACTACGTTAAAATGACTACCAAATCCTACATTGAAAGTAACTAAAGAAAAAAATGTTTATATATGAATAAAGAATTCACAATCTAATATTTTAAGTTTTGTGGATTACAATATGGACCATTTCATAAATCAATCCTCTTAAAAATATAAATAATTATAAATTTTCACATAATATTTAAGCAAGTTAAGAAACTAAAATTCAAGTACAAAATTATTTGTTAAACAAGAAAGTAGATATATAAATTGAAGATTGAATATTTAATTAAATAAGATGATATAATAAATTATACTAACATAGAACTTAAAGATTAAATATTTAATCAAACAAGATGATCAAATAAATTGTACTAATATATGGTGAGTAAGAAATTTATATGAACAATTGTTGTCTATGAAATTACCTAATCTTTAAGGTTAAAAATAAACAAAAGATTGAAGAAATGAAATCAAGGAAATAGAGAGATTAGAGAATAGGTAGATTAGAGAAAAGAAGCAGTAGTAAGAAGTTGACTACATTTCCATTATTCATTTTCTATTATTAACGACTAATATAGCCATTAACTACAATCAAGTATGATTTGCACATCCCTCTATACTAGAATGTTGTCTTCTTACTTACTAACATATATAATATGACAACATCTATTAGAATTTCTTTCTAAACTTGATGTTGTCTCTTCTTCATCTTTTTCCTCGTTCAGCTTCAGTATCCACTATCTCTCAAGCTATATCAATACCTCTTTCCCTAAGAATCTGTTTTGTAAGATTTATATCTGGATATCTTTGCTATAATTCATATAAAAAACTCCCAAAAAGTGTTAAATATATCTTCCAACTGTTAAACTAATAGTTTGGTTTGTTATGTTTCCTAATCAATCTTCTGTCCAAAGCATCTATAAGGTACTTAATGATGCTCTGAACAGTTCCACGAAATTAAGATTGAATAGTGGAGCCATCGAAGGCAAGTTTCTTAAGTTAAGAAACATGAAACACATTGCAAATTGTTAAGTTTTTTAATACCTCCAACTTATATGCTAATGGTCTTATCTTTTGTGAAAATTTGAAAGATCCAAAATATAAAGCCAAAGTTTTTTTTTATTTTCTTGTTATTGTCGATTGACAGTATAGTTAAGTTGAACATATACCTAATCATTCAAAAGAAAACTTTGATCAGTTTTGTGCTTGTCTTCCAATTACTTTATACAGTTCTCAGCCCTTTCAATGTTAAATTTTATTAACTGGATTGTAGCTTCCTTGTCATGTAATGACTAATCAACCATTAACTCTCTAAAATCTCTTATCAAATAATGTACTTGCATTAGTAAAGGGAAACCATATAGAGCTTTAAAAGATGAACATTGAAGAGTGGTATGAAAGGAAGTGTTGTACTATCATTCTGTAAGTAAAAACCATTTACTCCACTATTGTGGATATTCTTATAACATACACCTCAAGTAAGTTTCCAAGGTTCTATTTAGAACCTTTATTTTTCTATTTAATTCAAGTTGAAAAGTAAAAGAGAAAGCCTATGAAACACCTTGTTCCTTGAAAAACTTTTGCCAGAATTTACTCAAAAAGATGGGGTCTCGATCACTAACATTAATTATAGGCATCCCCTATAATTTGTATACGCAATCAATGTATATCAAAACTACATTAGCAGTTAAATAGGTATGCATTAAGAGCATGAAAGGAGCATATCTAATGAGCTTGTTCACCGTTAAAAATATAATAGTATAGCCATTGTATTTAGGTAACCCTTAATAAAATCCATACTTACATCACTTCAATCTTGCTTAAGGATAAGTAATGGCTGAAGCTTTCCAAGAGTAGTCACTATTTCATATTTATATCTTTAACAAATTTCACACTTTCAATTTAACTCTCTCACTTAAGTCTACGTTTTTTCCCAATAAAAGTATAAAGTCAATCTTTTATAAGTACCTAGATACCCTAAATAACCTCACATAGTTGAATTATGAAACAAAGATATAATCTTCTGCCTTAATGTCGCATTAGAACCTACTACCAATATGCATTTCTAGCATAACAATTCCTTGCTCCATTTATATGCAAATTTAACTATGTGTCCTTATTTCAGTTTTTGAATTAATTGTGATAAAATTGGATCTATATCCTAACCCCTTTTAACATCTTGTAGTAAGGATGTTTGTAATTGAGACACTAACAATGAATATAACTCTCCACCATCAATTCTAGATGAACTATCAGCCACTGCATTCTCACTTCCCTTTTTATATTTAATTTCAAAGTCAAATCCTAACAATTTTATCTACCAAATTTTTTGGAAAGGCATCATTAATTTCTATTCTAATAGATACTTTGCAGGTATCTTATTGATAATGATTTTCTCATATATGCTAAAGGATGCCCTTTTATCAAAGTTAGACTCTATCATATGCATTAGACTCTATCACAAATATTTTATCAAAGTTAGGTAAAATCAACATAGGTACAGACACTAAAGCATTCTTAAGTGTCTCAAAGGTAACATTAGCTTCTTCTTGCCATATGAATGGATTCATCCTCGGTAGCATTGTTAAAGGATTACTCAACTATCTATATCCTTTAATAAACCTCCTATAATAACCTATCAAGTTTTAAAACCCTCTTAATTGCTTAAAGGTTGTTAAAATAGACCCGTTTTTCTAAAATCATGTGTCCTAAGTATTTAACTCGTTATGCCTCAAATGAGCACTAAGGTTTTATAATAAAAAGTTCATGAATCCTTAATACTTGCAGTACCTATTAAAGATGCTATAAAATCAAGTCCCATGTAGAGTTAGACACCAATATGTCGTTAAAGAATACCAATAAAAATGTTCTAAAATAAAGCTTGAATATCGAATTCATGAGACTTTGGAATGTTTTTGGTGCATTTATTAAGATAAAAGGCATAACAAATAACTCATAATGGCATTCATAAGTTCTAGACGTAGTCTTTTGAATATCCCCTTCAAACATTCTAATTTAATGATACCATGCCCTCAAATCTAATTTTGAAAAGAATCAAGGTCCTCCTAGTTTGTCTATGAGCTCTTCAATTAAAGGAAATGGAAACGTTTCCTTCATGGTACATTTTTTGGCCATGTAATCTACATAAATCCTCCATGAATTATCTTTTTTCTTTACTGACACCGTAGGTGTAAAGACAGAATTCACACTCTCTTGGATTGTTCCTTTTTTCATCATGTCCCTAAATAATTCCAATAGCCCTTTTTTGTACTTCTACATATCGATAAGGCTTTATGCTAATGGCTTATATTCCCTACTTTAGCATTATTTAATTATCATACTATCTTTTAAGTGGTAATCCCTTAAGTTCTGCAAAGACATCCTTATATTATCTAAGCAATTCTTGCATCAACTACTTGTTGTAACTCCTACCTTGTTTATCTTTTTCTATTCTCTTCATCAAGTATTCCAATTACAACTATCTTCTAGATTTAATCACAAAACTTACAGACAACATCATGATTCTTCCTTATGTGATCACCTGATATACATATAAACTTTTCCTTATTTTTAAACTACAATTTAACATCCTTTACCTTATAATCAAATATTATTGTGCCTTCCTTGAAATTAAACGATAAATCATTCGATGTAGCTAGCCATTGAACTCCTAAAACCAAATAAAGTCCTCCAAATTTTTATGAGTAATGTATTTGATTGAAATCTACGAACATTCATCACCCATTTTATGTTTTTATACCTCTGATTGCACCAAATACTTAACGCTCATCCAATTGCGATCATGACATGTTTTATGTATTCTAATTTAGCTGCTTGCTTCTTACTAAGGCTTTATAAATGAAATTGTGTATGCTTCCCCCATCTATATAAATATGCGATATTCTCCTATTAAAGTGACCCTTTACTTTCATTTGTTTATATGAAATAGCAGTAATACTTGTCATGGATTACATAGAAATTATATGGGTGTAATCATGTGAACTCTCCTCTTCTTATTCCTCCTCCTCTCCTTCTTCTTGCACCATATGCATATGGAATTACTTTTTCCTATAGTTGTATCCTGGTGTAAACTTCTCATCACACCAAAAACATAACCCTTGCTTCCTCATCTTATTAAATTCCTTACTACTTATAGCCCTTGTCTTTCTGTTATTTATGCTTGGAAGTTGAGGCTTAAGTAGTAACCTTTGCTCAATTTTTATCAATAAATTCATCCCTTGTATTCCTTATTCTTGACCTCTCCCTTGACTTTAAATGTTAAAGAATAATGTTGAAAAACCAATTCATATTTCTTTGCCACATTATAACTTTATTAAAGGGTTTTAGGTCAATCGGGTACTCTATCTTCAGTTTTAGTCCTTCAAAAAATAAATTAATCAAATACATTTTGGGCATTATCAATTCTTAAGACAAAAAATCAAATATTTTATATTATTCTTTGACAATAAATTTTTTTTTTTGGATTTCTTCAATTTCTTAGAGGATCATCAAATAAGGAATCCTTAAAACTCTACTTTAAAGCTATGAGATACTCCCTTTATATTATTAGTTCCACAGTCATCTTGTTCCTTAAATATAGCTAATGCCAAGATAAAGCTTCCCTTTTTAAGTACATTGTTATAATACCTATTGTGAACTCTATTGGGGTTCTATCCAACATAAAAAATTATTCTCACTTGAACACCCAATTCTGTAATTAAAGGTTGGAAATTAAATCTTGCATAATCTTGTTAGAATGTTGTAACCATTACTTCTAAGAACTTATGCAAAATCTGGTTTAAGTACCCTCCTATCATCACCTACATTTTTGTGACTTTGGCTTCTATCCATGTGTAGCTATAAAATCAATTTTTTTAATTATTCAATTGATTGCAAATTCTTGGATTTGGTTCCTCAAATTCTCCTCCAACCTTCCTTACATCCTACAATCTAGTATCTCCATCATCTTACTTCTTTTTTGCTATAATTCCTTGCCAGAAATAATTCTATAGTACCATTTTGATATGAATAGATGTTGTTTTTAGGGTTAAAGAATCGGTAGAAAAATGAAGAAATGAAATTAAGAAAGTAGAGGGATTGAAGAAAAAGGAAAGAAGAGAACTAGTAGCAAGAAATTGACTATATTATCATTATTTTTTCTGTTAAGCTTCAGTCAAGTATGATTCTTAGAGCACGTTTGGTATCACTTCTCGTTTCTGTTTTTAGTTTTAGTTTTAGTTTTTATGTATGTGTATCGGTTTTTGGATTTTTTTTACTTCTGTGCAATTTTTTTTATATTTCTATACTGTATTAGTATGTTGTCTTTTTCGGTTTATGTGTTGTTTTATTAGTTTTGTGTTTAGAAAAATAAGAAAAAAAAATTGAAAAAAAAATGATAACAAACATGGCCTTACATATGTCCTTCTGTATAACAATGTCATGTTCTTATTTACTAACAAATGCAATACGATAACATCTATTATAATTTCTTCCTAAACTCGATATCATCTCTTCTTCCTCGTTTAGCTTCCATTTCTACTCTCTCTCAAGTTGTATCATAATCGAGCTTATAATCAGACTAAAATCTTGGTCAAGTAATATATGCTGCTTAAATGACTTTAAAAATATGGAATAGGACATTCCTATGTGAGTAAAAGTGTTAAAATCAGTAAGAAATCTCATTGAAAATAAAACACAAAATAAAGTGTTTTATATATAAAAAGTGAATTCATATCTATTACTAAATCCATGAGTATAAAATCTCATTCCATTGCAAAATTTCACACATTGTGACACAAATCCATTAATATAAGGATTTAATTATAAAGAAAAATCATTAATTCTTGTACTTTAAGGTTTTGCGTCATCAACTTAAGCTGAAATCTTAACATATCAATATTACTTAATGACGATTACTTAATGTCACTGGGAGAAAAGCCATATGAGAAGTAAAGTAATCAAGAAATAGGGAAAAATATGAGTACCCATCTTTATTGACTACGTTGTAAGGGTAATGGGAAGAGGAGAGGCCAAGTTGAAGTTATAAAGTTTCATAAAATAATAAAAACTTACTTTGCAAATTCCATTGATAGTAAATTTTTTCCTAGTACCATTTTATGAATTTAATTTCTTTCTATTTTCTCAACAGTTCATCATAACCCAAATGATACTGATATATGATCAGATTTTTCTTTATGAAATTTTCTAGTTATTAAGGTTCAAGAATCAATATAATGAAGAAATGAAATCAAGAAAACTAAGAGATTAGAGAATAAGGAAAGAAGAGAATTAGTAATGAGAAATTGAATGTGTTATTCATTGTTTGTTTTCTATTGTTAAAGACTAATATAACCATTGGCTATAATCAAGCAAGATTTTTACACATCCCTTTAAACAACATCATTGTTTTCTTATTTACCAACATATACAATATGACAACGCCTATTATAATTTCTTCCTAAACCTAATGTAGTCTCTGATCTTCATCTTCTTCCTTGTTTAACTTCAATGTCTTCTCTCTCTCAAGTTGTATCAATACCCCTTTGCCTAAGAACCTTTTCAACAAATTTTATATTTAGATATCGTCACTTCAGTTTGTATAAAAACTCCTAAAATGTGTTAGACATATCGTCTGATCATTGAATTAATAGTTGAACTATTGGTATTTTATGTTTCTTGATTAATCTTCTATCCAAAACAACAACATGCTACTTAATGATGCTCTAGAGAGCACTAGGAAGCTGAGAATAAATAGTGGTACCATCATAGGCACGTTTCTTAAGTTGAGAAACATGAAAGCTTCTGATGGGACCTTTCTCTCACTATCAATTGACTGTATGATTAAAGCTTAACATATGCCCAACTATTCATAAAAAACTTTGATCACTTTTAGTTTTGTCAGTCGATTACTTCTTATGGTTTTTAGCCTTTTGAATGTGGACTTTTATTAATTGAATTATAACCTTCTTGTCACGTAATGACTAATCAATCATCAATTCTTGGGAATCTCCTACCAAAAAGGGTATGTGCACCGATGAGGGAACCCATATAGAGCTTTAAAGGGGAACACTGAAGGGTGGTATAAAAAGAAGTATTGCACCACTATTATGTAAGAGGAAGCCATTTTCTCCCCTATTGTAGGCATTTCCTTATCATGTGCCTCAATTAAGTTTCCCAAGTTTGATTTACAACTTCTATTTGTCCATTTGATTCAAGATGATAGACAAAATACAAGGCCAATGAAACAACTTGTATGCTATAACATAATGTTGAAAGACTAATTCCTGTTTCTTTGCTACCTCACATGCCTATTAAAGTGTTTTCAAATTGAACATCTTAATTAATTACTCTATCATTAGTTTTAGTCCTTTCAAAACTAACTAACCAGATAGGTTTCAAGCATCACTAGCTTGTGAGACAAAAAATCAAATATAATGTAGTATTCTTTAATAGTAGAAATGTGTCTAGGTTCCTTCAATTCTCTCATAGGATCCTTAATCAAAAAGTCTCCAAACCTTTGTTCCAAAGTTATGAGATACTCTCTCCAGCTTACTAGTTCCACCGTCTCTTCCTTAAGTATAATTAATGCCAAAACAAAGCTTCCCCTTTTAGATGCATTATTATGACACACACTTTCAACATTGTTGGGGTTCTATCCACTATAAAGAATTGTTCACATCTGAACATCCAATTTCATAATCCTTCTCCCCTAAAGGTTGGGCATAGTTATTGTATAATGACTTGAATTTATTTTAATTATTAAAATTAAGAATAAAGGGGAAACCCTTTAGTCCATCATCTTTAAAAGATGTGGAGTTAAGACAATCTTTGTCAAAAACTCAAAAATGACCTACAACTGTATCTTTATACCCTAATTCAACTGGCATGTGTCTAAATAAAGAAAGTAGATGAACAAAGTTCTTGAACGGCATCATTTATCAACCTATAGCCATCATTTTACACCAATTTAAGGCAGAAGATCAACAAGATCCATAATGACCCTATTGATCTCGACGATACCGCCTTTATGCTCTAGTGGGATAATTAAGCTTTATCTCTATTAAACACAATTGAGTTTGGGTTTCTTTCTAAGAGTTTTATTTATAACCTTTACAAATTTTCACGTCATACCCTATGTTATCAAAGTTTAAAGATTGAAATAAAACCATTATTAGTTAAAAGATATATGTTTATATATTCATTAAAAAAACTAAAAGTATTACTTTAACCCCTGAAATTCTCTCTATGGGTCATTATGCATACCCAATTTCTAAAGACCATATCTTTGTCATCTGACCACCATTTCTGTTAATCTAGGAGTTTATGAAAAGTTCTTGAGATGCTCGATCATTTTACTAAACTTGTTTTACAAAAATTGACCTCGATTTGGAGATATTACACCTAAAAGCTTTGTTTCTCTTAGTCCATAATCATTCCTCATTTTTTTAGCCAGTTTTAAGCAAACCTAACACCACCATCATTTTTATTGGCCCAAAAGTGAAGGAAGGGATTGCTAAATGACAGTGGATAGAGTTCTTTGATAGTTAATGGAGATGGCTCACATTTAAGATTTAAGGCTTCGATTAATATAAATCAGAGGGAGTTTTTGTGCATAGTAGGTACCATTGAACACTTGGATTTAGGCTTTACATTTCTGTACCAATGGTACAACCAACCATTCTGCCATGAACTGTCACAAGTGATGGCATTCCAATCAATCCAAAAATGATTTTTGGTATTTTTATTAAATCATATAAATTATATTGATAAACTTTCCTAAATATGGCAAGGTGAAATTCTTGAGTGATGATTAATAAAAATCTCAAAAAGTTTATATTAATGTATATTAAATTGCAATTAATTGTATTTAGATTGATATTAGATGGAATTGAGTTGAATTAGATATATTGAGAATGAATGAGAATGTTTGTATTAGAATTTAATATGTTACATTATGAATGATTATTGATTAGGTACTGTAATTGTGAACTTGGTTGAGTATAATTATTATAGTTTTGGGAGTCCAATTTAAACTGAGATTAATGGTGGATATAGAAATATAATTTTCATTATGGAATTGTCTCTTCTTTAAAAAGGGATGTTTGTTTTAGAGAGGAGGCTCTACTAGATTTTAGTAGCTTCTCGTAAATGTAACGTCGAATTTTAGAGTAGAATATTGATTTTTCATATTAATATCAAATAATAAGGTATATTCTTTAGGCTATTTGGAGATTATTTAGGTATTATATTCTAATAATTCTTTTTATATTCTTCAATAAATCAATTAAGAGTAAGACCTTTAGCATCAAGATAGTAGGTTTAACATGAAGGAGTATATTCTATCTATGAGTGAATATTATAGTTATGTGTATGCATTAGAACTTCATTTTCATATATATAATCAATATTGTTGCCATTATTATATAGACATATAATAATTATCTATATATATTGTTGAACCAAGGTGGTTCTAATCATGTGTTTTGATGATGACAAAACATTATTATGACTAATGTTTAAGT
>JAOXYD010000136.1:9017059-9042773 GCA_028565735.1 Pinacopodium congolense
ATTGTTTAATATACTTTAAATAATTTTTATATACATAAATAATTTTTATTACAAAATAAAATATAGTTAAAATCAAACGTGTTTTTTATTTTGATGTTACCAAACAATCTATTATATGAATCTCTTTAAAAAAAACTCTTTTTTAAATGACAGTCAAACAGTTAACTGTCTTTTTAAAAAAGCTCTTCTCAAAAAAGCTCTACAAAAAAAAGTTCTACTAACAAAAAATCTACTGAAATAAGCCCATCCAAACAGGCACTAACCCTAGTTAGCCTATGTGATGGAAAAAAATATGTGACTAAAATATTTTGTGAATAAAGAAAAAGAATGTAGAAAAAAATGACTTCCTGATTCAAATATTATGAGTTAAAATAAATAATTAAATGAATTTGGAACTCTGAAATCCAATTCTAAATTTCAATTTTGGGATTCCAAATGCAGCCGTATCTTATCATGTATATCCAAATTTTCATCATATAAATGCGGAAAAAAGAGTTTGACAGTCTAAAATTAGGATTCAATTACCTGTATTAAACAAATAAGGAAAAGGAAGCAGTCCAACTTCAACCACTCTTGAAAGAAAACATAATTACGTTGGAATGGTAGGGCTCCGATGATAGTGTTCGTCAGAGTCAACGAAGAAATAACAAACTTTTGCTCAATTTTCATATCTCTACACAGTTTTTTCATTGACTCTGAGGAACTGTCTCATTTGGAGCCCTACCAATCTAAGAAACTTAATAAGTGGAGGAATAGGTGTTGCCCCCGGAGCTCAGCGTTGAAAATGTGCCATTGGTTTTTTGCGAACGGGGAAGATCACTTCCGACGTTGGAACAGGAGATTGGCGAGATTGAAGACTTATCTAGTGGGTTAATATGTAATCAATTAATTATGGATTAATAATAATTTAAAACTATTTTAATTTATAACCAACAATTTAAAATTATAAGAGATTGAAGTTAAACAAAAATTTCAATTGTAAGTTCAATTAAATTTGAAATCAATTCGAATTTTATCAAAATTTTGAGACTAAATATCAATAATTAATAATTAATAAAAATGATTCAAAATTTTAATTTTAAGTAAGAATTAGAATTACAAAAATACAATCATTTCTAAAGTTAAACGATTACAAAGAAGTAACAATAGATCAAGTGGGATTTTAATTTATTGGAAGTCAGAGGCTAAGCAAATTGGTGACAACAATAAAGGAAAATACACAAGATATTCTCTCCCTAATATTTTGAATCCTCTCCGTATTAATTTGGATTTGCAAAATATTTCTCCTATTTTGATTATATAGTTAATAATATTTTATTGAATTTTTTAAATGTAATACTTTATTAAATTTCCTTTTTTAAATTAAGTTTGTTTTTGTATATATTTAACTATTCATCTTATGTAATAAAAAATATGGTTCAAATTTTTATATGGTATCATTAAAGAAAAATACATGAGATATTTCTCCATAATCCTTTCAATCGTCTCCATAATCTTTCAAATCCTCAAAATATTTCCTTCATAATTTTTGTAGTTTATTATGGCAAATAAACGCAGTCTTTGTAAGCTCCTATACTCCATGGAAGTGATGGATCAACGATCGAGTAGAGCATGGAGGGCTGATCTGCTTTGCAAACTTGGGAACAGCAGTGTTTTTCGTGGACAGCTTGGTGGAGCTTCCACTGGAGAAATGTGTTTTACTAGTGACTCTGTTTGGTTTAGTGAAAAGTGACTGATGGTTTACAGTGTAAAGGATTCTCCCTTTAGATTTTTAGGCATTAAACTTCGTAATTCTTTATTTATTAATTAATTTTTTGATTTGGTTTTTTAAAAAAAAGTTTCCTTTTTAGTTTGAATATTTTATTAGATTTTTTTAGTTTAAACTAATTGATGTTGCGCAATTAAATTATGTCATTTATAATTTATGTAATCACAGAACATAAATTGTTAAAATAATGGAAAATATTTAAGGAATAAAAGATAATATAAACGCTTCAAGTCATCATGATTGTCCAATTGTCTTAATAATGTATTTTGCTAAATTCCTGGAGAATTCACAATATGAGCAGATTAATTGTTGACAAAACTCAGAATATAATTATTAGAGTTAGAGCTTACTTTTTATTGTATTTATATAAAAATAGAAATTAAGGGGCATTTGATTGAGATTTTAGTTGTGATTTTTAGTTGTTGTTGTATTTTTATATTGGGTTTTGTGTATTTTTATAAATTTTTATGTTGTCTGTCTTGATTTCTGTACTATATTAATATTTTTTTTTCGATTTTTATGATGTTCTTTATTAATTTTTATGTTTAAAAAAAATTAAAAACTAAATTCAAAAGCCACAACCTTTTCAAACAGGCCTTCGGGCACTATTTTAAGATATATAACTCAACATAAACCTACATAATATTGATGAATTCAATGGAGACATTTGAATATTATCACATTTATATTTAAACTTTAGATTAATCATCATTTTAGTACTCTTACATTGAACTTTTCCACATATTTAATTATGTGTTTCGCTCATGGGATGACTGTAAAGGCAATTTACCTGCATGGTTACTTCCTAAATTTTGTTACATTCTCTTTATTGCTATTCCAGCCATATTTAAGTTAGGGATGACGGAAGGGAACGCCTCACAGATTTTTGCGAACGGAGAAGATCACTTCCAACGTTGGAACAGGAGATTGGCGAGATTGAAGAGTTATCTAGTGGGTTAATATGTAATCAATTAACTATGGATTAATAATAATTTAAAACTATTTTAAATTATAACCAACAATTTGAAATTATAAGTATACATACTCATAAAGTATGTATTAAAAATGATTGAAGTTAAACATAAATTTCAATTGTAATTTCAATTAAATTTGAAATCAATTCGAATTTTATCAAAATTTTGAGCCTAAATATCAATAAATAATAATTAATAAAAATCATTCAAATTTTTTTTATTTTAAGTAAGCATTTAGAATTACAAAAATACAATCATTTCTAAAGTTAAACGATTACAGAGAAGTAACAATAAATCAAGTGGGATTTTAATTTATTGGAAGTCAGAGGCTAAGCAAATTGGTGACAACAATAAAGGAAAATACACAAGATATTCTCTCCCTAATATTTTGAATCCTCTCCGTATTAATTTGGATTTGCAAAATATTTCTCCTATTTTGATTATATAGTTAATAATATTTTATTGAATTTTTTAAATGTAATACTTTATTAAATTTCCTTTTTTAAATTAAGTTTGTTTTTGTATATATTTAACTATTCATCTTATGTAATAAAAAATATGGTTCAAATTTTTATATGGTATCATTAAAGAAAAATACATGAGATATTTCTCCATAATCCTTTCAATCGTCTCCATAATCTTTCAAATCCTCAAAATATTTCCTTCATAATTTTTGTAGTTTATTATGGCAAATAAACGCAGTCTTTGTAAGCTCCTATACTCCATGGAAGTGATGGATCAACGATCGAGTAGAGCATGGAGGGCTGATCTGCTTTGCAAACTTGGGAACAGCAGTGTTTTTCGTGGACAGCTTGGTGGAGCTTCCACTGGAGAAATGTGTTTTACTAGTGACTCTGTTTGGTTTAGTGAAAAGTGACTGATGGTTTACAGTGTAAAGGATTCTCCCTTTAGATTTTTAGGCATTAAACTTCGTAATTCTTTATTTATTAATTAATTTTTTGATTTGGTTTTTTAAAAAAAAGTTTCCTTTTTAGTTTGAATATTTTATTAGATTTTTTTAGTTTAAACTAATTGATGTTGCGCAATTAAATTATGTCATTTATAATTTATGTAATCACAGAACATAAATTGTTAAAATAATGGAAAATATTTAAGGAATAAAAGATAATATAAACGCTTCAAGTCATCATGATTGTCCAATTGTCTTAATAATGTATTTTGCTAAATTCCTGGAGAATTCACAATATGAGCAGATTAATTGTTGACAAAACTCAGAATATAATTATTAATGTTAGGGCTTACTTTTTATTTTATTTTATTTATATAAACATAGAAACTAAGGGAGCCTTCGCGCACTATTTTAAGATATATAACTCAACATAAACCTACATAATATTGATGAATTCAATGTGATAATATTGATGAATATTATCACATTTATATTTAGACTTTAGATTAATCATCATTTTATTACTCTTACATTGAACTTTTCCACATATTTAATTATGTGCTTCGCTCATGGGATGACTGTAAAGGCAATTTTCTTGCATGGTTACTTCCTAAATTTTGTTAGAATCTCTTTATTGCTATTCCAGCCACATTGGAGTTAGGATGACGGAAGGGAGGCAACCCTTAAAACGCCTCACAGATTTTAGTTTCGTGGAGTTGATATGCTAAAAATGAAATAAATATTTTCTTTTATTTTTCACAATCTCTTTTCTATTGAAAATTTCAAATGTGACAAAAAATATATAAAATACTCAAAAATTAATAAAAATAATTTACATTAACTTTTATATTTAAAAATAAAAAGCTAAACAAGGTTTCCTAAGAATATATATCATTTGAGCCAACACACATTGGTGCGAGTATTGCAGGCTTATTTGAGTTTCTTTTATTTATTTAAATGCCGCATAAATTGACTACTCGCGTGATTTGCGCTTTTTAATTGTCTGGAAGGCAAAGGCATGTCATCCCAACGCTCTCCGAGCGTATCAACTTCCCAGGTCTAATAACATAAATGTATAGTTGTTGCTGATTATGACATTGATGTCTGGAGATTTATGCAAAAGAACCTAAACATAGTTTTCTACACGATATGACACGGATCAAGACTAATGCAGTTTCAATATTTCAGTTACATACCTATGGCATGTATTACTTTTCTTCTCTAAATTGCATAACAATTATAGTCAACATTCAAACCAGGTAAATTTCCTTAATGTAAAAAATATATATAATACTTTTTTTTTTCGTCAAAATCTCTCTAATCAATTGGTCACTGTAACTGAACAAAATTTGTTAGAAATAATGTAAACCAAATCATAATGTTGTACCTTTCACGTATTGCAAGATTCTTTTTTTTTATTTAACTTTCGTAATAAAAAGATTCTTTTAGTAGCTTTTATAAAGTTGATAAAAATCAAATATTTATTTTTCTGTTGCTGCCTTCCCATAGCGACTGACGAATCTAATATCGTAAAGAATATTTAATTTAGTATAAATAAAAAGTCTTCCAACAAGCTTTCTAAACAAAGTTGAATAAACCTTCTCACGATCCTCATATCCTTATAAATTTCTTTTTCACTCAGTAGTAGTCCTAAAGTAACATTTTGACCATGTTGAATTCCTTCAAAATTACTGAATTCCTTCAAAATTATCTCTCCCTATCGCTTTTGACATAATTTGTATTGGCCCCGAAATAGGTACTCTTGCAGACGATGGACATCAAGAACTTCTTTAATAACATACTTTTCTACTGTGATCTTAGAACATGTATATGTCAACGTTGGCGTTGGACAGGGTCAAGTGAAGAATGCCGTGTTGTGGAATGTTATTATGCACTTCCACATATTTTCAGTCATACAAACAAGATAATTAATGTCGATTAAACGATGGCAATAACCTATCTATCGGAATTGTATAAATATATTTTGTCCACTTGTTTATTAGCGGAAAAGATCTGCCAGCAACGGGGGTGGATTTTTCCGCAGACAACCTTTATATTTCATGTGCATTTTATTTCTTTGGCCGTGGTTGACGTGTCAATAGTAGAAGTCGTTCTTTCTCCATTTCTGTTTTGGCTAAAAGGGAGGCTGTGAGACTCGTTAGTGCCTTCGAATAGACTTGACCTGTTACATTTTCAATATTTGGGTTTTTGAAGAAATTGAAAGCGACATCGAAGAAAAGTAACAAAAATTGTATTGTTAAGGTTCTCTATTTTATAAAGTTCCATAAATTTCTATATATACATGAAAGTGTGTACCTAGAATATTCTATATACATGATATAATATTAATTATATACAAAATAACAGGATATATTAAATACTATTACGGGATATATAAAATACTAAAATAAATATATCCTATTCAATGTAAAGATGCTTCAAACTTCTCTATTTTGAATTGCCTATAATGTTTTTACATTATAACACTCTCCTTCAAATTAGATCTAAAAGATTGATTGATCCAAACTTGCTCAAAAGATGATGAAACTAAGCAAAAGGTAAAAAATTAGGGCATGTTTAGTTAAGTTGTTAATTATGGTTTTTTATTGTAGTTTTTGTATTTTTATATTAGTTTTTATGTATTTTTTTAATTTTTGTACTATATTAGTGTGTTATTTTTTGTGATTTATGTGCTTTTTTTCAGTTTCTATGTTTCAAAAAATAAAAAATGAAAACTAAAAATAGAAACTCAATTAAATAAGGCCTTAGTGAACACATTTGTAAAGCTGGACACTAGTTTGAACATACTGAGGGTTAATGAACTTAGGCTGGATTTGTTATCAAATGTAGTGATAGTGTGTTTCCATGTGTTTTGTTCTCTCATGAAATACTGGGTTAGCTACAATGTACATGGCAACCTGATTGTCATAAAAAAGAGAGATGTGAGTGAGATATGAGCAACCCATGTCATCAAGGAGACGTTTAAGCCTTACGAGTTCGCAAGTTGCTAAATCCATGATACGATATTTGGCTTCAACACTAGAATGAGTAATATCGTGTTGTTTCTTACTTTTCTAGGAAACAAGATTACCACAAAAAACATATAATAACTAGTAGTAGAGTGACAATTCAAGGTATTTCTAGCCCAATAAGAGTTTACATGCCCTATAATATTAGTATGTCCATTGCGGTTCATTACTATGCTGCGACCTATCGTTTCCTTCAAGTATCGCAAGATATGTTTCACCATATACAGGTTATGAGTGTTAGGTGCATGCATATGTTAATTGACCAGACTAATAGCAAAGGTAATTTCAAGTTTAGTATTGGTTAAGTAGATAACCTTACTTACTATCTTTTGATGATAGCTTGGTGATTTAAGGAGTTCCCCCTGAACTTAGGGATGTCAAAAATTGACCCGACCCGATAACCTGACCTGCCTGACTTGGACCATATTCGACCTGACCTGAATTAATCAAAAAAGTCAACGACCTGAACCCAACCTGACCTAAACCCGAACCCGATTTCATATGAACCTGAGATGACTCGAACCCGATCAGACCTGAATCTGAATGCACCCGACCCTAATAGACTCGAACCCGAATGCACCCGAACCCGAATTAATCCGATTTATTAACCTGAATTGACATAACTTTAATACAATTATACAAATATTGCACTTTAAAATCATAAAAAATTGAAAAAATTTTATTATAATTACAATGTTATTTTGAATCAAATAAGTTTAAAATTAAAAAATATAATAAAAATTATGTAATAAGAAGTGAAGCTTTTAAAATTATGAGAAATAAAATAAAAATCAAGATATTTAATCCTAAAAAAGTATGAGCTAATAATCTTTAAAAAGCATTAATTTTTTAATTAAGAACTCTTAAGAAAAATAGAGGTCCACAGGAGGATGTATACTTATAGCTAACTAAGGCAGGTAAAATGACAACATGAGAGACAAGTTTTGATGATCCTAAACTTCGTTGCGAATGGCCTTCACGTCTTTCTAATTTAATAATAAAATTCACATCCATCTCAAGAAAGGACTTTAGAGAGCCAAGATCCATAACTGGAAACTGATCTTGAAGATTTTTGTTAAACTGAGTAATAGCATCAAGGTTGTTACCTATAATGATGAGATCATCTACATAAATAAAAATCATTAATCTATCAATTGAGCTAAGATAAACATACAAAGAGAAGTCGACCAAAATTAAAAAAAAACAACAATTGCAAACATTGAGTTTAACTTAGCATATCATGTACGAGTGCTTTATTTCAATCCATAAATAAATTTATGAAGCTTACACCCCAAGTTGGGATAGTGACTTTGAGGATCTCTTGGAGGAAGCTTCATGAATATTTCTTCTTTAAAATCTCCATGTAGAAATGCATTTTTTATATCCAATTGAGACAAATACCATCCATTATTAATAGCAATAGATAATAGGACTCTAACAATGGTCTTTTTTTGCAACGGAAGAAAATGTTTCCTTATGATCAACCACAAAATTTTAAGTAAATCCTTAAACAACATGATAAGGCTTATAGTGATCTATCGATCCATCAGAATTAAATTTAGTTTTAAACACCCAACGACTAGTAACTACATGTTTTCCTTTGGGAAGGGGAACAATACTCTATGTATTAATTTCAAGAAGTTCCATCAATTATTTGTTCATAGCCTTCCTCCATACATCTTGATAATAAGCCTATTGAAATATTTTAGGCCTATAAACATTAGAGATAGCTGTAATGAATGCTTTATGTGTAGGTGATAATCTTTAATAAGTCAAATAATTAGTAAGAGGGTACCTGACTATATAAGTTACATAATCCTAAAGTTTTATTAATGAGGATGATGACTTCATAGAGGATTGCATTAAGGAACTATTGAATGATCTTGTATATCAACATTTTCTCCTTGCAATATAGTAAGCTAGTCTTCAATAATATCTTTAGTTAAGGTTGGGGCTGATGCAATTGGTTCTAAAAAGTGCTTATAATATGACTCAACATTTGGAAAAGGTAGGAATTCAGTTAACATTTCCCCTTTATTAGGTGTTGTAAAATATGGATATATCTTAACAAACTGAACATCTCTAGTGATATATAACTTCTTGGTGATTATTTCATAACATTTATATCTTTTTTAAGTTTGTGAATAACCCAAAAGATACACTTCACTGTCGCGGATCATGCTTATCACGTTGAGTGGCGAGAAAATGCATAAAATAAGTGCAGCAAAAAATATTCAAGTGAGACAAATCTAGTTTTTTATCCTGCAAGATTTTAAGAGGAGATTTGAAATCTAGCACTCGACTATGTAATCGATTAATATGATATGTAGTTGTAATAATCCCACAAGACCAAAAAGACTTCGAAACTTTTATTTGAAGTATTATTGATTTGTTTTTCTCTAATAAATCATATTTTTTGCTTTTAGCTATGCCATTTTATTAAGTTATATTTACACAACTGGTTTGATGCACTGTGCCTTTAGAGATTCAGTAGTTTTTCATATCATAAGTCATATATTTTGTGCCATTATCGAATCGAAAATTTTCATAAAATTAGAGAATTGGTTAGTAATCGATACGTGAGTCTTTGAAACAACTAAATTCTTTGCTTTTAGATTTCAATAGATAAATCCATGTAACCTTTAAGAGTCATCAATAATAGTGACAAAGTGCTTGAAACCATCATGAGAAATAAAGAAAGGTCACCATATATCTGAATGAACCAGTTCGAAAGCTTTGTAGTTTTAGACATAGATAAATTGACAGGAATCATAACATGATTAGAATAATGAAAATTTTCATAGTTATGAGCTTTTTTTTTTTAAAGAATTGGAACTATTTTATTAAGGATGAATTCTGATGGATGTGGCAAATGATGATGCCATAAGGAATACTCGTTAATAGAATTGGAAAAAGCTTGGAAACTCTTTGTAATTTAAGAGTTAGAAGAGAAATAATAGAACCCGTGTAGGTAGAAATCTTTACTAATCATCTTCTTGGTGACGGGGTCCTAAAAATTAACCTTGTGACGGGTAAAAATAACTTCACAATAAAGAGAAGATATTAGTTTAAGAACAAAAAGTAACTAAAATGGAAAAGAAGGAACATATAGAACTTCTAATTTATCATATCAGAAACCAGCTTATTTTTTCCTTTACCTAAAACAGGAGAACCTATCCCATTAGCTACCGAAATAAAGGTAGAAGTTGAACAAGGAGTATAATGACAACTATTATTTAAGTTATTGGACATATGATTAGTGGCACTAGAATCTGCAACCCATAAATCATGTAAAGTAATATTCTCTAAGGCAGTCATAAAGGCAGAAAAAATACCTTGATTATTTTTAGAGTTGGTGTAAGCCAAGAAACTAGTAAATTTATTAAGAAGTGCAGTAGGCTCATCTAGTTTTAGGTTTCCAACATCATTTGAAACTTCCAGCCCATGTTTTTCTTGCAAATGTCTAGAAAACTTTTTAAGTACTATAGCAGGATTTGAGAAAAAGGACTCCACAATACGTGTCACAACATGTGCTTTAAGATTAGTGACTCGCTTCTTTTTGCCCCTAGTTTTATCCTTTATTAATTTAGGTTTTAATTCTAGGTAGAGACTCTATAAGTGATTTATTGAATGTCCTAGAGACTTGTAGTGTTCATACTTAAGATCTGAACATTTGCTTTTATAATTTTTTCATCGGATGATTGATTATTAACGTAAGCACAAGCATTTAAAGTAGGTATAGTAGTACTGCAAGTCATAACTTTCTTACAAACTTCTTCATATTGGATTGTTGCACATACACTCTTCAAAGATAGGAGTTTAGCATTAATGAGAATATGACACCTTAAATCTTCATCTTCAGGGCCAAGGCTTACTAGTAATTGAAAGATTTGATTTTCCTATGTTTGTTTACATAAAATTACTAGGTCAATAGTATGAGGTCGATAAACCTCTAATTCACTTCATAGATTTTTAAAATTACTCAACAAACTTACAAAGGATTTTCCATCTTAACGAAGACTAGCATTTCTTGTTGAATCTGAAAAATCTTAGCACAATTCTTTTTATTGTCGTACATATCCCAAACTACTTCCCAAAAGTCTAATGATGACTTAAAATAACCGAACATTTCGATAAGATGATGCTTCATTAAGTTAAGGATTTGGGCCTTTTTCCTTGTCATTAATAAATCCCAACTTTGATCTTCCACCAAGAGTAATGGTGACTACCTATGACCAATATAAATAGTTGAATTCATTTAACAATATGGAACTCAACCATTGAGAGGTATTAGTATCGCTTTTAGCTACAACACTAGATGATGTATCTACTACCTCTTTTGAAAAATTAGAAGAGGAGATAGTCATGGAAAATAAAAAGGTTTCAGAGATAAATAACAAAAGAATGGTAGAAAAACAGAACTTATTACTTTGATACCATGAAAATTTTAAAAGAGATATTGAGTAAAAGTGACATGAACTTTATTACTAAAGGTTCTATATTTTACAAAGCTTTATAAACTCCTATATATACACAAAGGTGCGTATAAAAAATATTCTATATACATGGTATAATATCAATTACGAAAAAAATAACAAGATATATCAGATACTATTACAGGATATACCAGATACTAAAATAAATATATCATATTCGTTACTAAAGATACTTCAAACTTGCCTATTTTAGATTGAATATAATGTTTCTACATTCTAACAGTTTTCATTAATTATTAAAATTTTTAGATAGTTATTAGTGGTTAATCTTACAAGAGAAAAGGAAAACCTATTTTTTCTTTTTTCTTTGCCATGTCTTTTCCCTTATTTCTAATTTTTCTATTTTCTTTTTTCTATTTTCTTTTTTCTATTTTCTTTTTCTAGTAATGTTTTCTATCTTTCTTTTTCCATTTCTTAATTTCTTTTATCTTTCTTCACCCTATCTCATATCTGGTAATTGTTTTGCATTCCCTTTTTATTCCTTATCATCCATTTTGAGTTGAGGAAGAACCATTAAAAAAAAAAGACAATTGCCTCCAAAAGAGTGGGAAGAGCATTCTCTTTTTGATCTAGAAAATTTGCCTATCATCTTTCCTATTTACTGAGTGAGAAACCATATCATTCTCTTGGATTTTTAGCTCTCTACCACCAATCTTTTTTCCTTTCTTTATAGAAATTCCTAGCATTAAGGACGGGCTAGTTATCTCAGCTTCTTCAAATTCTTCAAGAAATAACATGTTAATTTCTTCTTTAACTTTCTTTGAAAAATCGACGTGGTTGCTTCAAAAGCCACAAAAGTTTTCTACATGCATAATTCCAAACTTATGACCATGTAAAGGTCGTGTGTTTCTGTTGCAGTAACATACTTTAATTAATAATTTCAAAATCAAATGAAGTCAATTCGTTTAATCAAATTAATCTAAAATCAATTAATAAATTAATTCAATTATGTTTATATATATTGTTAAGAAATAAATTCAATTGGATAAATAATAAATTAATTAAATAATAAATTAATTTGATAATTTTTAAAAATGAAATGAAATTTAAATAATAATTTTTAATTCATTGATTAATTTTATCTTGATCTTATAAATTGAAATTTTAAATTTTAAAACTTTAACATTATTATTTTAATATTCCATCCAGTTTTTAAAATATTGACTTTAATAACATCTTAACCAAAGCCACTCGTTATTCTTTTTTGACACTTAGATGAAAGGCCTACTAACATTTGAGGTTAATGTTGCGGTTAGTAAGATGAGGGATATAAATCATATCTTTATCATATGAATGCAAAATGCAACTTGTCGGACGATTCTTAGATTAAAATTTGGAATATATGAAGATGTATCTCATCCACAGTAAAAATATTATGACAATTTTTTTTAGTAAACAAAATATTAAGACAATGAAGAGTAATATAAGACATATTCTATAGTATTAAAGAAGTTTTAAAACTTTTAAATCGAAATAATGACGTATATAGATAATAATTAATTTTGGCTAAAAAAGAATTGAAAATAGAAAAATTAAATATTATGGGAGGCTAAACAGAAAAAGACGTAAGCAAATTTTTACAAAATTTAAAATTTGAAAAAAATATCAAGCTACATTAAAAATATCGTAATCATGACATGAAAGGTTACTTGCTTTGAATCATTGCAAGTCTTAGAGCAGCTTCACAAGAGTGAATTTACCATATTCATCATTAATTCACACCTTCAATTTTTCATTTTTCTTGCAAATGTTAATTTATCTACTTAATTAAGTCTCCCAAAGCCACGAATTGGAGAATGTCCTTATATTTTGATAATTTGCATTTTTTGCATCTAGAGTTTTATTGTGGTCAATTTATCTTCCTCCATTGGCGCAGCTTCTAAATGTATTATAGGACTGACGGTGTCCCACCTAGTTCTGCCAAAATCTGTCCATTTCCAGTATAATCAGCAAAGTTTGATTTTTATTCATTGACTCTGACCAATTGTTATTGAAACCTTACCATAATAACTTACAATTAGGAAAAGCCCTAGTCTAGTGGTCCCCCAATAATAAATGGACATAAATCATCTTCTTCGTGCTATAACATCAATCTTTTTTTTTTTCGGTTTCTAACACAAAATATATATTTCAATCATTCATTTAACTTTAAGGAATGCAAACATAGTTATTAGAATAACTAAAATTATTAGATATATACAAAACATTTTACGTACAATTGTTTATTTTTTACTAAATTATTATAATTTTATAGTTTCAATTATTATAATTGTCATTCCAATTTTGCACAAACCAAAAAGAAGACTTTATCGTAGTGATAAAACATGAAATCACATCTTCTTTGTGTTTATTAAGTAAAACGGTAAACAGAAATAGGAAATCTGCGAAATTAACACTAGAATCAATCTTGATTTGTGTTAGTAGATGTGATCTTCGAATCACGATAGTTTTGAAATTGTATTTTAGGATCTTATATGTAATATTTTGAATATGTTCCGTTTGCTTGTATAAGGAATCTCCATACTACAATATTTCCATCACATAATTGTTTTTCTCTCTATTCGTTTTTCCTCACATAGGTTAACCAGGGTTAATGTAGTTAAACTATTAGGCTTCCTTTGGTTCTTAGAATTGGAATTATAATTACAATTGTAATACGATAAATTGTGATAAGTTTATAGTGATATAGTGAAAATGAGATGATCAAAACTTGATAAACCTGGTCAAGGAACAATGCCTTGTTGTGGAATGGTAACATGCACTTCCACATATGGCATCAAATATAGTGGCCCATTAGTTTATTGGTGGAAGTGATCTGCCGGGAGCGAATGATCAAATTCTATATCGTGGGAAAGGTCGTAGGAATTTTCCACAGACAATTTAAATATATCAGGCGCATTTAATTTTTGTTTTCTAAGAGGAAGATTATTTCGTTGGCCGTGATTGACCTGTCAGTGGTAGAGATAAAAGTCATTCTTTCTTCATTTCTCTTTTGGCTATAAAAGGGAGGCTAATTCAGTGGAGTTGGTTATACTAGGTTTTCATTGTTCTATCCATCTCTAATTAGAATGGCTTTATCAGTTGAGATAACACGTTCTATGTTTCTTTCTACAGTGCTCCTTTTTGGCCTGCTACTTTCAAACTTCGATGCAACAGGTATTCTACGTGTGTAACCATGGCATAGAATAGTAGTAACTATGAACCATATATTAATGGTTGTTCAGCATGTACGAGGATATCATACGCATGCTAATTAGTAGCCACCAACATGATGTGATGCTGTGAGGCATTTTTTGCATTGACGTTGGACAGTCTTTCTGAATATTTTTGTTCCCAGTCTTTTAATTTTCATTATCATAGACTAATAATTCCGTTTGAGATAGCTAATTAACATGTCCTTACTAACCTACAGTTGCGCAAATCGGCATTTGCTATGGAATGCTTGGTGACAACTTACCATCAAAGCAAGAAGTGGTAGATCTATTCAACCAGAACAACGTCCGTAGAATGCGAATCTATGACCCCAACCAAGAAGCACTTCAAGCTCTTCAAGGTACTAATATCGAGCTCATCCTAGGTCTGCCAAACCCCGATCTCCCAACCATGGCTTCCAGCCGCGATTCCGCAAGTCAATGGGTTCAAGACAACGTCAGGAAATACGGTAATGTCAAGTTTCGTTACATTGCTGTCGGTAATGAGGTAAAGCCTGGGGGTTCAGAAGCACGGTTCCTGGTACCTGCCATGCAAAATATACAGAGTGCGTTGTCTTCGGCTGGCTTATCCAACATCAAAGTTTCTACTGCCATTGAATTTGGAGCAATTGGAGACTCCTTTCCACCCTCCAGAGGCTCTTTCAAAGGCGAATATCAATCAATCATCGATCCTCTAATAAAGTTTCTAGTGGCAAACCAATCTCCATTGCTCGTGAACTTATATCCATATTTTGCTTACGTCGGCGACATGGCTAACATACATCTGGATTATGCTCTTTTCACTGCTCCGTCGCCGGTGGTCGCTGATGGACCGCTTAATTATCAAAATCTATTCGATGCCATGCTCGATGCTGTTTATGCGGCTTTGGAGAAAGCTGGCGGCAGCTCCCTAGAAATTGTGGTATCGGAGTCCGGTTGGCCAACGGCTGGCCAAGAACCAGCTACATCGATTGATAACGCAAAAACTTATAACAACAATCTGGTTCAACATGTGAAGAACGGGACTCCAAAAAAGCAAGGAAAGCCTATAGAGACATACATATTCGCAATGTTTGATGAGAACCAGAAGACAGGTGAAGAGATTGAGAAATATTGGGGTCTCTTTCATCCTAATAAAGAGGAAAAATACCCTGTCAATCTAAACTAATTATGAATGAAGAATAGAGAAGTTGCCGCTATGTACTACTCTACATATAGATTAAAGTAACAAGCATTGACAAATAAAAATATCGTGAGAGGATGAGGCCACAGAGGTATAATGTCAGCTTCGCTCTCAACTTTGAGGGCCACTCAAAGGGAGTTAATTGGTTGTGTGGTAAAAATTTGAGATCTTGTCAAACACTTGATATACTTATATGAACGCAATGTCTAAATCATAAAAGATTCAATTATATGATCCACAATTAACATATATATATATATATATATATTAATAGTCATTTAATTTAAACATAACTAGAAGAATGATAAGAAGAGATATAAAGAGTAACTTCATATCATACTTTGTACAAGGTAGAGATCAATCCCAATCTTACCTTATCTAGGATGAAGAGTAACAATTTACAATTCAAATACTTCAATAATTACAATTTCTTCTTGCTCTCACAACACACCAAGGTTCATTTGATGTTCAATCACATATAAATGTAGTCAAAACCACCTCATCAATTAACCAAGCCTTTAAACATTCCAAATATTCCTTACACAATTTAAATTAAGAAGTATTTATGTCAATAATCATTATTCTTAGTTGTGAAAAAAAAACTATTCATTACAATAGTTAATTTCAAAGACATGGTTAACTCAACTCACTATTTAGTTTACTTATGTCTTAAGAAAACAAAATTCCAACATTGTGTAACTTTCACTTGAAGATTTCGGTTGATCTAACCTTCAATTTGGTTAACCAATGTGTAATGCATTTAGTCAACATATCTACATTATAGGTCAACTTAAGTCACGATTTATAACAATAATAAAATATGGAATATAGGAGACAATGGTTAATTCTTCTATGGAGCTTTCCTTCCCTAATCCTTTAGTATTAAAACCCCATTGAAATCTCCTTCCTAAACCTCATCGCTCCTCTTCTCCACCTTCTCTGTTCCCTCCCTACTTCCTTCCCTTGCCAACCTTTACTCCTCCTTTTTTGTGTTTTTATGTTTTCCCTCCATTCTTAATATAGTAATTCTTCTCCCTATTTTTTACTTTCTCCAATTTAGGTAGATCATCAAATCTATCTTCAATGTCCAATCAATCTTTAGCTTTGACACTTCGGATCATTTCCTTCTTAGGAGCTTCCTTCATGCATCTGCATAGCTTCCTTCTCATTCCTTTAACTTCTTGACTTCTCTGCATCTTTGCTATCATTCTTTTTGCTCTTTCCTTTGTAAAAAAAATGGCTAATAATCCTATGAATATTGATGAATTCTCACCTTTGACATTAGCCTTCACTTTCATTATGAACAAGCTTCCTACAACTTTTGCATTGAGGGAGGAAGTTGAGGAAGACTCTAGAAATTACTCTCAAATAAGATTTTTTTTTTTTTTGGTTACTGGTGGTAGTTGATGGCTCCATTAATATAAGGCTTCACTATTATCCTCCTAAAAGGAAGAATAGTACCACTATAGTTGCCCCTTTAAAAGAAATTCGTAAGGAAGTAGTTAACAGATGGGAATATACTCTACTTGGTTTCTTCTTAAGCAAACAACTTTCATATCCACTGATTAAATGCATTGACGTAAAGCAACTAGAAGCAAGCTAAACTTTAAGAGGTATTGATAAATAAAGATAATATCTTTATCTTCAAATTTGGAACTAAAACTTAAGTAATGAAGATCTTAGAGCATAGATTTTAACATGTGAATACTCAAACAATCTTCCTTTAATCATGGAAACAAGGTATCCAAACGTAGAATCAAAAGCTACTTCAAATACTTATGTGGCTAAATATCTATGGAGTTATACTTGAATACTAAATAACAAAGGGATTGAGTTATTTGGGCATCTATGGTGGAACACTAATTTATCTTGATAAACCAACTGTAGCAACTAGGAGAATAAATTAAGCAAGGGTCCACATTCTTGTAAGTCCTCAACAAAATTAATAAGAAACTATACCTTTAATGAGGCTAAATGAGAATAAAGAAATATATGAGGACGTCATAACAGTTTCATATGCATGGAGACCTGAAATTAAACCAAATAAGGAAGTATGGAAGTTTAATGGAAGAAAATTCTTTAGAGGCGAATATGAGGAGTTAATGGAACCATCAACATCTAAAGACTCATAGGTATGTAAGACTGAACAAAAATCAACAGAGGCATTGGGTACTTCTCATTCTATTGCATGCACTCCATTTGATTGCCTTATTAAAAGTACTCCTACTGCTTCCCCTGCTAATTTTAGAGACTCACAAGTATGTAGGATTGAATAAGAATCAACAAATGCAATAGGTACTTCTCACTCTACTGCATGCACTCCCTCTTATTGTCTAATTAAAAGTACTTCTACTACTTCCTTGTTAATTAAGATAATACATTTTATAACAACACCAACATACTAACTACAGAAGTTGGCTCTTTACATTATGATCATAATGATTATCTTACATTATGATTACAATGACTGTCTTAAGGATACTATAAAGGATACATTAAAAGAACCTTATCGGGAAAATTTAAAGGATACTAATACTGAGCTTCATATTCTTAATAAGGAGGCTCCTGATCTAAGCAAAAATTTCCCTTTAATATCAGCAAGCTACACCTCTCCTATTAAATCCCAAAAAGTCATGAATGTCCTAATAGCTTAAAAACAATTAGCAAAAGAAAGCCAAATAGAAAGAAGAAAAGACTTAGCCCTTCACTAAGATAGTAAACATAATAGTATGGAACATTATAGGGATTGACACCCCCTTAAAGAAACTAGCATTAAATCCCTTCTTAGCAAGGATTTTGAAAAAAAAAACTCAAATTGAAATTTCATGGGAGTGCAAATTTTTAACAGCAATTAGGAGACTATTATTAATCATGATTGCAATTATAATGGTAGAATCCTTGTGGCTTTGGACAAAGATAGAATAGAGGTATTTAATACTCAGATCACTGATAAGTTAATTCACATGGAGGTCATATTGAAATAGGAGATGTAAAAGTCTAGATAACATTTGTATATGCCTTTAATCTTGTCTTTTAAAGAGTTTATTTATTGATAAAACTAAAGGAAATAGGAACTGCTTCAACGCACCCTTGGTTAGTATTAGGAGACTTTAATAGTATGCTACATCCTCATAAAGCTAAAAAGAACTATGTAAGGAATTATACTAATGGTTTTCAAAATTTCATTGTCAATATTCAACTAATTGATTTAAAAATGCAAGGACATTTCTTTACTTAAGCCAATAAACTACAAGGAGAAATATTTATAAGAAAAAGATATTGACAGGGCATTAGTTGATGCTAACTGGTTAAGCACTTTTCTGGAGAGCAAGGCATGCTTTAATAATTCACTCTTCTTGAATCCCCCTATGGTGATATAAAACCTTTTAATATGCTCCTAAAACATCTCATGTTAGGTTCAATAACTATTTAGGTAAGTTAGAAGGATTTTAAGAAGCAATTCAGAGAGAATTTAACTATGAGTTTAAGGGAATTAAAGCTTTTATTTATATGAGGAAACCATGTAGAATCAAAGAGGAATTAAAGGCATTTAATATTAGTAATGTCTTTGATACAAGTAAAAATATCAAGAATACATTGGAAAGACTAAGTAAAATTCAAACTCTATTGAGTAATAATCTAACTAACTCACAAATCTAAGCTAATGAAAAAAATTACGTTGTAGGAGTATGCATAAACATTAAGCATTAATACTTCCATGATGCAGTAGAGATCAAAGGTTATTTGGTTAAATGAAGGAGATAGAAACTCTAGGTTTTCCTTGTCTTATCTAAAAGAATCGAAACATAATGATCTCCCTGATTATAAAATCCAATTCCTATATCACTTATCAGGGAAATTTACTTCATCAGGCACACTTTTACTTTTCCAAGACATCAGGGATGACAATTGATGGTTACTCTTCTCCATAAATCCTACAAAAAAAATTGCTAAATAGTGAGTTTCACCTCAAGATATAGATCTATTTATTAGGCTTATAGATAAGAATGAGGTAGAATGCATTCTCTCTTCACCAGCTTTATGACTTGATGACATGAATGCTTTTTTCTTCCAAACAAACATAGGAAGATACTAAGAATTTGGTCACCAATACAGTCTTAGATTTTTCTTCTTTCATTTGAAAGAAATAAGAAAAAGCTTCATATGCCTTACCGTAAAAACATAAACTCCTAATTCCTCAAGGGACTTAAGACCTATTGCATACTATAACAACATTTACAAAGTGATATCCAAAATCCTTGCTAATAGATTAAAATTCATTTTACCCACATACAATTATGCTTTTTAAGATGCAGTCATCAAAGATAGATCACGTGGTTATAACATCTTATAAACATAAAAATTACATAATCATAGCAAAAGGAATGCATGAAAAAATTGTGCAATTAAGATAGACTTTTAAAAAGCTTTTGATTCTATAAACTAGGATAAAAATCCTTAATAACCTTAAAGCCTTTGGTTTCCCTACTATCTTCACTAACTAGATATATTAATGTATTTCTATAGTCTCATATAGTGTTATTGTGAATAGGGAGCGAAAATAGATGTTTAAGGTACAAGGCAAGGTGGGTTTTTTTTCCCACCTTACCTATTTATATTAGTCATGGAAGTTCTAGCTAGACACATCAACCTTGTCACCTCCCAATATCATTCTAGATGGAGGAAAGTAAAAATTATTAGCTTGGCACCTAAGGGTTTATATTAGATTCTTTAAAATTTTCTAAGTTAATTATACATAATTAGAAAATCCTTTTAAAAGTCAAGTGAAAGTTTAAAATAATTTAATAAATAATAAATAAAATAAAATTGAAAGTAAAAAAGATAGGGTAGAAAGGGCGTAAACTAATTTATAGTGTTTCAGTATTTAACTTTACATATATGTCTATTTTCCAACATCTTATTGAGAATTTCACTTTCAACAATGTCACATGTATAACAATTAGTCCCTTTTTCATAAGCTCTAGGGTAACCTTTATCATTTCTCAAATTCATAACTAACACTCCCTTAAAAAGATTTCTCACTTGACCCATACAAAGTGGTGGGCTCATAAAAACTACTTAAAGCATGATGTAGACAAACATCATTAAAAAAAACACTTAAAATGCCTTAAGAACATTTATATATGTGTTTAACTACACTTCAATGCTTTATACACATCACAATACATGTATTTGTATGAAAATTCAGCCAACTAGATATTTATAATCGTTAGATATTATTAAAAATTCATTATTTTCATTTTATTATTGATTTTATAGTCTTTACATCCTACTTCTCACCAATATAAACTAATTGGTCTAGATGCACTAGTAAACCACTAAGACTGGTCAACCAGTCTTATTGAACCAATGGTTAGTTCTACCTTTATTTTGATGATGACAAAGTATTTATACTAATATGTTTGTAGAATTTGTTGTGTTTGTTTAGTATTTAGAGGGTATGTGATGAATAAGTAATTAAGTTAGTAATTTAGTAAAATTTGTATGACTTATGTAAGTCATGAAATAATGTTTTAGATAAAGGTTATGTAAATTGAAGTTGTATGAATTTATTAAGAATGTAGATAAAGTTAATGAAATTGTTTAGATTATTATGTTAAAAAAATTTGGTTAACTAGATGAATTGATTGTGTTAATTTTGTATAATTGTGAAAATGTATTAAGATTTGATTAGTATTGTTTTGTTTATTTTAAAATATGTTGAATTTAGTTAAGAACTGAATAGAATTTGATTTGCATGGATTGATTAATGTTTGTATAAAGTTTGGAAGCTAGATTGTTGAATAAGCTCTGTTGAGCTCCAAAATTGGCACAGATGACTTGGAAAAGGAATTAAGTATACTTATAGAGCTCCAAATTCTATGAAATTTTACAAGATGTTAGAAAAATGTGTCAAGAGGCTACCCACATATTTTCACGTCAATTGGATGAAGAATGAAGAAGATATGATGAAAATATCAAGTGGTGCTGCAAGTTGTTAGCACAGGCATCGGTCGACTAAATGGGCCATAGGGCGACTGAATGGGCCATAGGGTGACTAAATGAGGCATTTGATCTTTCAGTCGACTGAATCAATCCATAGGTCGAAAAAATGAGGCCATCAATGGACTGAATGAGAGATAGGCCAAATGACCCAATCAGTCAACCGAACATAAAGAATGTGCAACAGATAAAGCTTTTAATGAATTATAACATTGGGCAACGGCTATAAACGACTATAAGGCCTCAATATGGGTATAAATATGTGTTATTAGTGTGATTTATGATATGAGAAATATAGTGAAAGTATTGTACAAGTGATTTGAGCTTACTTGGGGTTGTTTGGGAGGATAGTTACATATTTTGTGTTGTACTTCATATATAAGTTTTTATGTGAACCCTTAAACACCTTTTTGAGTCAAGAGTGATATTTTGTAAGTTGTTTTTGTGAGAAGGGTGGTTATGGAAAGTCAATTTGTGCATTTTTTAGGGTTATTCTTAAACCATAAAAGAAGAGTATTGTATGTTTATTCTTAAGCCATAAAAAAATAGTGTTGTGGTGTTATTTTCTACCCTTGAAAAAGAAGAGTGATATGTTATTCCTTAACCTTAGAAAAGGGAGTGAAAGGTTATCTTTAAGCCTTCGTAATGTTGTATTTGATTTGATTGCAATAAGAACAAAATCTCAACAGTGGTGTTGGGGACTTGATGTATGGCAAGTAGATTGCTCCGAATAAGAATAAATTAGTTGTGTTTCTTCTTCCCATTTCTCTTTTATTTTTATGTATTTATATTATAATTATTTTATTTACTGTTTAATTCAATTAATTTAAAATTGTTTAGCTTTCACTGTTAATTAAATTTGTGAAAGACTTATGATTAATAATATAGAAGAAAATTTTAAAAGTCTAATTCAACCCCTCTGAAGTGTCGTATAGGACCAAAAAATATATACTTAAAAGCATTGGTTGACCAGTTGAAATGGTTACTACTTGACTAGTGAATAGTAAAAATTGGTTTTTAACACCACTTAACACACTTAAACATATCAAAATCACTCCAAAATAATTTCTAACATTTCAAAATACTTTCTTAAAACACACACACACACATATAAAACTTCTCTAATGTTGTGAAACTCGGGCTGATTTCACCAAAAATGACAAATTTACCTTGAGCACTATTGCCTGGGTGAATAGAGTGTAAATGATTATACTAAAAAATCACACCAAGTAAATTTTCAGGAAATACTGGAGGAATCACAAACGATCCCACTTAAAATCAAATCTCCTAGACATAATTTTCCTATACATGTAATTTTTTAGCACAATAATTCACTACAATTATACCTGACAATAGCTATTAAATAGACAAATAAAGAACACCAGAATTTAACGAGGTTCAGCCAATTATGCCTACTTCCTCAAATACTACTAAAGTGGTATTTCATTATTTTTAGGAATACAAGTGAAATACTACAAAAGGAGATAAATACTCTTGTTTAATAAAAGATAAGTTTGAAATGAATTCCAAGGAGGAGGGGAGGCTCCTTTTATAGGTTTAGAAGCCGTAACAAATTCTACTCATTTCCAATATGAGATTATGAAATGAGCCACATTATTTGACTAACTAACAAATCTCTACCCTGGCGAATTCCACTTTTTCAAATCTCTCACAAAACTCCTCTTTAGTAGTGTCTTCAAATGCACTTTACAATGCCCATCTTCAATTTTTAGAAATATTGATCAAGTCCAAACAACGTTGAAACCTGACCGCAGTCACCACCTTTTCAACATATCAGCTGGATTCTCAGTAGTCTTAATCTTTTGGATTGTAACTCTACCTTCTTCTAATACCTCTCGTATTAAGTGATAACAAACATCGATATGCTTCGTCCTCGCATGATAAACTTGATTCTTTGCTAAATGAATGGCACTCTGACTATCACAATGTACTTTGACATGCTTCTGTTCAATTCTCAATTCATCAAGCAACCCTTGAAGCCAAATTGCCTCCATCACAGCCTCTGTAGCTTCCATATACTCTGATTCCGTAGTCGATAAAGCAACTGTTGATTGTAAGGTAGACCTCCAACTGATCGATGTCTTTACAAGAGTACACACGTAGCCAGTAGTTGATCGAAGTTTATCTAAATCACCTGTATAGTCGAAATCACAATATCCAACTACACATTGACCGTCTTGTTGATCCCGTTGAAATACTAAACCAACATCTACGGTGTTCATAATGTACTATAGAATCCATTTCACAGCTTGTCAATGCTCCTTGCCTGAATCATGCATATACTTGCTCACAACCTAACTGTCCGTGAAATATTGGGCCTTGTACACACCATAGCATACATCAACCTACCAACTGCATTTGCATATGGTACTTTAGTCATGTAATCTCGTTCTGCATCTGTCTTTGGAGATAAGGATGCACTGAGTTTCATATGAGGAGCGAGTGGAGTACTAACAGGTTTTGACTTTTCATTCATGCCAAAATGTTGTAGTACCTGTTTTAAATATTATTTTTTAGTCAAACACAATCTCCCCAACTTTCTATCTCTACTTATCTCCATGCCGAGAATTTTCTTAGCTTCTCCCAGATCCTTCATTTCAAACTCCTTATTCAACTGAATCTTCAATCTCTCAATTTCTCTTTGATTTTTTGAAGCTATTAGTATATCATCAATATACAGGAGAAGATAGATATAGGATTCATCTTGTAGCTTGCGAAAATACACACAGTGATCATACTTGCTTCTTGTATACTTTTACCCCATTATAAACTTGTTAAATTACTTGTACCACTACCTTGGAGATTATTTCAATCCGTACAACGATTTTTCAAGCTTGCACATCATACTCTCTTTTCCAGCAACTTTAAAACGTTCAGGTTGAGTCATATAGATTTCCTCCTCTAGGTTTCCATGTACAATTGCAATTTTTACATCCAATTGAACTAGTTCCATATCAAACTGTGCTACCAAAGCTAACAAAATTCGAATGGAGGAATGCTTGACGATTGGAGAGAAGACTTTATTATAATCAATTCCCTCCATGTGAGCATAGCCTTTGGCTACCAATCTTGCTTTGTAGCGAACATTATCTTTATCAGAAAATCCAAATTGTTTTGCATATACCCTTATGCATCCAATTGTCTTCTTTCCCTTTGGGAGACTATCCAGCTTCCATGTCTGATTCTTATGAAGGGAATGTATTTCTTCATTCATGGCTATCCTCCACTTATCTTCTTCTAAACTTTAGACTACTTCCATATAAGTGGTAGGAATGTCATCAAATTTCAATTGGAGATGCATAAGCCACCATATTAACATAACGAGCAGGTACTTGAATGTTCCTTCTTATTTTTTTCAATGCAATTGGTAATTGTTGCTATAGAGGTTCTTGGGTTAGAACCTCTTCTTCATCTGGCTCCTTTTCTACCATAGGAGTTTCTACATTTTTCTCATCATTTGCTGAGGTAACAATTCTTCCTTCAAACTCTATCTGTTTTAGAGTATCATCTGTTTTGGAGTACCATCTGTCTGCTTAACATTTTTAGTTGTCACCTTTCTTAACATGATAGATTCATCAAAGGTAATATCCCTGCTGAAGATTATTTTCTTTGACTATAGGGACCAAAGATAATATCCTTTCACATTAAAGGTGATCCCCATGAAAATTTCTTTCTTTGCATGTGGATCCAATTTTGACTCCTTAACATGATAGTATGCAGTAGAACCAAACACATGTAAGGACTCATAATCAGTAGCAAATTTTCCAAATCATTTTTTCAAAGGAGTTTTACCACCAATAGCAGTTCATGGAAGGCGATTAATGAGATGACAAGCATATGTAACACCCTCAATCCACAATTTTCTGTCCAACCCAGCATTAGACAACATAGACCGAACTTTCTCCAGTAATGTTCGGTTCATACATTTTCCACCTCATTTTATTGCGGTGTATCCCTAACAGTGAAGTGTCTGACAATACCTTCATCTTCGCATACTTTTAAAAATGGATCACTCCTATACTCCCCACCATTATCTGTACAGAGGCGCTTGACCCTTCTCCTTATTTGAGTTTCCATCATCTTCTTCCATTTGAGGAAAACTCCCAGCACTTCATCCTTAGTCTTCATAGTATACACCC
>JAOXYD010000136.1:9049390-9059714 GCA_028565735.1 Pinacopodium congolense
AGTTCAATCAAAATGATCAAGATGCTCAATTCACAAATTCTGGACAGATTTAGCACTTAATGAAAGTTCAGCTCAAAATATAAATGTAAGTGCTTAAAAATCAAACTAAAAATACTAGAGCAATATTGACACCTTGTATGAACTAGGAGTAATAAACTTATGCACCCAGAAGTGATTTAAATGATCAAATAGATTAAATGAAGAACATAAAAAAATGGGCAGTTTTGATGTCTTAACAATCCAATGCACACAAATGATCAAATACTTAACCAAAAGTTTGAAACTTAGTACTATATGATTCCTAAGAACCTAAAGAAACATTAACCAATAATTATAAACACAAACAAATAGGTTAAGAAGGTTGAATTCGGATTTAAAAGGGAAATAGTGAAAATAGAGGCTATCTTGATGTATTTGGAAGTTTTAGTTCAATGATAGGTTGAAGTCAAAAAAATAAACTTTTTAAAACAGTGTCATTTTACTCTCAAAATAAGACAAAAGATAAATGGTCCTTATTAACAATGTCTTACCCCATTTTTAAGTCTTGTCCATATTAGGCGTTATTTAAATTATTTTTAATTTTTAATTTTTAATTTTTAATTTTTAAAATATAAAAATTAAAAAATATATTAATACAATAAAAAATTTTAAAAATACATAAATTAATAAAAAATTACAAACCACGTCCCAATTAAACGACCCCCCGTCGACGATATGAATCCGTTCTTGAATATTTGCATTTCGAGGGCCGTTTATTTGAGAAAATCGATCATAAAGCAGCATCGTTCTATTATTATTGTTCGACTGACTGACTTGCTAACTTTGACCACATGAGTATAGTTAGAAGCGCGTCTCTGAGGAAGACGTTGAGTTTTGACTGTATCATCAGCACGTTAGTGTAACATCATTGTCGAGTACGCCAATTCTTTTAGCTGGAAGTTGAAGGTAATACCGATTCCTCGTTTCTCCTGCTTTCAGTTGCGACAGAAGCCACACGTTTTCTTTTCTTCTTTCTTCTTTAGTCTGGCAATTTCAGTTCATAGCCTTTTGAAGAATGAGCGTTGGTCCAAAACACCGATCCAGAGACCCTAAGGGAAAAATTAAACTAATTTCATGTGTATAGCTCTGCTTCGATCGTACCTAAACCGCCGTACGCTTGGGTCTCTCTACAATCTATTCAAACTAGTCCACAATATCATCCAATCCTTTTCTACGTTTCTAACCATGTCCCACTCTACCGACTCCGATCAACAGCCAGTAGAAGAAGTGGGATCTTCTCCATTTGATCCAACTCAGCCCTCAATTCCTGTCTCATACCCGATCAAAACCCTGGAAGAACTCGAATCTCGCGCTTACTTGAACTCCTTTCACTATCCATTCAACAAAGCATCTGTTCCCCTTCAAGGCCCTCTTTCGTTGCCCAACAGGCCCCGACTACTTGTTTGCCATGACATGAATGGAGGTTACTTGGATGATAAATGGGTTCAAGGGGGGACCAATCCTGACGCTTACTCTATTTGGCATTGGTATTTGATCGATATTTTTGTTTACTTTTCCCACTCTTTGGTTACTTTACCTCCTCCTTGCTGGACAAATACTGCTCATAGGCATGGTACCAAGGTATTTCTGGTTCTTTTGCCTCGTATATATATTTATATATATATATATATATATATATTCCTTGATTCATGATGTTCCATATTTTAATCAAGCTCCATAAATAAGGAATTAATGTATTTGATGCTGGTGTCAATGGCATCTAAGGTGTTGGGAACTTTCATCACAGAATGGGATGAAGGGCGACTTATTTGCAATGAATTGCTTAAGACAAGGGAGTCTGCTCATATGTACGCCGAGCGTTTGGCAGAACTTGCTGTTGCTTTAGGCTTCGATGGATGGCTGGTGACTGCTATTTCAAAACTTATTGTTTCTGGCATTATAATTGTCAAATATATTACTGCATTTCTACAACAAACATGTTCAATTCATACGTACATTCTCCTCTAATCCCGGTAAAGACAGTAATTTAACTTAGAAGAAAAAAAAAACTTTGGACTTTCCAATTTGAAGTTAGGCTTACAGTGATCAAATCATCCCCGTGAAAGGGGTGGCAATAGGCAGATTACAATTGAAAAAAATGTTGACTCAACCAACCCTTGGTTTGTTACTAGAAGATGAATTGGAGTTGAAATGCACCAATTCACAGATTGTTAAACGTTCTGATGGCTGTTGACGATTGGGAATTTGCAGATTAATATGGAGATCAAATTAAGTGTGGATCAAATTCCTAATCTGAAAGAGTTTGTTAGCCATCTGACCCAGACTATGCATTCCTCTTTATCTGGTTCTTTAGTTATATGGTAAGTCATTTGTATATCATTGACAATCCAATCTAAATGATTAATTTTGAATGTGAATATATCAAAGGCTATTACCCATTTTAGCCAGTATTCACTCATCAAGCGCCTGAATCTTTTGTGGTATGGAGAGGGAAAATTGGTACAAACAACACATGATCCACAATTGATGTTTAGAGGATTTGGTTATGCAGGTATGACAGTGTGACAAACTATGGAGATCTTAAATGGCAAGATCAACTGAATGAGAAGAATAAATCTTTCTTTAATTTATGTGATGGGATTTTTGTGAACTACACATGGAAGGTATTGGCTTCTCCAGTTTCTTCCATTTGTTAGTTTGATGTTTCTTTGTGGGATTAAATTTTATATATTTGCTATGCAGAAACATTATCCACAACTTTCAGCTACTGAAGCTGGTACTAGGAAGTTTGATGTCTACATGGGAATAGACGTATTTGGCAGGAACACTTATGGTGGTGGACAATGGAATGTAAGTGTTACTTCAATTATTTTGTATATGTAATATGGATAACCTAATATCCAGTCGTCTTTTACAATCAAGGTAAGTAAGGATTTGGGAATTATGTCAAATAAAATCACATGATTTATTTTGCAGAAAATTTGAGCTTTAGTAGGATTCTAAAAAGTTAGTGGAATTAATTTTAGATTTGAAGATAATTAATGTCCTAAAATGTGCATATAGTATTATTTGTCTTTAAAATGATGATTTTATTAATGTTTGGGAGAATATGTTTTCTTTTTATGAAATGTTACGTGTGGTTGAAGAAGTTGTTAATTACCATATTGATTGAATGAATCCTGAAGTTAAAACAGTACAAGTTCCTTTTTCTTAAGGTGCATATTTAAAAGTGATTGAACCTTTTTTTTTTTTTTTTTTTTTTTTTGGTGCCATTCCACCTTTTCTTGATAAACTACAATAATTTTTGGAATGCCAGATAAATATAGCACTCGATGTGATAAAGGGGGACAATGTGTCAGCAGCCATATTTGCCCCAGGATGGGTTTATCAGACTGAGCAACTGCCTGATTTTCAGACTGCTCAGAATCAGTAATTCAATTCTCTTCAACATCTGTGGAAGTAGATTAGATTTTCCTTTCTCATTGCAGGATTTTAATTTTATTACTCTTCTGCACAATCCAAAACCTTCTTTGGCTTGCACAAGTTCATTGGTTGATCCTACTGTGGTTTTGATTTTTCTTTTTTATTTTGATTGGTTTCCAGGGACGTCGACTTTACTTGTACATAGCTTAGAGGATAAAACTTCAGTAACCTACAGCCTATTTCATGCTATTAATTTGTGCGATTCATCAACCAGTACTTTTTTTTTTCCAGTTGGTGGACACTTGTGGAAAAATCATGGGGAAGCATAAACACCTATCCTAAAGTACTTCCCTTCTACTCAAATTTTGATCAGGTAGTGACTATTCATTGCTTTTCCTTTATTCAAGACTGCCACATGATGAAGTTTAAAAGATGTATGAGACCAGAGTCAAGCTTCAGGAAAGATAGATCAACAGGGCTTCCATATCAAAAGGAGAGTAGCAAACTAAAACAGCAAACATTGCTAAGATATAAGTATCCAAATAAAAATGCATGTTACTGATTTGTGTTCTTTTGTTGGTGGAGTTGGTTGTAATCTGAGAATTTGAGAAATTCAAACAAGCATATGAAATAAATTGACTGATACTCACCAAGATCCAGCATACTTTGTCCATGAATGTTGTATGGAAGTTGCTTGATTTTCTCTCTCATTTCATTTTGTGCCCTGAACCTTGACATTTCAACCAATAATTATGGAATCCTTTACACCTACCGTATGCTGCATTAAGAGTTTTTCTGCTCTGAAAATTGTTCACATTGTTTAGGGTTATGGTTATCATACTTCAGTTGAGGGAAGACATGTAAAGAATGCCCCTTGGAACAATTTATCTTGCCAAGGCTTGCAGGTGAGCAATAAAATATCATACTTCTACATAATTTGACATAATCCTTTCCCAACTTGAATTAATTTAATTTGAGAGTTCTATAAAATTTATTCTTGGTCCCCTTTATAGTCATGTAATTATTGTTGAATTGATAGTAAACTTGCAATGTCATTTGTAGTACATTGGTCACATTTTCTGGTTGTTAGACATGTAGTATCCACAATTGTTTAAGGCAGAACAATTCATCACTCCTATTTTCTTATCATCACAATTCTGTAATATTTTTTCTTCATTCAAGCATATGTTGGAGCTGCAAGAGTGCATTTTCAGAAAATTTCAAGTACTAGTTTTGTAACTCTACTAAAATATTGGCAATGAAGACAAAGAAACCAAGTATTTTTGGCATTTTGATACATTATGTTCTTGCATTTAGCTTTGGTGAGTTCAATTTTTTTAGTCCTGTAGCTTTAGCTATAAGCTAATTCCAAACACGGTACAGCTTCCCTTCTTCCCATACTTATCCTGCACTACGCTTATTTTTCCAATTTCTCAAACTTTTTGACAGCCTATTCTTCAGTTTGTTGATGGTCCAACTAAAGATACTATTCAAGTCCTTATCGAGTAAGTTTTGGTTCATGTGCTTGTTTTTACCATACTTTAGATCAATATTCGCATTGTTGTTCCCATAGCATACAATGCCCCACAAAATTTTATCATCACAAATTCCAATAAGTTCAGCGAGTGTGGATTGGCACAAATATGTTAAAGGATAAAAGGGCCGATATAAAGTTGTCCACATACTGTCACAACTGAATTTTAAGACCAAATTTTGCAGCTCTTCTACTGCTCAAGGAACCTAATAGTAGAACTTTATTACTTTGGGCAGATGGCTTCCGAAACCCTAAGGCTCTAATGACTAATTGATTTTTGTCTTTTTATCTTCCCAAAAATCAAACGTAGAGTAGATGGTCCAATATAACACTATGATTTGGGGGTTTGGGTGCAGGCTCCTACCTGCCTCATTATAGGCTGCCCTAATGTGAGCAATTTTTGTCAATGCCAGCTGCAATGAAGCATCATACTCTGGAGGAGGAAACATCAAATTTAAGGGAACTCTTCAAGATGGCACTTGCTTCATAACAAAGCTCTTTCAGGGAGAGGTTATTTTGGATGATATGCCTCTACTTATTACATATTCTGTAAGCCATCTCTTCTGTGTCTTGAAACAAATGAAAAGGCAGTACGTAAAACAGTTAATCTCACCCTATTTCTCTTAAAGCATCAAGTTACCCCCTGTTCCATTCCACCTCAAACAAATTCTGCTGTCATTATTTTTGGTATTTGGTTTCCTTTGGTAAAATGGTGAATTTTCAATATTATATAGGGAACAAGAAATACCATTTATTCACAATTATTGTGAAAAAGATTTTTTTTTAAAAAGGCGAAAGATAAAAATTGAATCTTCTACTTCCATCAACTTGATGTGTGGCAAACTTTGTGATGTGCAGGTGAAATCAGAAGGAGATTCATTTTTGGGCCTCTCTCTTCAGTTCTCTTCAGCCTTAAATGAGAGGACAACAGTACTTATTGCTGCTAGGGGACATAGTCAACTCTGTCGTAAATTCCATAAAGTGATTGTGCCACATCAAGTTAAAAAACTAGAAAATGCCCCAGGATGGGTAATATATGAGGGTGCTGTCCTGATGGATGGACAAATGTTAACTGATATCAATGCTGTATGTTATTGGCAAAAATCTGAAGAGAGTGAAGTGGTATTAGAGTATGAAGGAGAAGACCAACAAATAGTGGCTAGTAGTTCTTCTGAATTCTTTGCATTGCTTGGTCACATTACTATTAGAAGTTCAGGGAAGAACTCAGATTTGCCTCCTTCAGATTCATGGCTTGTTGAGGGTCAACTCCTGAAATGCAGCTCTGTTTCTCAGGGATTCAGGAGTATCAGTGTGAAAATTATTTGGAGACTAAAAGTTGTAATTGGCTATAGGTTCCCCATGTACAATATCTATTTTGAAAAGTTAATTACAGAGAAAGATGGAGATCTAGATGGAAGACTACATGGAAAATTGGAGTACCTTGGGGTGGCACATGTTGAAGCTTTTTATATTTCTGATCTTTCTGTTCCTTCCAGTACTTCTAGTCTCAGATTCATTATTCAAGTATGTGGCATTGATGGAGCATGCCAGAAGTTGAGTGATTCTCCTTTCCTCCTAGTGGATCTTGAAGGTCAGTAAACTTGTTTTTTCAATGCCACTGCTCATGTTTCGTTTAGGCTTGAGCAATGACAAGATTTTATCACAAGATTAGGTTATAATCCACATTCTATTACTTGTTGACATACATTATAACAGATCATTTACTTGTGATTATTTTACTATTAGGTTACTGATATGACCTTGTATGCTCTGCTTTCATTCTGTACTATTTAAGCACGACCACAAAATGTTTACATGATTATCTGATCTTGCCGTATCAAGTTAAGTTTATGATGTGATTACAGACCTATATTTTGAAACGTGGTCAATATATACAACCAGTGCCATTGTGTTAGCAACTAATGCTATATCTATCCGCATGCAATTCAGTAGTGATTACTGCCTCCTGGTGTTAACTTGAATCCTGATTACATAACCGTAATTTACTTCTAAGACAGGACAACTAAAAGTGAAATTCTTTGCAACAAGCCCCAGTGTAATTTGATGTACGAGGTTTTCAATCTCAGGCATCCGCTTACGCATAAGAGGGGCATGCATGATATCTCAATTTCAAGTATTAAGTAGGTCCAAAAAGGGGAGGCACGAAAGTAGTACGATATCAACTTTTAGTATACTTCTACTGAAATTCAAATGAGCAAGCTGCAAGTAGGATACAGAAAATAGTTGGCATGCTTGTTAATAATACAAAATTATCATTGATTGATGATGATAGATGGTGGAAGGTTATCGTTGCTAGGTCATGATGGAATTTCCGAGAACCAATGATTGGAAATGCCAATTACAGGCCAAATACAGGCAAGAGCTTTGACACTTCAAGGTCTAGTACATGCAACTTAAGTGGTGGGAGGAGACAGAGCCAAATGGATGTTGAAAATAAGCAAGGAAAGATAAACTAAGGAGAAAGTTAACATGAAAAGACAAAGGCATATCTCTCTTACCAATTGAAGGAGACAAGAAAGGGTTTTTGAGAATCCCTCCATATCTTTTGAGGGCTCGAGGATGTAATACTTTCGAAGTCAAAGAGGGTTATGGATTCCAAATATCATTCCATATTTGAGTTACCATACTTCTATATTGCTCTTTCTTTTTTCTGATATTACAAGTCACTGAAATGGAGTTTTTTTTTTTTCCCTTTTTGTGGAGCAATTGCCTGTAGTATAAGAAAAGCAAGGGTAATTGGAGTTAATCAGTCGCTTGACTTGACTGGGGAATCATAATCAGGATAGTGGATGTTGACATAATAAACTTGAGGAGCAAATGTATCCACTTTGCTACAGCCAAATAACGCACCACTTGAACAGAAAAAGTAAAAAATTTGTTCCATTTTTTATGATAACTATCACTGATGGAAAGTGAAGTCGATGTTTTGGTATCTTCTGGCTACTAAGAAAATAAGGCCAGTGGAGAAGCTCTGCAATGATCGTTTGGATGTTGTTATGCTTCTTTCTCGTTAGGTATTCTCCAAATGCTGCCATTCATCTGTTCCAGTCTACATCTCATGAAGCGGACGTGTAAAGAGTGTAAGTTGTCATTGTCAGCTTATTGCACTTGTGCCAAAAAGGACAAAAAATTCATAGACCCCACAACTATCGGCGGCTCTAGATAACTAGAAACAACCAATCCTTATGAATGACAGCTTCACAAGGTATGATTATTGATTTACCCCTTTTATGAAGATTAATTATATTTGTACGAGATAGGCATAAATAACAAGAAGACCGACCAGACTATTAGATTTAAGGTTTGTGAAGTTTGTAACTTAACTGTTGATCGTATCTTCAGTTACCATTGTCTTGGCCTAGTTGCCAAATTAAGCATGGGCATCAGATAACCATTTAATTCTCTTCTTGCTAGGATCAACTAAATATCAAGCGATCACCGGAGATATATATATATATATATATATATTTTTTTTTTTTTTTTCGATGCATGTAAGGGACAGTTACTTAAATGGAGGATATATTTATATATTTAGAGGAAGCCAAAAAGCGAGGCGCAAGTGCTTGTAAACCTGAAAATCAGGTTGACGTGATCCAAAGTAGAAACTTTGAAACGCATTCAAACAAATGACAAATCAGAAAATCTTACTTACTCTTATCTTACGTTAAACTACACCCACAGGGATTATCACAGGCTACGGCTAGAAGTTGCCACAAAGGGCTGCACAGAAAGGTGGATTTAATGTGTGGGGGCTTCTCACAATAAACAAAAGTTATCGAAGAATCTTTTTGGTCAGTTGTTGCCTTTTGTCTTCTTCTCCAGAGTCTTAAAATATTGCTCTGATTCGACATATAATTGTATAGAGATGGCTTAAGAAGACATTAAACATGAATTTTACTATTTTAAAAAAAGGCAATTTTCTTGTATACTTCCCATGAACTTAGCACTTCCCTGCACGTGAACCAACTAGAAGAATCTGTGATCAGACTAACAGAGCAGTAGGCGCTTAATCTTGTCCCTTCTGCACTATATGATATTACCAGGTAAAACTGTAACAATGCAATTCGAGATATAGTAATTGGAAACTGAAGCATTACAATAAATCAGCATCATTCCCTCACTAAACTGTAAGCTTTATGCCTTGTTATGAAGAATAGGCACTGCACAAATGCTAACCAATAAAGAGCTTTTGAACCACCGAGTCCTTGCGTTTCCATGAAAGTTAGAACTTTTATATTCGTTAAGCCCCATAGTATTCTTAAAACAATGTAGAAACAATTTATTCATGTATAAATCTCTCTTTAGTAGAAAATAACTAGATGTAGTTATTTTCTACTAAATCTCTCTTTATATTTCTAAGTTTTTGCTTTTGGTACTCATACTCGAGAGAGTGATTCATGAAGAACTCAGTGATTCCCAGATGCAACGTAACAATGACTCATCAAAGAAGCAAATGTATGTGTAATAATTCCACTACTCATTGTTTCTCATTCGTTGATCAGAGTAAACTGGTTACCTACAAGAATTTTTGTCTCAGATTGTTGGAGAAACCACGGATGCCCCCCCTTAATTTGTCTACTGGAATATTTAATTAAGAAATTTCGATCTTACTTCAGTAGTCACATGCTACAGTTGACCTCAATCAAGTCACTAGTGTTGGAGGATTCTCAATCTCAGTTGTTTTTCATAATAATAACATCTGTTATTAAGATTATATCATTAACATACACACACTTCAGCCCTCAAATATTATAATAAGAGACGAGTAATTTAAAACATAAACGAAGTGATAATTGATTAATCATTTACTAGCATGAAAGTTTGGTAATTAAGAAATTATGTCCCCGAAGATGCTCTCTATCTTGAGAGAGTCCTGGATTACATTGCTAGGAGAGGCAAAATTAAGGTACTGAGGAAGTGTGTTTTGGAGAAGAAACGTCCTGTCATCTGGATCCATTTGTGGGGTTGGCATCACTGGTTCATGTTGCATCTGAATGCACAGTATCTCTGCCTGAGCCACCGCTAGTTGCATTTGCAGCTGAGAGACCTGATTTTGCAGGTATGATATGGCTCCAACACACCCATAAACCGGGTCTCTCACTCTTGCGCTTGCTTCGTACACCAAACTGCTCACTGCATCTGCTCTCTGATGAACTGGGAGCTCCTGTTTGACCATCAAAAGTAAGCGTGTCAGATACTGAAACACATGGAACTTAATAAATATGTTTGTGAGTGCGTAGACGTCCAAGGATGTAGTATATCAAAATAATCACAAGAGAAAGCGAGAGAGAGAGAGAGAGAGAGACCTGCAACATTTTGCTGACATTGCTGGCACCAAAGACCTTG
>JAOXYD010000136.1:9059814-9075322 GCA_028565735.1 Pinacopodium congolense
ATGCACTTGTCGAAAAGTTGATCGTGAATAAATTATAATTTTATGAGTTAAAAGATATATTTATTTGAGCTAATTTTGTGTATGATCGACTATAATCACACATAAATCAAGAGATCTTATGCTGCCAAAAATACTTTCAAAAGGGAGAGAATCAAAAAGGAGAATAAAGGGAGAAAAGAAAAAAATTGCATTTTAGTCATCGTCGTCAATCTTCACCAGTTAACAACAATGATTCTATTCATCCTTTTAATTGTTTCTTTTCCACTATGAGTAGCCAATTTGTCTCTTTATAGTCAAAGGATAATTTAATCCAATTTTGAAAGAATTATGAGATCTAATTAATTACCTATATTATTTTGATTCTACGTATTCATATATTTTTTAAGTTAAACAAAATTATCATTTTGATTGATTATACAAGAGGCATATGTTTAATAATTGAAATAATATATAGCTAATTAAAATTTTAGATCTATAATTGTTTGAAGGCTTTAATATTAGTTATAAAATAATGTTTCTATTATGTAAATATATCATCTAACTTAAATAAATCGAGATTGTATGTATGTTAGTTAGAATTGGTAGTCTTTCTAGTGCTTAATGCTACTGAAAAATTAAATATTAAGAACTTATCCAAGGTTATTTATTGATAAGCAAAATAATTCAAAGATCTTCTCTTAGTTATTCACAAAGTAAGGAAAGATAGGTTATTGGAACATACTAATAACTATAACCAATTTATTTACAAAGAAAAGAGCCAATTTCTTATGTTAGTGATCAATTCAAAAAGACTTAACTTAGAATATACCTATTTATGTTGATTCTTTACTTGTTTCGATTTGTTATTAGTTAGGTTCAAGTTAGCTAGTTTAATATTAAAAAAATCCTTTTCTTTTATTTGTTTTGTTGACTTTTAAAAACTAATAAATCAACCTAATCTTTGTGAAATATGACCTTACTTATCATTATTTACAAGTTTATTTTTGTAAAGTAGGAATTTATTTTTGTTGGATTGAACACCCACCGTGTTCTCAAAGTGTCTTTGCAAATTAAGCACATATGACATCTATGCACTAACTTAACAAGGAGTGTTGAAATTCTAAAATTGAATGGATTTAATTATGAAGATATTTTCTTTATAATTTGTGAGATTGTATAGGTATACTGTAGTCTTGGTTTCTTTATTTAGAATGAATTACACCTAGCCATTTATTTGTACTAATTAGCTCTTATTTTTATCAATCTTCTTTTATTGTATATATATGTATCTTCTTCTTACAATTAAGATATCCAAAAACAAAGAGTATTTTCTTTTACATATTTCAAGTTTTTCCTTTCAAGTTTGGCCTCATTAAACTATATGAATCGTACCCAATGTTTTAAATACCGTACCGGTACTAGTACCAAATTTAGTTCTAAAACCGTATTATATCGATACCGGTCAATACCGGTACCATTTCGGATAATTTTAAAAATTATAAATTAGTCTCTAAATATTATAAAATTTATAAAATAATCCTCTTATATATAATGGTATACATTTTTAACTTTACTTTAACTCAACCTTAGAAAATTAACAATAATACGAATTTGATATATTAATAATCATATCTTTATTTTTATTAATTGTAAACATTAACTAATTAATATATATTACGAATTATATATTTGTAATATATATAAATAAATAAAAATTTTAAAATCAAATATTTATTTAAAAGAAAATGTTAATTTTTTATTCCTATAATATATTTAGATTTAAATATTTTTTCATACTTCTATAAATTTTGAGATTTTTAAATATAAAACATAAAAAATAAAAATCAAGTAAAAACCCATATTACTTGAGTTTTTTTTAGGTATCTTTTGTTTAGATATAAAAGAAAAGAAAAACAAAAGTAGGAATAGATTGATTTTGGAAAAAAAAATATCATTAATAATTGTAATGCATCAAAAGGCATCAAGTCAAAATGCATCATGTTCCAAAACAACTAGGTAGAAACAACTAAAAATAAGAATAAAACTATAAATATTTAAAGTGAAAAAAAGTTACTAAATATTAAATAAAGCAAAACATTAGTTCTACTTTCCAAAACCATCTTATTTACTTTTGCTGCATTCATCCCTCTCTCTCAACTTCCAAGCTCCTGCATCTCTCTCTCAGGCTCTCTGTCTCATTCTATACTCTCTATCAAACATCTCCATCTCCATCTCCATCGCCTCTCTCAAGTTCTCTCTCTCTATCTATATTCTGTCTCTCTCAAGCACCTCCGTCTCCATCTCCATTATCTTTTTTTTTTCTCTTTTAGTTGTATTCTCAAATAAATTAGATCTAGAGAGTAGGAAGTGCTTTCTGGGTAGATCTAACCAAATCTACAAAGACACGGTAGAGCAGTAGAGAAAGGGGACGGATTTGGGTATATTTTGGTTTTTTTTTTTTTCAGTTTACTCTTTGGAACGGGACCGAAAACATAATACCGGCTGGTATTAGCTGGAATGACTGGTACTGGCCAGTATTTTTCCACGAAAAGATAAAGCCTAATACCATTTCGTTTTCGTACTGATATAGTACATTCTGATCAATACTAATTAGTACGGTACGTTCCAGAAGAGAATGGTATTAAACACATTACTTATACCTTGACATGAAAAATAGTTATTTCACAATTACTTGACAGTAAAGAGAATTGAAAACATTGTCTTGTGATTCCATAACAAAGAAAATCTTTCTGTTAAAATTTTGCAATAAATTGCAAATATAAACATGTTCTATAGCTATATGTCCTAATTTAATTTTTTTAAAATTCAATGAAGTATCTGAAAATATAGTGCTAAGAAACTATTCCACTAAAAAAAATTCTAGTACGTTGATAGAGGAGACTCATTGGATAAATCACACATGAGACAAGCAATATATTAAACAATTATCCGAAAATTTAAACTAATGGGTGAGGCCCACCAAAAGAATCATTCATTAGACAAATAATATGTTTAAAAAAAAAACCATTAAGTCCTTTCATTCATACCCTTACTTATCGTTTAACAAAATATCTAAGTTCCTACTGTAAGTTTTATTATTACTTTGCACCCTGTTATTAACACCTTGAATAAAAGGCAAAATGTGTCGAAAATACCAGTAAGAGTTTACTTCGACCTTTTTCTGAGCATCGAGATACATATCACATTTTTAAGCAATGTGTTAAAAAAATCATTTTAAAAACCATGTTAATGTTTAATGAGTTTAGATTATTCATATGTGACGTGACATAGACTCAATTGACATCCCAATTATTAAAAACTAATAGAAACCTAGCTTTGATAGGTTTTAAGGTACTATTAATACCTTTTCAAAAACTTTAAGATACAATGTCACCCCATAAATAATCGCAAAAACATAAACTTTTAAGAAATATTAAGGTACGATTTAGACCTGATCCTGGATAAAGTATAAATTATTTTAACATGTTTGATTTGACATTAAGAAATCATTCAACTAAAAAATTTTAGTTGACAGACGAGGCCCTTTAAATGAATTGTCTATTAGGCAAACACCTTGTTATATGACCATTTAAACCAATAACTTAAACCTATCAAATAGATCATACAGTATTTTAATATGTTTGATTTCATGTTAAGAAATGATTTACCCAAAAGTTAAGTAGATGGGTGACACTCATTAAATAAATCATATATTATTTGAACACTTAATTACATGACAATCATTTTAGTAGTCTTTGAAACCTTCATGTTTTATATTGACTAACTTACTCATACATATCATTAACTATTTATTTCTGATGTGTAGAAACAATTTAGTTAATACTAATCATAAGAACCACTAAAATAATTCCTTAACTTCTGTCATTGTTTTCATATGCCCCTCACACACCAATGTAAACAAATTCAATGTATCATAAATCAACGAATAAGCATAATAACGAGGGTGGTAGCATTTGAATCATATGATCTTTTTGGACACAAATCTCTGATACTATATTAAAAAAATCATTTAAATCAGCTAGTGGATAAACTTCCTTAAATGAATTATAGTGGAGTAGTGGAGTACTAATATATATAGGTAAAGCATAACAACAAATGAGTGATTGCTTTTGTACTCGTAATTGTGATCGTTATATATGAAGAAATGAGTGGTTCTGTTGCTCGTTGTTTCTCTTTTTTTTTTTACATGCCTTAGATTTTTGTAGAGTCCATCAACAGGCCCTTAATTTGTTTAGCGGGGAAAAAGAAAATTCGAGTTCGGCTCACTTATCACATGCCAGAGTTGACCTGATCAAGTTAATTACTACAACTTTAAGATTCACAAGTCACAATCGCGGTTGTTTTTCTATGATTATAGTCATCTTATTATCTAACAACAAGAAAGCACAACTTTTTCACTCCTAAGAATTTAGAAAAAAAAAAAGGGAGACGAGAGAAAAACATTAGTGAAATGATAATTGATTGTTCATACAATAACATGGAATTTTTACGTTTAAGAAATTATGTCTCAAGGGATACTCTCTCTTTTAAGAGATTCGTGAAATGCATTGCTGGGAGAGGCAACATTAAGGTAGTGAGGGAGGTCACATTCGGGAAGAAACAACTCGTTATACGGATCCATTTGTGGAGTTGGCATCGTTGGTTCACTCTGCATCTGAATGGACAGTATCTTTGCCTGGGCCACTGCTAATTGCATTTGCAGCTGAGAGACCTGATTTTTTAGGTAAGAAATGGCTCCAAAACACCCATAAACCGGGTCTTCCACTCTCGCGTTTGCTTCATACACCAAACTGACCACCGCGTCTGCTCGCTGATGAGCTGGGAGGTCCTGTTTAACCATCAAAATTCAGCATACGATATACCAAAAACATGGACTGAACGTATAGATATGCTTTTAGCATGTATAGACATTGAGAAAGGTAGAAAGAGCGAGTTAGAGACCTGCAACATTTTGCTGACGCTGCTAGCACCAAAGACCTTGTGGACAATGGCAAACTTGTTGGGATCATCAGAAGGAAAGTAAGGAGCAAAAATGCAGTCCTTAGCACATCGACGTCTAAGCAACTTGCAGGAAGCGCAAGGCGACTTTCCACCCATGTTAGCTTTTGTGTTGAAAAGTGTAGGATAAGTTATGTGGAGAAAGAAACGGAAGAAAAGGTATCTAAAGTGTCATGATAAAGAAGATGACTAGAAAACTCTGGGAAGAATGAGATGTGAATGGTGGTATTTATAATGGCCATGAAAGTTTACAGCGTATGAAATATAGAAACTGTTCAAGAACGATAATGATTCTACAAATGAATTTTCGTTGCTTTAGTAAAAACATGTAGATGATTAATCATTTCGTGCTCCAAGAAGTTCTTCGAAGTCTTGGCGGCAGTTCTCGGGGATGAAAAGCGACTTGACCGTGACCTATTATTTTCACTACTCATGATCATTTCGGTATTGTGGCCACAACTGGGGAATGAATGAGAAGATGAAAAAAGTTAGAAGAAAGGATTTATTTGGACAAAAATACGATTAGAATTAACGGGTTATATATCTATTACCCATTGGAGTTGAGACCGATTATTCAGATAAACAAAGGGAAACTAATGAGTTCAGATATTAACAAACTGTATAGAAAAGTTGATATATCGGAAAAATATTTTGATTGATCTATTAACAGCAATCTATGCCAGCAAAATTAGTAATATATCAGAAAAAATTGGCACAAGAACTCGTGGATACACTGCTTGATAATGGAATGTGGACAACCAATTCAGGGGCACGTAACGGTTCACTGAAGTAATAAGTTCATTGGCTGTATTTTATTTAGGAGAAAACTAGGTAGTCCGTTAACCATGGATTTTCCGGGCCCACAAGCCCACTTATTTTATAATTTAATAATTATTAAATATTATAATAATATATTCTTTAATATATATTATTATTTTATTATATATGTTCTCCGGCAACTTTAAATTGTCAGGGATGTAGTGAGACCTATTTATTTATTATGATTTTCTTTTTGGTTGATTGAAGTTAATTAGAATCTGAACTCTACAAAATATAGGAGAATTATTTTTTATTAAGAGTTAAATTACTATATTAATTAATATAAAAAAATAAAAAAAATAAATATAAATGACACCATAATCTAATGTCTTGAAATTTTGAATTGAGATATAAAATGACACCATAATCTAATTTCTTGAAATTTTGAATTGAGATATAAAATGACACCATAATCTAATGTCTTAAAATTTTGAATTGAGATATAAAATGACACCATAATCTAATGTCTTAAAATTTTGAATTGAGATATAAAATTTATTTTATATATGAATCACTCCTCCATCAAAATAAAAATTAATAAAATTTAAATACAGTAATATCAACTATAATTAAGAATTAAAAATAATTTCTATATAAAAAGGAGAATGTAATCCAATGTTTTAAAATTTAAATTAAAATATAATATAATTTTTATATATGAATCACTCCATCTCTAAAATGGATACTTATAAAATTTAAAATTTTTATATAGTTTGAATGGACACAAGTTTTTATAAGTTTCAACTAATGTTTTTTAGATTTTAAATTGAGATATAAAATATAAATGTATATATATATATATATATCAATTTATTTTTTAAATGAAAATTTAGTAAATTTTAACCCTTTAAACATATTTTTAATCTTTAATTCCGAATACCTTTCGGTTTATTTTTATCCATGTTAAGTTTCCTTCTATTTTTCTAGGAACAATAATTATTACTCTAGACTGTGCAAATTGAAGTTAACTCTTTTATTTTAAATCCAATTTTATTGAGGACACTGAACTAATAAAAGCCTATTAAAAGGGCTCTCTTCCCGCAAAAAAAACTAATTTCTTTCCCAAGGAAAGTTTGTCAAACTTATATTAGTATTTATCAGAAAAGCTTTGAAGTAATTCATGTTAAGTGGGAAACAGGCGGTTGGGATTTGTTTTGTGATTTTGATTTTTTTAAACATAAAATTAAAATAAAACATTACAGAAATTAAAAAAAATTAATACAACACAAAAATCGAAATAGATAATACAAAAATTTTATAAAAATACACAAAATTTAATACAAAAATATAAAAATTACAATTAAAAACTGAATCAAACGAACATCAACTAAAAAATAAAAATAAAGACGCCATCTACAAGAAAATTGTAACGCCATAAAATTAAAGGTTTGATTGCGCGAAAAATAGTGTATTAAATGCTATAAGAACGTAGAAATGAAATTTTGGTATGGTAGTACAACAATAATAGTTAATATTAAATATTGTATCAAATAATATTTTTAAATTATGAAATAATTTTTAAATTTTATAAAATTTACTAAATAATTCTTTAATATATTATATTGTATAAAATCTAAATTTATTTTAACTATGTCTCAAAAAATCATAATATAATAAATAAAATATAATAACAACAATTTTCTTCGTTCCTATTAATTTTTAAAAAATATATAAAATAGTCTATATATTTTATAAAATTTATTAAATAGTCTCTCACAATATTATATTATATAGAATCTAACTTTACTTCAATCTTATCTAAAAAAAATAGATATAATATAATAATAATTATTTTTCATTCTTATTAATATTAATTTTTTATATATTTATTACATAAATAAAAACTTAAATTAATATAAAAATATTCAATCATATATGATACAGATATAATTATATCAAAATATCATAAAACAAGAACAATACATAAAATTATAAAAGTATTAATAAATATAATCCTACAAAGGAACTCCATAAATGGAGCTAAACCTTGAAATAAAAATACTTATAGTTAGAAGTTTTATATTTATACATGATACATAAAATTTAACATATATATCAAATTTAAGTGAAAAAACGATTAAAAACTTAAAAAACTTGAATCGTGATTTCACTTTATATCCGGTCAAATTGTATTGACTCTAACTTTCATTTGATATAAGATTATCATCATTAATATGAGTTTCATCATAACCATCATTCAACCTTCATATACTAAATGACCTATCATTTTTTTTGCAACTAAGATTTTCTTTTAAGTCACTCTCATTTAAAAGACTTAGTTCTTCAAAAATTTAATCTGTTAATTAATATGATACAAAAAATTTTAAATTTAAATTTATGAAAATATTTGTTCTACTAAAAGTGCTATTAAACAAATAAAATAAATTTATTATTAAATTTTAGAAATTATTTTGAACTTAATAATGATCGCAACATTATAACATACCCTTTTTAGAAATTCAAATTGTATTTATTAAAAACTAAAACATTTATTCTTTTGAGTTTCAGTTTGTTGCTCTTCTTAGAATAGATGAATTTAAATATACTCTAATTCCTTTTACATCCACTAATACTCACACATTGGATAAGAATTGAATTACAAACATTTGTAATTTAAAAACATTGCTTTTAAAGTAGTCCCATCAAATAACTATAAGACAACAAAAAGAATCTTATAAATAAAATTAAGTAATGGGTTATTTTAAACAAGTAATAAAAGTGAAGAAATTTATGCTTAAATTAAGTTTATCGCTTTACCATATTGCTACAGATAGCCCAAAAATTACTATAAGCATCCGTATATGCCACAATTTATGAGTTAAAAGGTCTTGTATCCCATCATAAGCATCTATATATCCCACTATTAACTTTAGTTTTCTTTGTGAAATTAGGTTTAAAATGGACACTTGAATTTAGAAATACTTTAACAATAAATAAGAAAGACTAAAGTTATTTTTTTTCCATCTCTTATTAATGACAGAAAAAAGGAGTATACAAAAAAGATATATTCTTCAAATTAATCTCTATTGCTTCCTTTGTCCTCTTCTAACAATATAAAAATATCCTATTTAGCCTGCTTTTCACTATTTTCTAGATGAAGTACTCTCAATAAAAACTAACAAATTTAATTGATAACCTTCAATTTTGCACTAGACTCGATATGCTGAAAATCGACCCATTTATTACTTATGAGCATTTGTCTTAACCCTTTCTTGATTTGTACAAAATTTTGAAATCATAAGAAATTAGTTGCTAATGTCGTAATAGTAGGATGACATAGGTCTTTACTATTTATGAAATCTCTTCTCATCAAATTCAATACCCTTATATAATTATAGATGAACTTTGTCATTTAGGGCCTGTTTGATAACGATTCGGTTTTTAGTTTTTCTAAACGCAAAAATTGAAAAATAAACATCACAGAAATTAAAAAAACAATAAATTAATACAACACAGAAATTAAGACAAACAACACAGATATCCATAAAAATATACAAAACTCAATGCAAAACCATAACTAAAAACTGAATCAAACGACCCCTTATTTTGCTTTCTATATAGTCCCATCAATCACAATAATATATCTACCATCTCCAAAATTCTCTAGCACTAAATTAGTATAATGTGTAGCATAAGAAGTCCAAAAGAAAGAATTATACCTATTAAGTAATCTCTTTTCAACAGCTTTATAAGCAACATTATTGTCAATGATAAAATGAATAAAGTTTTCAAGTCTAACCTCATCTATAATTTCATTAAAAATCTTAAATAAAGTATAAGTATTTCTTATAGGACTAAATACATTAATAGACTTAAAAATTATTATAAAAAAATAAAAAAATTTATAATGGGTTCTTATCTTCTATTTATCCAACCATCATATATGATTAAATACCCATAAGTAGCTCATGTCATTCTTCTCTCATTCAAATAATTTTTCATTTCAAGAACATAACTATTCAAAAGATTACTTTTATAGTCATTAATTGAAGAAACTTTATATCTCAAACCATAAGAGGCAGTAACATCTCCCATAGATTGGTAATAGTAAGAGTTGGTTGTATTGAAGGATACATTTGCATCATACTACCATCTATCCATTATCATATCTTTATTATAAGTTACTTCTTTTGATTGTAATGTACAATGAATTGAAGGATGAGCTCTAGAATTTATTTTTGGAGCTAAAAAATTAGATGATGACCTTCTTCTTTTCCTTAAATCAGTTCTACATATACCACTCCCTTCTTATTGGATGGAAGCAATAATATCACCACCATTGCAAAATGAACTTCCAATTCGTATTTCATAATTCAATCTCTTCCTTTTATCTTTCTCTACCTAATACTCTTTAAATAAGAATTTCATCTTCCATTTCACATTATGGTTTACTTTCTTGCCAAATTTCATATAACCCTTTATACCAGTTAAATGTCTCTTCAATCTAGTGATTCTCTCGTCTATTAAATATTTTTTAAAATCAAATATATTATTTGATTCCTCAAGCCAAAAACTATTATTTCATGAATTCATGTTGAATTATCAAATCTCCTAAAAGAAATTGAATTATTATAAGTACTTCTCTTTATTTACCTTTAAAAATTAATATAATTGATTAAGTATAATAAACTAATTGTAATTAGTAAACAAACATAAGTCATTACATACACTCAATTTATGTCCAAAGTAGCTTAGCTACAATTGATGATTCAACTAGCATAATTTTACTTTCAATTTCATTAAAATAAATTCAATTTATAAAAAATTTGAATAATTTCGCTAGAAATTGAAAAAAATTCTATATTCTATATGCCTAAATTAGAAAAACCTAAATTTGACATAATCAAATGTAATTGATGATTTTACTAACTTCGTTTTATTTTAAATTTAATGGAAATATATTTAATTTTGAAAAAAATTGAAGAATTTAACCAAACATTTAAAAATCCCAATTCTGAAATCATAATTCTATCAAAATTTGAATTTTATTCAATCTATATGCATCATATAAAATTAAACTTCTAGTAATGTTTAGAAATGATGAATTAAACACTAATTGTTAACTAATTATATAAAATTTTGCAAAATTTAAAAATTCCAATTCTGTCAAGGTTAGAGATTTACAAATTTCAACTGAAATTTTTTAAATTAGTTGATGCAAATGAAACCGAATATATAAAGGATGTCAAAGAACCAAACCCCACAACTAAAATCCCGCTTAAAATTGAAAATTTCTTCGAAGAAGAAAGGGAAGTCACAGATGGATAAATAACATAATTTTATGATTATTTAAGGAGTAAGGAGGAATAATTCAGTTATTGGAATAAGATGAATGATAGAAATGAAGATTCCAACTCAGATTTGTTGTATTTATTGGGAGAAAGAAAGATATAATCATTTAGAAAGAAGAGAGAGTGAAAGACTAAAAGATGGAGAAGAAAGAAAGAAAACGAAAGAAAAAGAAAGTGTTGGGTTTTGATTTTTCAGAACATCAAGCGATTAAGGTTATGCATTAGTCGATCAATGTTCTAAAAATTTTTAGCATATTTTAATTTAGATCGTCAAAAATTTTAATATTTTATTTTATTCCTAATATCTACCAGTATTTCAAATAGTAGCCTGATCTAGTACTATACAAAAATGTATCATTTTAATCAATATGTGTCGATATTGGTCGATATGACATAATTTTTAAATCACTTGTAACAAGTAATAGATTTAGCATGTAGGTCTATGTACTTGAAACCCTAAATAAAGCTAAGAAACTCTGTGCAACTATAACACCTAGTCCAATTTTAAACCCAATTTATTAGCCAGCCTAACCCACTCATAACATTGGTTTAAAAGAAACCTTCCAGAATTCTTTACACTTTTCTATTTCCCTCTTTGCTGTGTTATTTTTTTTTCTTTTCTTGCTTATCAAGCATGTAAGCTACTGCCTCTTTTATTAGGAATCCACCTTATTATCCATTTCTTTTCTTCCTCTCATTCTTCGGCTTTGTTTTTCTTTCCTAATTCAGACTACTCATATTTTACTTGTGTTGTTGAAGTCTTTTGTTGCTATTATTTCTCATATGGCATTCAGAAACTCAAGCTACAGTTGGTTTCAAACTAATTATTCATGAGTTTTAGACAAGAGTGAATAAGAGCTAGGAGACCTTGATGGACTTATAGGTGAGTTTTGTTTTAATTAGGCTTTTGTAGTTTGTGCTTTGTTTGAAGTTGAATCTAAATATACTAATGTTGATTTTGGGTTAAATTACAAGTAAATATGGTATATAAGAGATAGTTGATGCCAATTTTAGACTTCATTATTAGATGGAGCTCAATCATCAGCAGTAAGTCATTCAATTCTATTGATGATGTTAATTTTGGTTTGGTTTTCTTAGAATGTTAGAATATATGCGATTGTATGCCTATTAGGTGAAGAAGAGAAGAACGAGGCTTAAGAAAGAGAAGAGAGTGTCGAGTGAGGGAAGGGAAAAGAAAGAAAACCAAGAAAAAGAAATTGGAAAAATAATAATTAAAGAATTAAAGAGGATATTTTAAGGTCAATTTTGGAATCTCAAGAAAATAATGGAGTTACTTTAGAAACAAGGGAATTTTAGGGATATTTTTTAGAATTATAAAGAAGTATGAGGGTAAAACTGGAATAAGGGATTTATAAGGGTATTTCAAAATTTTTTAAACAATTAAGGATAGAATTGGAATATTAGTATAAAAGATATATTTTGGTGATTTTATGATTTCAAAAGGAGTATTTAATAAAATTTGGAGATTACCTTCGTGAATTTGGAATTTTATTTAATTTTGAAATATTAGTAAAATTGAACTAAATTGATTAAATTGAACTTATTGGACTTTTGTGATAAAATATTATAATTATGATCAAGGTATATGATTTAAATTATTATATGAAATGAATGGAATTTGAAATTCTTCTAAATAATTCTTTGTATAATTAAAATGATAAGTTGTCATGATAACATATTTATCGTAGAAATATCTAATTGTGTCAATTGTTGGATTAATGCGCTTACATGTTAGATATTGATAGCATGTAATGGGATTATTTGAATAATGAAAATTTTCATAATTATTACCTAATTAAAAAAGTTATGATATGATATAATATTTTCTTAAGGTATGAACTTGAACAAATGTTGATAAAGGATAGTTAGCTTGCAATGTGATTATTTGATTAACTATTTGATCAAATATTTACCTTTATTTGTGAATTGATGGTTTGTGTTATGACTTGTCAAATTAGTCGAGAAATTATAAGTTACAATAATTGATTAGATTGATTATTATTGTTGTGAGACATTGCAAATTTTTACATCATGAGTATCTTTACTTTTAAACTAGAGGAATTCATCAGTAAGAGATGGAATTGATTATGATTAGCGATAAATTATCGAAGGAATCAAAATGAGGATCAGATTGGTTAACATGTTAAGATTTATGAGTAAAGAGATAGGTTACTTAGGTCAAGTATATTCAGTGATCTTGGATTGATATGTATTGTGATATATGATTGAGATTGAGATGATATGATATTGATGTGAGCTGGACCTCTATGTTGAGCAGTGTCATGGCATTCTGAGTCTCAGGGATGAAGTTCTTACTGATTTGGCAGTTTACTCTTTACCCATTCACCTCTTATCCGTAAATATTTTTTCAGAAGTTATACACGTTGATAGACTCTAGTTTGCAATTTAAATTTCAATTGTTTCAGAGGTGAGCTAAAAATATAGCTATTTGAAGTTTTGATATTTTTTTGTGAAGATATTCATGGATAATTTTGTAATTAAAATTTTTGAAGTGCTACCCCAAATGTTCCCAAACATTCAATTGCCCAAAGAAAATTCTAATAAAAATGGGAGGTTTTTACTCGCACCATATAATGAACTGTGGAGTACGGACCTTCAAGGGTTCGATCATGTCTATTTTCTATTGTCAAAAGGGAAATGCCCAAGTTTTCGTCATCTAGAACAATCGCTCCCATGTTATCTCCAACAATCTTTTTTAGTGATTAAACAAACTCATAATGTCTTTTATTATATATTTAGGCAAAAAAATTAATCAAAGTAGCCTAAGACGGTGCATTCTTTATATGTTTAATTGTCTCGTCTTACACTTTCAAGGGCTATAATCAAATTAGCCTAAGACAATGCATTTCTTTCTATTTTTTATTATCTCGTCTTGAACTTCCATGGGCTTATCAATGGCCACAATAATGAGAATCAATTCAAATGATCCAAATTTTCAGTAACATTGTGGGATGTTCTGAAATTTTGCCTAAGATTTCAAAGTCTTGATTCTCCATATAATCACAACATCTTTTTAAACTTTATTTCTTTAGAAAATTTTATAATTCTTCTGTAATTTTAAGAATTTTTTAATAAACTATTTAATTTGCATAGAACCTTGACTGTTACTTGACATGCAAATGGTAATCATGATGAGGTTCATATTGCCTGTTAATTTATGCATTTATGACCCAGGATTAGTTGTCACTCTTCCAACAAGTGCCTCTAATTATAATAAACATGAAAGCTATTCCATGTATCCATATGTGTATGTTCGGTTTAGGGTATTGTCCAGCAATTGTATGCAACCATGCTTAAGGGCTCACCTCACATGAAGTTTCATAACTAGTTAGCTAGATTAGTAACAATATAGCTAGGTACTGGAGAAATACTGTGCAAAAGGCTTAGTCTAAGTGCCGAAAAATGAATATTATTTATGATAATTGAAAACACAATACTTCACCCAGAAATTAATGACAAACATGAAATTCATTTTCTTTGGGGTTTTAGTAAAATGAAATACAATTAGAGATAGATTAATATTTGAACATGTAGGACTTGTAGAACCCCTAACTATGTTCGATTGACATTTAATGTATGTCATATGATTCCAAGCTTGTTTTCCTATGTTCCAAAGAAAAACAACAATCTTTTCATTATAAGTTGGTTGCTCTTATGATTTATGAATAAAGCCTTCTCATTGTGCATTTTTAACATACAATTGCATATATGTATGAGTATATATTATTAAAAGTAATCATCAACTTTAATGTAGTAGTTGTCCGAGTGTATGGAATTGTTAGCCTAATTAACTACTATGTGGTGTGTGTGGAGTAAGTGGTGTGAGTATGGTGTACGTATATATGAAGTCAGTGAAAGCATATGCCTTGTTTTAAAGTGTAACTCACTTAGCTATAAATAGGTGTGTCACATAAGCATTTAAGCATCCACCAAAAGAAGAAACAAGGAGTAGGAAATAAGAGAGAGAGAGAGAGAGAGAGAAGTGAGAGCATTTGTAAAAATGAGTAGTATAGAAAATTTGTTAAGTGTGTGAGATTTCTTTTGTAAGTCTTCTAAAGAAGTGGAGTTGTAAAAGTGTCATGTTACTTAATAGCAATTATTTATTCGACTCTATCTCTGAATTTTATTTAACATTTGGTATCAAAGTCAATGTTTGAGAGAAGTTTAATTTAATTAATATCAACTATAGTAGAAATTAACAGTTCAATCAGTGTTATTGAGAAGCTCAATCATTCAAATTATAGAGATTGGAGTTTGTGCATCCGATTCTATTTAGAAGGGAAAAATTTGTGGGAGCTGGTAGATGGGACAAAAGTGGAGCCACCTATGGAGGCCGATGCCCTTAAAAAATGGAAGGT
>JAOXYD010000136.1:9075422-9091393 GCA_028565735.1 Pinacopodium congolense
ATGGTTTTAATTGGTCACATCACAGTAACTGAACTAAGAACTTCAGTACATTTACCTTCTTAAATATATATATATATATATATTACTACGCAGCTTAAATTGTAATTACCTTAACATGCTCTATTTGACCACCGTCTATATTTACAATTTATAATTCTTTTTACATTTTAACCAACTAGCTTAGATTTAAGAGTATGTTTGGTATTATTTTTTATTTTTATTTTTTATTCTTATTTTTGTGTATTAATTTTTATGTATTTTTTTAAGTTTCTATATTATTTTTTAAAATTTTTATGTTGTATTAATTTATTGCCTTTTCAATTTTTATATAATTTTTATATTTAAAAAAATAAAAAAATTTAAAAATTAAAGTGATAACAAACATGCATAACGTCCTAATCAATAAGGAATTGGTGATATTCATTTTTATTTTTATTTTTTAATAAAAAGTGATCAAACTATATTAATTATTATAGGCAACGAACAATTAGAAAGGCTGTATCTCAAAAGACACGGCTTGCTTTCCCATGGGAAGGAAAGTTCGTAAAACTTGTACTTCACGATAAAAGCTTACAACTTCATGTTAACTAGGAATAACATAATTTTGGTCAACAATAAAAGAGGGGGTCCCTACAACAAAACGATAAACGCTAGGGAAGGCATAGAACCAACGATTCCTGTTGACCGCCGCCAAACCGTGTTCCCTGTAACTCCTCCACGTCACGATCTTCTTTGACTGTTCTTCATTGTGCAGAATAGAAATGGAACTGTGGCGTGTACGTATAGGTGTTGGAAGTGATTATGATTAGGGTTACAACATACAATGACTAGACTTAGCACGTACGATGTATTTGCAAGAAACCCTAGCTAGCTAAGCTAGCCCAAGTACGTGTGAATGTTTGTTTGTTAGAGACAACATTCACGTGAAACTCGGGCTCAAACACAAGAAACCTCATAAAATTTTTTATTTCGACTCGTGTCAAATTGACTTGTGTGTAACCGTGTTCTTACCATTTTCCTCGTCCCACATTCTGTAGAAATTTAGTGAAACTCTTTGTTTCTTGTCATTGTATAAAGTGGGAGATCAACATAATCATATCAGCCCATGCTATGCCCAGATCGTTCTTGTCATTCAAATTTCAAAGAGTTTTGTCTTCTTTCGACTTTTGATGGTCGGCGTCAACTTACCTTGAGTTGGTAGTGAATGAGCGTGATGAGAACGTCAAGAAGCATGCCTAAAATTACAATTTTTCATGCGTCCGAGTAGAGTTTCTACAACTCGTGCAATATATTTCGTACTGCAAATCTTTTTCCTTTTTGACTTTTTTGCTATAACAGTTCCAACATCATGATCAATTTCACGTTAGTTTTTGCGTGATTATCACGTAGGATTAGCTGTAAATATTCCAACAAGAGTCGCTTCTCATGAAAAAGAACAACATAGTGGTAAAGAAGAAGAGGCCCATTGTATATCCAAGACAGCATACTGTCCAGGAGTTGTACATATGGAGTCATGCTTGGGACTCATCCTCACATGACGTTTCTTTATTAATTAGCTGGAGATGTTAATCAAAGCTGGGAGGTTGAATATCGAGAGGTGATAACTGAAAACAAAAGACAGCACAGGATACTCCACCAAGACATTAATGACCCTGACAAGAAACTCATTTTGTGTAGGATTTTATTAAAGCGAAACCCAATTCGAGAGAGATTAATATGTAGAACTAGAACCCCTATGTCCTATTAGAGCATTTAATGTTCCTCACATGATTCCACGCTTCTTGTTCCTGTCTTCCAAAATAAAACAGCACTCTTTTCATTGTATGTTGGTCTCTCTAATAATAATCTATGTATGGAGCCTTCTCATTGTGCGTTTTCAATACAATCTCAGAATCTTTTTTGTTAGAGAGCAAAGACCAGTTTCTCCCTTACCAACATGATTTTGAACTATATGAGAAGAAGTTCACGTACAAGTTAAGAAGAATACTGATGATTGTAAGTTTCCTTGCCTATATAACTTCGCAGAACAATCTTTTCTGCAATTTTCCATTTTAAGCTTTATTTGATGCATGTATGTACTTCAATCCAAGCTCACCTTAAGACAAAGCTCCTCTAATGGATAAATCTGCAAATCAAGCACACAAGGGATAAGAACGAGTGCCCCTATAAATATCTTTATTTGTTTTAGATACAGAGTTTCAGAACCCTAAGCAGCTCTAGGAATAGGAGAGGAAAGCAAGACGACCACGTTAATTAATATGTTGGGGCTAAGAACGAAGAAACCATTTAGCTTTGATTCTGTGGGATTTAATTACGGGGTCTGAGGAAACAAATAAATTACAAGGAAAAAACAGACATCTTCACCACCTCAAAAGGAAAAAACGTGAGAGCTCCAATGCAAAGCATTTAATGAGAGCATCGATCGTGGCTATAAAGATTCATTTTCGAGATGCATAGTTTTCTATCGTCTATCATCATCATATTGTTTGGGACTGTATTATTGATTTTTTTTTTTAAAAAAAAACATTTGGTAATCTCAAGGATCAGGACGTGTCATGCCCGCATGATTCTAAGGCAACTTGGATTTGTAGTTGGGATGGATTTAGACCAAAGTTAGCTACAAAAACTAGAGATGACAAAAACTGTCAATCTTTGAAGAGATAACTAAAAGGGTTGGATCGATTCTATTTTTTTATTTTTGTTTTTATTGTTTTTTTTATAAATTTTTATGAATTTTTGAATATTTTTATTTTTATATTGTATTAGTATATTGTTTTAAATTTTATATTATTTTTTCAGTTTTTAAATTTAGAAAGATAAAAATTAAAAATAAAAAATAAAAATCCAACCAAATATAGGCCTTGTTTGGTATTAATGTAGTTTTCGATTTTCGTTTCTTATTTTTTAAAATAAAAAATTAATAAAAACATTATAAAAACTGAAAAAGACAATATATTAATACAATATAGAAACTTTAAAAATAACATAAAAATTAATATACATATACAAAAATTAAAATTAAAAACAAAAACGAAAAATGATAAACTATAAGTTTTTGGTTTTCCATCAGCTGAATTTAGGTTATAATGGTTATCAAACTTTACACTTCAACCCAAAAACTCTCGGTTATTTGTTACCGGAAAACAAAACTATTTTCTTTATATCAACAACTAGTGCTAAAATTTCCTCTAAAACTACATAGGCTATTCAATGCTTAAATCCGGATTTGATGTGACAAACGAAGAATTATGATACTTTACAGCAATTTGCATAATTCTTATGTATTCTTTCTTGTATAAATATGTACTCGTGTTCTTAATTTGCATAAGTTTTAGCATTCAGCCATTAAATATAAAGTTTTACAATAATTTACAAGTTCCGAGATTATTCATAGATGCATTCATCTCAAAGTTTAGTTAGTATCGAGATTTACTCTTTTCTTTTCCATTTAATATATGTGAATGTGAATTGTGTGATGTAATTATGTGAGTTTGAATAAATAAAATGAAGGTATTCCTAGTTATTTTGGGATAACGGTTGGATACATGTAACTTTTGTAAATTTTATCTTTACTATGTATTAAATTAAGGAAAGCAAAAAATATGACATATATATTATTATTAAAAAATTATAAGAATGCATTTGGACTTGGAATAAATATTTATAGTCATCACTAAAATGGGTTGGGAAATAAATTTTTATTTAAAATATTAATGTGTTAAATGTTTATAATTAAAAGAAGCATATTTTTCCTTTAATGTCAATTATTCTAAAAAATTATTATTATTTTAAATTATTTTATTAAGCATACACAAACTATTTTAATGAAGATCATCGTACAATTGATTTTTGTTTATATGAGCTGTTAATATAATTTTCTAGATCTGATTATATCAAAACTCAACTTAATTATAATTATATAAGGTGAGTGAGTTAAACCTTACTGGATTATAGGACAATAAAGACACCAATTTATACACAAAAGTTAGTCATGTGATAGGATAATAATAATAAAAATTTTAATTTAATACCACAAATTAAAATAATATTTTTAATGAATAAATTCGTAAAAAGAAATTCACCATTTTTTTTTTACTCTTAAAAACAATCTCAAGAAAAGACTTTTTTAGACATGTAATTGCCTGGAAAGTTTTTATAATTTTTTTTAAAATTTTCGACTTCAATATTGTATAATTTTTGAAAAAAAAGATTCTATTTCACAACATTCGTAGAATAGATACAGTTCCTAATTAAATGTTCTTGTATTAAAGCATGTGTCATTTTTGTTTTTCCACCTCTGAAATGGAAACAATCGACTGGGAGATCAAAAAAGGCCAGGCTGATCAGGAACTAAACTTGAAAGATTGAAGCATGGGCTAGTCGACGGTAGACTACTTATAGTCTTGACTTGGGCGTGTTGGGCTTTAACTTTTACATCATTAGTCATTAGGTTATTATCATTCGAAGTTTTGGGTTGTGCACGAGAAAGACCATTTCCAATTAAGAACTGAGATTGGATCAGAAAGTGTGGAGGACCACATTTTTTAACTTAATTTAGGTCATGTTTAATTTAGTTTTTTTTTTAATTTTAATTTTTTATTTTTTAAAATATAAAAATTGATAAAAAAATTAATAAAAAATACAACAATCACAACACAAAATTATAACTCACAACTCAATTAAACATCAAATTAATTAAAAATAATCCTGTATTGTAATTATTTAATATAAAATAATAAGAATAAGAATGAATGTACATCGGGATAATAACAAGTTGAAAGTACAAGACCAATAAAAGTTAAACTATTATATAAAGTATTTGAAATAAAAATTGAACTCAAAATCTTTATTAATTTTTTGATAAGATAGTAGCAACTGTTGAAACTACTTGTAAAATTAATTATATATTTAAAAAATATATCTTTAACTTAAATGCTTTATCAAAATTAATTATATATTTATAAGAATATAGCTTTAACTTAAATGTAAAGGTTTGTTTAGTAGCGTTTGTTTTTGTTGTTTTATATTTTTGTTTTTTAACACAAAAACCAATATTAAAAATGTGTTTGTTTGAATTTGTTTAATTTTTTATTTATAAACGTAATAAAAACAATAACAAAAACAAAAAAAGCTTTTTAAATAAATTTCCATGGCCTAAAAACAAATTTTTTGAATAAAGAAACCCATTTGATCCTGTTCATCAACGCACTTCCTTCTTCTCCGGTGTCTGTCGAAGGTGCAAAATTGGGCAGATCTTGACTTTTTTTTTTCCTCGTCCTTTGTCATCACTCTCCTCTTTGTCATTACATCTTGATAGATCTCAGCACTTATGGGCATTGTTGGGGAGATTTGATAGGTATAAACAATTTTTTGACAAATCTGAAGAGCGTGTTTTCTGTAATTCATCTAGTCGCAAAAGGTTTCGAATCTCTCTCTCTTATGTATGCTTCTTATAACTTTTATGAAACCATTTTTTTATGTTTGATTGACTTGTGATTTTCCATATGCAAGAGCTTTATCCTGTCTCTATCTTTACCTTTCTTTTTTAAACTTATCGTGTGACTTAGGATCTGTTCGTAAGCTATTTGTTAAAATTTTTGTATGAAATCTTTAATAACTGTATGTCAGCATATGTTGACCTAAGCACTTGGCATATGTTCCACCATCCTCTTACGCTCTCTGCAACCCTTAACTCTTAATCGTCCTGCCTTTGCTTCTCCTCTTTCTGAGTAACTTTTGATCCTTTGATGTGGGTGTGGGTGTATCTTTCATTATAGGGGCTTAGGCCTTCAATTCACTTGTTTTTGTCCATGGAAACAAGACGTTGCGTCTTGAAGTGAGCTTTTTTCAGTTATTTTTATTATGCAAATGTTGTACCCTTTATTCGACAAAAGTATTCAAATTGGGATTAAAGAGGGAATCATTTAGTTCATCATTTTCACAAGATGTGGAGTTGAGGAAATGCTTATCATGAGATCAATGGAAATCTACAACAGTGCTGTTGTTCCTCAACTCAACTGTCAATGTGCATCTAAGTGATGATAGTAAATGAACGGCATGCCTGAACGACATTGTTTATCAAACCAGAAACGTCTGTTTTGTTCTAATTCAAGGAAAAAAAGTTAAACGGTACCCCATAATAGCACCATTAATCCCCGATGATATCACCATTATATGGGAAATAAGTTTTATTTATTGGAATTTAATTTAGATTTCTTTCAAAGGATTTTATAGACAACCATTGGCAATTTTCATACTACATCATAAGCTATCAAAGTTTAAGAACTGAAATAAATTGTCACTAGTCAAAGGATATATGTGTATATGTATATTCATAAAAAAGGCTGAAGTGTCATTTTAACCTTTGAAATTCTCCTTAAAAGTTACTGTACACACCTAACTTTCAATGACCATATCTTTATCATTTGTATACCATTTCTGATGATCTAGGATTCAATCGAAAGCTCTTAAGAAGATTTATCATTTATTTAAGCCGTGTTTCACAAAAATTAACTCAAGCATAGAGAAATTTTGTTTGAAAAAAAATCAGCTCAAGTATAAAGAAATTGTGTTTGAAACTTTTACCACTTTTGATCCATCATCTTTCCTTATTTTCTAGCCAGTTTTAGGCCAAGCCAACAACACATCATTGGTCCTACCAGCCCTATAAACATACGAAGGGAGTGTTGATTGACAATAACAGACCTCTTACCGGTGAATGGAGATGGGTCAGTTTTAAATTTTAAAACTTCGATTCACACAAATCAAAGGGAATTGAGAAGCGTTACAGACACCAATAAGTTACCGGAGAGGAGTTCTATGCCAACAGTGCGGTCAGTCGTCACCATGACGGCTGCATGTGGGCCACATGCCCCACCACAAATGATGGTGCAACAATTAGCCCAAATATGATTATTTATATTTTTATTAAATCTTGTAAATTGTGGGTGTCGGGCCTAATCATCTTATTCTCAGTCAATTATGTCTAACAAATTTGGGTTCTACGTTTTCTACCATATAATGCTTCATATGGTGCCATGCTTATACTGGAATGATAACTATTAATTCCCTTATGTTTTAATTTTCTAATGTCATAAATTTCATGCAATTTGGTTAATTATTTTAGAAATTATACCCAAAATACCACAGGTTATTCGAAAACAGGGGGCAGTAGCCATAATGAAACTTTAAGCCAGAATTAGAAGACCTTAAAGGCACAATAAAATTTCGTTCCTTTATGAAATTTTTAGCTCTATGTCTCTAGATTAAGGATCAATTGGAATTATCCAAATTGAAGCTAGACATGCCAATATATGGCCAAATTGTCGAGGTATGTTCATGCCAAAATGAACAAATTATCCATTTACCCAAATTTTTTACATTAGATACCTTTATGTTAATTTATTTGTTATGTTCACTTCCTGATGTACCTTAGACATGCTATCATACTTCTAGGGTATATTTGGGGGTGTTACAGTTCAGGTTTGAGGATATTTAAAATTAGGAAAAGCCCTAATACCATAAAGAAGGAAAGCATGAGAACATTACTAGTGGAGTATATAGAAGCATTTGTATGGGAACCCTTAAATATACTAATGATTAAACCTTCAATATTCACACTGGAACATCAAGCTAGAATTTAGAGCTATTAAACATAAAAATAGGAATTTTTTCTAAAGAGAAAATAATCCATAAATGTAGAGGTACATAAACTAATGATTTAAACTAGTGATTTATCCAAGAAGTACACTAACCTGAATGGTTAGCTAATGTTAGTCCCTTAACATTCGGAAGCAATTCACAGCTACCTTTTAAAATGGACCTTGGGAGAAAGGTTAACTAGATTACACATATGAGGGAGGCATGGGGGAGCTCTAAAGTAACTTAGTGGGCTAGATCATGCTTAGTGTGAGTTTTGGTAGAGTTTTGGATCTTATGTTGATTGACTTGGCTAAAGTTAAATACTTTATAGACTAAGAACTAGTGTAAGATCAAATGAATGGATCATGACTAAAGGACTTATTGTGGGTAAGCATTCAATCAGACTAGTGTTCTGTGAAAGGCTTTGGCTTAGAAAACTCATCATCAATAGATAGAGATCATGTAGAGATCTTAGATGATGTAGTAAACAAATAAGATCACATGGGATCAACATCAGCTCTAAGAGATAGAGACCAAGATTGAGCATCTGAAGATGACAAAGATCATCAAAAATAAGGATGTATCTTTCCTATTTCAATATAAATTCTTATCTTATTTGTTGTGATATAATTGTATCTAATCAGATAGAATTTTATTATAGAATCCTATTTAGATTGGGGTGTCATATCCAATTAGTCATGTGATGTAATCTGATAAAGATGGATGTGATCTTAGACATTTTATTTCAATTAGGATTTTAATTTGTAACTTGTCCTTCAAACCATGAGTGCTTATATAACTTATTTGAGCCTTACTCCTCATTCATTCAAGAGAGAGAGAGCATGCCTTTGTAACTTTTGAGGGAAAGTAATAAAGGTTATCTTTTGACATATCTCTTATTTGCTTATTGGTTTGTATTTCTTACTTAAGCACTGTTACTTCAAGTATGAGGGTTAAACATTTTAAAGGTAGTGAGGTTTTTAAAAGCAAGGTATTTGTTGGTCGAAGGTAATGTAAGGAAGGTTAGTCTTACTTAAATGGATCTAAGTAAGATTACAGCGTAAAAGATAGGTGAGATTTTGGCTGAAAGTTTGGTATCTAGTAGACCATTATAACGATTGGTATTATAGCCTAATTTTGAATGGCGGGAGATAATAATTTAACGGAATGTGTCACCAAGGTGGAGGCACTTATTAGAATAATTTCTACGAAGGAGGAAAAGGTCACATCTTACTAATATTGTCTCAAGATGTTGAAAGAGCAGATTTAATAGTTGTAACAACAATTGATGGATTTGTTCAAGGCATAGGAGGGTGCCAAGTTCGAGATCACGATCCTAAGACATGTCGTTGCAATACATGATGTTAGTTGTGCTAAAAGCTTGACACCTCCAGTAATGAAGGTGCAAGAACCCAATGTTTTTTATGGCATGTGTGATGCTAACGTACTTGAGAATTTTTTATGAGATATAGAGTAATAATTCACAATTGTTAGGGTATATGTTGCTGAAAGATCAATATGGCAATTGTGTACTTGGATGAGGATGCCAAACTTTGGTGTAGAATGAGCACCTCTTTCAAAATCAATGCAGGTAAAGCTCTTATAGACATGTAGGTGTAGAAGGAGCTAAAGGGTCAATTCCTTCTAATAAACATTTCTTAGCCCACAAGAGATGCCTTAAAGAAAATTAAGTAAGACGGATCGGTAAGAGAGTATGTTAAATAATTTAAATCTTTAATGCTTAATATTGATAACATGTTAGACAAGGATAAACTTTTTAAAATTTTGTCTAGGTTATCACATTAGGAACAAATGGAGTTGTGAAGGTACAATATGAAGGATGTGGTTTGTGCAATCATGACTGCTGATGCCTTAGTGGAATTTTGAGTGATGAAGGAACTAAAGCGAGCTCCTCAAATTCTTTAACGGGTAAAGGCCAAGTCTTATAGGAGAAGATTGAGGGAAAAACTAAGAAAGACTTTAAGGAGGGTGATTTTAAAGGAAAAGGAAAGCAAAATAGTGGCTTTAAGAACGGGGAGATGCCCTTTAAAAAGGATAAGATTGCTTGTTACTTATGCGACTATCTACATTTTGAAAAAGAATATCTGAAGTAGGAGAAGCTTAACACTTTTATAGTTAAAAAACAAGGAGAATCTTCAAACTAGCATTGAATCCAATCATCTTGTTAAATGCCATTAGTAGTGAACTTAATCCCTTTGATAAGCTAATGTATGTGGGTATATAGGCTTATAGTAAGGCAGATGTTGGATTCTGGTGCAACACACTCTTTCATGGTAGAAAAAATGATGCATAAGTTGGTACTTAAGGTGTCAAAGACCCCGACGAAGATAAAAACCCCGATGAGTAAGGTATAAGTGGTGTTGGGGGCTTCTTACAATGTCCAAGTGAATATAGGGAATTGGCGTGCCAAGATGAATTGTATAGTCATACCATTTGAGAATTTTAAAATGATATTAGGAATCAACTTCCTTAAGCCAGCAAAGGTGGCACTATCTCTGAGTTTGGGAGATATGATATTTATGCATGATCAAAATTCCTTCTATGTGAATTGTTATAGATCTAGTGGTAGAACCACAAAAGCTACAACAATGGTAGCACATTGGCCATAAGCATTGAGAAAGGATTGAAGAAAGGTATGGAGACCTATTTCGTTTCCATATTAGATATTAACAAGGACCATATGGTGAAAGTCCTTGATGTCATTGTAAGTTTGTTGAGGGAATTTTAAGAGGTGATGTTGAATGCCTAAGACTCTTTCCTTTAATCGAAAGGTAGATCACAAGATCAAGTTGGTTCTTAGAATTGTTCCACTTGGACTTTCCCTACATAGTATGTCTTTACTAAAGTTGGCAGAACTTCAAAAACAACTTGGTGAATTATTATAGGTGGGGTTTATCTAACCTTCCAATGCCTTATATGGTACCCCATTATTGTTTCAGAAGAAAAAATATGGAGCATTGCAAATGTGCATGGATTATCAAGTCTTGAACAAGGTGACGACCAAGAATAAGTATCGTATTCTTCTAGTTCAAGATTTGATTGATAGGTTGTTAAAGGCTACAATTTTCACTAAGCTGGATCTATAAAGTAGGTATTAGCAAGTGTGGATAGTTAAGGGTGATGAGTATAAAGGCAACATGTATAGCTCAGTATCAATCCTACAAAATTTTAGTTATAAAGTTTAGATTAACTAACACACCTGCGACATTTTGCAACTTGATGAAGGATGTGTTATATAGTTTTCTTAATGCATTCTTTGTGATGTATCTCAACGATATTATGGTGTACAACACTAAAATGACAAAACATGTGGAGCACTTGAGGTGAGTATTCAAGTGGTTGAAGTAATACAAGCTCTATGTGAAGATGGAGAAGTTTGAGTTTGCATAGTCGGAGATCAGATTCTTGGATCATTTGGTGAGTAAGGGTTATATTAGGATGGATTAAAAAAAGGTAAAGGTAATAGTTGAGTGGTAGGTTCCCACAACAGTGTAAGAATTGAAAATTTTTCTTAAATTGGCAAACTACTATAAGCAATTTATTATAGGATACTAGGAGAAAGAAGCACCATTAATAGACTTGTTAAAGAAAAAGCAAGAGCGGTGCTAGTCAGATGTATATTAAGAGGCAATTAAGAGGCTTAAAATTGTTATCTTAACCAAACATTTATTAAAGTTGCCCAAATTTGATCTTCCATTCAAGATGCATACGGATGCATCGGAAAAGCTAGTTGCATTTGAGAATTGAAAACTTAATGGTGCAGAACAATGATACTCAATGCATAAAAAGGAGACATTTGCCATGGTGCATTGCCTTGAGGCATGGTGAGTATATTTGTTAGGGGACCAAGTTTATTGCTCGTGCAGGTAATGTTACTAATATATTTTTCAAGGCCTAAAAGAAGTTGTCTACGAAGCAAACCTGATGACATGAGTTTCTTGCAGAATGTGACTTTGTGTAGGAGTATAAATTAGGGAGGCATAAAAATGTGGCAGATACCTTGAGTCAAAAGGAGGTGTAACAACCACAAATTTTCATTATCAATCCATATACTTTAATTCACTTAATATAATGTTTTTTAAATTAAAAAAAATAAATGAAAGGCTTCACAACAAAATATCAAAACTATAATTAGCTAAAATGGTGGCCCACCTCTGAAGCAATAAAATTAATCTTTCAAATTAAAGTCCACCGAATCGAATCTAACTCTTGAAAAATTCAACATGCAAGGGATGGGCTACCTACTCAGTAGAAATTTCATTATTGTACCCTTGTCATATACATTCTAGGGTTATAATTTTTATTATAATGAAATACAGTTTAGTTTATGCTTGTAATCTCCATGGCTTCTATTTCTTATAAAAGGAACAAAAACAAGGATTGAAATTTGAATACCTTGTTTCTTTGTGGATAAGAGCTTTATCATCTTTAGAAATACTTTGTTATTTATTTCATGATTCCTTAATTTATATTCTTAATGAATTATATATACATTTGAAGACCTCATAATCATGCATCCATAACATATTCAGTTCATATATGCTTTTAGGAGTATTTCATGAAGTCGATTCGGTTACGTGGCAATGAAAAATTGAATGGTTTGCAGTATATAGTCATCTATGACCTGCAAGCCACATAATATTAATATGATTATTATAAAATTATTTTTTATATATTTAGTAATAAATTATTACTATTAAATAAGGATTGGCTATAGCAGTTTGTAAGAAGTCGACAATGTAACCAGGTCTTATATATAAATATAACATATTCAGTTGATATATGCTTTTAAAGTCTTTCATGAAGATGATTAGGGGGGTGTGAGAGAGAGAGAGAGAATGAGAGAGAGTTATAACAACTGTTGATATGTATAGTTCATTAGAATGGAACCATTTGTTGTATGAAGGGTTGGAGGTTAATCTGCTGCTTCCCAATAGATCCCCAACACACATGCAAATATAAATAGTAACAGTAAGAAGCCACATATTGGCGTCAAATCCAACGGTTTTAATTGTGAAAACTGATGATTCTAATGCGAAAAGCGCCAAAGGAAATATAAAGGTGACCATGTGAAATGGTCAATTTACAGATTAACCATACAAAACTAGTAATAATAATTAATATTACTCGCATCACACTAAATATAATTAAGAAAGGTAGTTTTACTTTAGTATATAATTAATTACCATAACCCTAATTATTGTTAATTGATATCCACAGCCATCGCCATTTAGATGGTGGCTTTAGCTTCCCTCTTACTTCTAAACATCACCGTGGGAGGTTGTGCGAGCAAACCTAAGGATTTATCTCATGAATTGCGTCTAGAGCCTCTCCAAATTGATGCTTTTGCCAAGTCTCCTGGTAACGAGGATCAGACTACTCCTACTCAGGTTTCTTCCTTCTTATAACTGCTTTCTATTTATCATAATCTAGTTTTTCTTAATCTCTTGTCAAGTAAACCAATTTATAATATATTCAACTTAACTTATCAGATATGTTGGTTTTAAAAAGAGATAAACAAAAGAGAGAAATAAACAAAGAGATGAAGGCTTATGTATTTTCTATATCTTGTTACAAACACAAGAGATCTATATATACAACTTCTCCTTTACTAAAGAAAAAGTAGAAAACAGCTAGATTGACAATTGCAGCTAATTTGGCAACTATAAGCTGTAACACAGTAATCAATATTGACATTAGAGGATTTATAGAAGATATGTTGACACCCCCTTAAACTCAAGGTGGTAAAAAAGAGGACAACTTAAGTTTGGATACAAGGTCTTGAAACCAGTGAGGAGGATGGGACTTAGTAAAGATGTCAGAAATCTAAGACTGAGAAGAGATAGGAACGAGCTGTATAGTGCTGTGGAAAAGATGATGGCAGACAAGATGACAATTAATTTCAATATGTTTCATACGTTCATGAAAAACACCATTATGAGCAATGTGTATGACACTTTGATTGTCATAAAATAAAGGGATAGGAGAAGAGGATGAAACACTCATATTCTGAAGTAACTATCATAACCATAGAAGCTCAGAGGTAGTGTTGGCAAGAGCTCAATATTGTGCTTCTATACTAGAACGAGAGACAACTGCTTATTTTTTACTATGCCATGAAATTAGAGATGTACCAAGAAAGAAACAATAGTCAGTAGTAAATTAAAAATCAGTAAGATCTCCAGCCCAGTCAGCATTGGAGTATGCTCGCAACTCAAGGGGAGAAGAATGATAAAAGTGAAGATCATGAATGAAAGTGCCTCTAACATACCGTAGAACACGGAGTACAACAAAAAAGTGAGTAGATCGAGGTGCAGGCATAAACTAGCTGACAATATAAACAATATATGTAATATCTAGACGAGATACTGTAAGATATATAAGACTACCAACTAATTGATGATAAAGTTTAGCATCACTGAGAAGAGTCTCATCAGTAGTATAAAGATGATCGTTGGGGTCAAATGGAGTACTAGCAGTCTTAGTGTCGGTAATCCCAGCACGAGAGATGAGATCAGTAGCATACTTTACTTGAGACAAGTAGTAACCTGTGTCATCATATGATAATTCAGGGCCTAAAAAATAACTGAGATTGCCAAGATCTTTTATCTCAAACTGTTAATGGAGAAAGGATTGCAGAGTAGAGATACCATGTGTGTCATCACTTGTTATTATCATGTCATCCACATAAAGAAGAAGAAGCGTATATCCTTGATCAGTGTGGTGAAGAAACAAAGCATGATCATAAGGATTGGACTGAAAACCAAGATGTCCAATGGTAGAGTTAAATTTGGCAAACTAGGCTTGAGGAGCCTGTTTAAGGTCATATAAGGCTTTGCAAAGATGACAAACTTTATGTGGAGGATGATAATACCCAGGAGGAGGTGTCATGTATACTTCCTCTATAAGTTCTCCATTGATAAAGGCATTTTTGACATCCATTTATAATAACTTCCAACGTTTTCTAGTGGCTATAGTAATGAGACTGCAGACTAAGGTCAAGTAGGCCACTGGAGCAAATGTATCTTCATAGTCATGTGAAACACTTTGCACTAAGTATAGCTTTGTATCATTCAATAGACCCATCAGTTATAGTCTGGATTTTGTAAACCCATTTGTAACTAAGAAGTGATTTATCTTAAGGTAAGTCAATCAAATCCCAAGTATTTGTACTAGTGAGAGCTTGGAGTTCTTCTGTCATTGCTTACTGCCATAAAGGATTAGAACTGACCTCAAGATAGGTACGAGGTTCATATAGAGAGACAATAGTATAATAAACATGAAAATCTCGAAAGCAGGCAGAAGGTTAACTTACACGATCAGTACGGTGAATAAGGAGCTGTGGAGGTGGAGAAGGATCATGTGGAGCATTGAGAAGATCCACAACTGGAGGAGAGCAGTAGGGGAAGGAGGAGGTGGAGTAGGATTGTGTGAGCTATTAGAGGGACCTACAAGAGAAATATCAGGAAAAAGAGATTTGGTAGGGTCGGAGAAGAATAGACGAGGAGGCTCATTGATTTGAAATTGTGAAAAATATTAAAATATCTTATGTTTCCAGAAGGTTACATGACGAGAGATACGAAGCCTTTGTGATAAAGGATCCCAACATCTAAACCCCTTGGGTTCTATACCATATCCTAGGAAACAACACAATCGTGCTCGTGGTTCCAATTTGATATACTCATAAGGCTGTAAAAGAACAAAACAAACACAACCAAAGACTTTAAGGCTTTGATAATCAGGAACACGGTTAAATAAGCATTTATAAGGAGAAATGTTACCCATGATAGGGGATGGAAGTCAATTTATGGTGTAGACAGCAGTAAGAGCAGCTTCTCCCCAAAAGGTTTCTAGATAAGATGAAGATATAAGGAGAGCTCAAATAGTATCAAGAATGTGTCTATGTTTATGTTCTGCTTGACCATTTTGTTAAGAGGTATTGACCATTTTGTTAAGAAGTAACTGGACAAGACCTTTGAATAATAGTACCCTAATTGGCAAGAAATTGGGTGAACTGTGTATCTTGATCTTCCATTGTATTGTCAGTACAAAATACTTTAATTTTACAAGAAAAATGAGTATGAATCATGTTAGCAAAACGAGAGTAGATGGAAAATAATTCAGATCTATTTCGTATAAGATAAATCTATGTATATCGAGAAAAATCATCCATAAAAATGATATAATATCTAAGACTACTTATCGTATCATAAGGAGTAGGACCTTAAATGTTAGAATAAATCATATCAAAAGGGGCTGAGGAAATAGAGTCATTAAAAGAAAAAGGTAAAGCATGAATTTTAGATAAT
>JAOXYD010000136.1:9119499-9130544 GCA_028565735.1 Pinacopodium congolense
ATGTCTTTGCTATGTATTATAAGCTTATAAGAAGAATTAATTTCCAATATACAAAAATCTAAACATTAAGAGACTAAAAAGGTTACAATTTTATTTTTAAACATGTTATTTAAGGTTCTGCTTATAATAGTTCAATAAGACATAAAACATGCACTGGATATGAATTTCTAACATGTTTCCCCTGTGTAAAAATACTAGATATACAAGGTTCTTAAATAATAAAATGAAGTGATTTGACAAAATTATTGACCAAGGCGATTCATTATCTTCCCAAATACATCTCAGTTTGGTAGAGTAATAGATAAGTTAGATATAGAACATCATAGAAATCATAAATATCATAAATAACCTAATGTTAAATCCTAATGATAACAATACTTTGCTTTCATCTGTATATAACCTATTATGTATACATTTCCAACACAAAATAATCACATTTCTTAACTTACTACATGCCCAAAATTTTTTATTTTCATTATTCAATTTTGCATTTTTATCAATAAGCCCATTTATGTCTTCAATGCTCCTTTAAAAAAAATTTTATTATACCAATCAAAATAATCACATTTCTTTAAATTCTGCAAACAAATCATTGCTCGTAATAAAAGTAGTAGACATAAAACTTACATATAATATCATAATGAAAGGGTTTTGATCATAATCATGTCATAAGCTAACCCAAAACTAACCATAACCATATAACCTTCTTCCTTTTGATCTAAGAAGCTTATTTTTAATAATATTATGATACTAAAATACTGTTAATAGACATTTTCTATAGTGCTATTTTATAATGAAGTCAATGACATATTACTTCTTTATGTACCTACATATTTTAAGTTACATTATTCCACCTCTCTCTCTGTATCTCTCTATCCCTTCCTCTATCTTTATCTCTCTTATTTTACACATAAAGAAGTTATTTGATGGATAAAAATGGGAAAAAAATCTTAATATCAATATAAGAACATATGATTACATATACATCACTCATAAATTTTGGCATAAAAACAATTTCATAATGTACATGATTTATTATAGACAATCATTCATAGCCAAATTTGGAATAGAGCTAGTTAAACAAACAATTAAAGGCTAAGTAATATATATGAGTATAAAGTAACCTAGCAAATATAGTTATGGTTAGTTACTTTATAAATTTTTTATTTGGTATTAGTTCCATTCTTCTCAACATGCAAAGTTGACAAAATGTATATACCCACTTTGCAAACTAGGAAATTCAAATAAAAATCCAAATAAAAAGAAAATAATGAGTTGAAGAGGGTAATGCCCATCTGAATTTGAACATGGGCTAGTCAAAAAATCCCTACTATATTAAACTTTAATTTAATGCTAAGCAAAGAAAATAGATAACAATTCTTAAATTAGGGGAACAAAATTATCAAAGAAAATAGCAACCTAATCACTTTATATTGCACCCAAACACTCATCACCAATAAACTTACCCATAGTCTTTAACTGTTTCATAACTATTAATTTAGCAAAAGTTAACGAAGAAAATAACAAAAAGATATAAATTGAAAGTTTTATAAAATATAAAGGACTCCTACTAGTATTTTTAGATCACATAAAATTTTGGTAAATTCATAAATCCAAAAAAATAAAATTGTTATTGGCAAATTTTCTTGTATGAAAATAACTTCAAAACCTATTCCTGAGATATCAATCTCAAAATTTTGGTAAAGTCAAGTAACACAAAAAAAGGTGTTGAACATATCTTTTCTTTAAAATATTGAATGCTTGCTTTTTTTCACTACTTTAATGAAATCCCATCGATTTGTTAATGATCTTAATAGGTAGTATAATGATTTTACTAAAATATTTAATAAACCTTCAGTAAAAAGTAGCTAAACTATGAAAACTTTTTACCTCATCTAGTTTTTTTAAGTCTATGCCATTCCTTAATTCTTTTCATCTTTTCCTCATCATCTTCAATACTTTTTTGTATTTTACAATATAACTAAGAAACACAATCTTTTCCATATAAAAATAAGCTTTTATGATTAGTATACACTTATTCTTTCTTAGCACATCAAGTACATATGTCAAGTGATGAATATCCTCTTCTAAATTCTTACTATACACAATAATTTCAACAAGATATACAATAATAAATCTGCCTATATATGCCTGCAACACATGATTAATCAATCTCATGAAAGTACTAGGTGCATTAATAAGACCAAATGGCATCACTAACAACTTATACAAACTATAATTAGTCTTAAAGACAATTTTCCCTTCATCATCTTCTTTCATCCTAATATGATGATATCCACTTTTCAAATCAATTTCCTAAAATATACAAGAACCATGCAATTTATCTAACATATCTTCTAATTTAGGAATGGGAGGCCTATACTTTATCATTATGAATACTAGTATTTAAAACATTAGTATTTTACCATGTTTCTTAGGCACATATTTCAAGCTAATCAAAGAAAAGAATATTTAATTTATAGTTTTGTCGTAATAATTTTCTTGAATTTATTTCCTTTGTTAGAGGATAATATTAAAAAATATAGTCTTTTATTTTATTTTTGTAAAGAATAGAAATCTTCATGTAAATATTTTACATTAACTTCGAACTCCTTTTTTTAAGCACATATAGCTCATTGTTTACGTTTCCAGTTGCTGAAGAAAAAGTTAGAGATGTACGAGCTGATTGATATCATATATTTGTTGCGTTTTTATAGATTGATTGTGGGATTTTTTTTTAAAAAACATGCTTGTGGGGTGTTTATTATAATCTACATTTTGAAAACTAAAACTGTGTACATCAGTAATTGAATATATTGGTTAATCATTATTTGAAACACTAAGATATTAGATTTTTGACACCCTGCCTAGATCAAAAGTGTAAATGGAATACATTTCGTTGGCCTTTCAATTACATTTTCATCGGGAATAGTTATATCTTTCTATTAATAGATCTGGGACTACAATGTTGAATTTTGTTAAATCAGCTCATAGAAGCAATGTTTCACCTTGTTGAATATATATTAAGGCTTCAAGTTGTATCCATAAATTTGTAATGAATTTTATAAATTAATGCAAGGGGCACTGATCTTACTCATCTTATAATTATAGGTTCTTATTTGTAATAGTAGAGTATCTAATATATATGTTTTATCTTTGAAGGAGACAGGTAAGATCTGGATAGTAATAAAAAGAGACAAGGTGTAGCATGGATTAGATTGAACTGAACTTTGGAGATTGTCTTGAAAAATCATAAAAACCTTAAATATCTCTTTAAAATAATAATATCGATGTATTTAATGCTTCTTTTGTTAAGGGTCTTATTCCAACTTGTACCGATCTTATGTGAATGTATATTGTAACTTTTATCTTTACGTTTACTTTTACAAAAAAAAAAAATCTTTTATCTTTGTGTTAGATCATAGACCTTTGGGACCATATGGGCATTGTTTCAAATGGTTTTAATAGAGGAACGTCTCTTTCTTTGGTTTTAATAGTTAATCCAAAATTTTTGAAGAAATTAAAATTTATTTGTTGATAAATTTGATATTTTTTTGTATTTTAAAATTTTACTAATTATTTATTAAATTTTCAAAATTTTAGCTTATAATTATTTTATTATTAACAATCTTATCATTAATAATAGATGTTGAGGCACTAGAAACAGATTTGGTTCTTGTAAATAAATTCATTTTTTAAGTTAACTAGTTCTCTCCATCTATGAATTTCAAGCTGACAAATGGACCTAGTGCCTAACAAGGGCTTACACTGAGAACACTTACCCTCAGTGAAAAAAGAACTTATCTTCTTAAAAATAAATTTATTCACTAATCACTTAATCCTCCAAATACGTTGGCTATGACTCCAATTATGAAAATAGTTTGCAATGATTTTCTAATTCTTCATCTAGTAGATATTTGGTCTAATTTCCAATAGAGTGTGTTTATTATTGGAGAAAGAGATGAAAACCGTCAAGACTCTGAACTACCGTCTTCTTCAACCATACTGAATGCTTGTGAACTTAAATTGTTTTTTTTTTTTCCTTTTGAGATATTAATTTTAATTCCTATATATTTAACTCGACAGCGAAAGAGAACCGACGTCAAAATGACGACTTAGAAGCCGCCTAGGAAACCGACTGTTCATAAGGTCAACGAAGCAGACTTCAATTGAGGATGTTGTATACTCCAGATATTATGCATCTAAAAGGTCCAGGTTACATCTCCCATCGTTGCCATCAAAAGAGGTAACTGGACTGAAAATTTTCTTTTAAATGTCCTTTGAATCAACATTGCAGTGCATGAAACCATCTAGAAGCTTGCACTTTTGCACCGAAAGCGTGATAGTGTGATAGTGTGAACATTGCTGAATGTAGGAAATAATTCTTTTGCAATATGCGACATCGTAAAATAGTCCAGAGGTGTTTAATTTTGAATTTAAATCAAAGAAAAAGAAAAAGGAAGATAGGAAAAAGTCAATTCAATACGGGCATAGGGTTATTTCTGCAGGAATTGCAAAGAAGGTTAAATCACGGATGTTATCAATGCATTAGATTGGCGAAGTTCTTGACGTTAATAGGTACAAGTCTCAAATTATGAGATAATACTTAATTCTGAGTTTGGCTGATTTAATACTTAGGTTTTGATGAACATGGTCACATATGCTTAACAACTGTTATTCAAAGCAAGTGGGATTCAAAGTTTTCATGTTAGGTAAGGTAAGAAAGGGAATTGGAGAGCGACATAGAGAATATATACATATTATATGTAACCCTTGTATACGATGGATCGATATGTATCACCTAGAACTGCAAACCATGAAATTCATGCGATTCGCAAAAATAATATACATATATATATATATAATTAGTGAATAAAACTGATGACAGGTAACACGTCAATGTCGCTAGGCAGCAATTATGCCTTGAAAATGAGACAAATTATACCTTTGAGATGGGTTTACCATTCTATTGATCTGTTACTCAATAATAATTTATTATATTCGTTTCCTTTCAAGTCTATGCAAACGTTTTTCCTGTTCGAAGGCTACCCATCAATAAATATATATTTCTTCTTTCTTCTAATTTCTTTCCTGATCACACTAGCTATGCACTACCATTCCGTCTTGGTCTAAGTCGACCGCTTGATCCTGATTGGTTCTGGTTTTGAATGACCCCTTGACTTTAGAAATCTGATGACAAAGAGGGTAGATATTATATGACAGTGGGGATGATATATAACCGTCGATCAAGTTTTTATATAAGTCTCATGATCTGATACTTGTGAAATGAAATCCTAATCTTTCAATAAATGGACAGTTGTCTGAAGATGAAGCTTCTTTTGAAATTGAAAGCGTCAAACTGATTAACCTGGATAACGGGTATTATTAACTAATCAACCTGGTTTAATGATATGGTAATTGCACGGCATGTCATGGCATGACATGATCACATATGATGATGGTATATTTATATGTAGAACATATGTAAATTTATGATGGAGAAAAGGACAGACATCCTCATTCTTGGAGGACGGTAGATCCGCATTAATAGGTTCACGTATTCTCATGCACATTATAAAAAGCAGATGCAAGGGCAAGAAAAAAACAGGGGTCCTGTTAAGAGTTGACTTTACAGGTTGGGTGCTTAATGCCGAATCGCTCAGGCCTACAGCTTTTGTTTAATAGCCTTCAAAGGCCAACCAGCCCACCTTTGCTCAGAAGTGATGATCTTCGAACAGCAAAGCATCGACCCTAGGTGTTTTTAAATTCACTATCGATCTTTCCATGATACTGTATGTGCACGCTATTCAACAAGTTGGTCATTACTTATGAGAAAGGAGACCATTAATTTAATAGCTTTCCCAACCTTTAATATTATTACAAATTAAAATGCTCTCTATGTATTATAAAATTTATTTATTAATATATAAAAATATCTATATGATAATTATAAAAAATTATTCAATTAATAATCACACAGTTCCTCTTTACTTAAATTCGATTAAGTGATGAATTTACCTTGTTTTGTGTCTTCAGTAAGCCCGGGCAACGATAAGACACAAGAGTTTAACCAATCTAATTAATTCAGAATTTTAATTTTGTTTATTTTATTGCGATATAAAACTTCAAATGAGGACTGTGCCAATTCTGGAATCGTTTTTACGGTCATAGAAATTGGATCTGAGATTGAATATTATAAATTACGTGATAGTTTTATAAATGGTGCGTATTTAATGACAAATTAATTCATTAAATAATAAATATTTTGAATTAGACAAGGTAAACTGTATAAATAAGAAATCAAGACGTCATTTAGATTGCACTTGAAAGTTTCAACATATAATATAGTTTCAATAGCACTTACATCTCAATATATAATTATTTTCCTTGTTTGCATATCTACTGTATACATATTCTGGTACGGAGAGATTCTTGGCACTTGCAGTCATCCACACGCTCCACTAATTGAAGCAAGTAGCTACATACGAACTTTTCAAAAGTAACATTTCTTGGACGGCTTTGAATTTCTAATTTTCTCTCGAGGGATTCCCGTGATAATAAGCTGCTTTTAACCTAAAGAAAAGCGTACTACTTAAGCTTCAGTTAGTGGTTATATGTCAAAGTTAAAGACTTGCAAAATATAGCTCATAAATGCTGTTAGAAAGCATTTGGATGGAATATCAATTATTAGGTCTCGCACAGAATTTATATGTCTACTCCACTTTAATTAAGAGTCACAAGCAAAAAATCATGTGGATGACAATTGCTGAATCTCGAAAGAGTTGGTTATTAAAACCATGATCATTTTTCCTGAATTAGAATAACTAAGTTTCACTTTTCCCTTTTTCTATTTATTGAAACTTAATGGAATAAATCAAGATGTGCCCCATCAAACAGTAGTTAATTTTAGTCTATGTGCCCATAGATTTATTAGTTAGTTAAATCAAATTGGACTAATTTATTACTAGATTTTAATTATTTTTTTTCAGCTGTTTCTTTTTACTTAAAAATTGCATGGCTTGTACTGTGTGAATTAATTTTAGAGGAAAGAACTTTTATTATATGAATTGTATGATTTAAAAAAGTTTACATTGGAGATTGAACTGGGCATCATCATTTCATAATGATTTGCTTCCCCTAAACTAACTCCTAGGCTGAATGGCATATGTATACTGACCCTGTTTAACCTTTTCCCGAACAGTCAATGGTCAGAGAGGGAGTGAGATTAAAGAATCTTTACCTTATTTTATTTGAGCTTGGAAAGAGTGATTGGGGAGGGACCAGATAACGTTAAAAGTCTAAACTAAACTGAACTGTGTTACGTTGTTAACTGCCATACACAGTGAAATTGAGTTTCACTTACTAACAAAGCACTTGAAAAAAATTCCACCAACATTCTCTTGTTATTGAGGTGGCCCACCAACGTAGAACCGGTCATGATGTGTTACACATGACCCTGTCATGTTTTGCATGGTTCAGCAATTTGGTGGGGTTTTTCTATTAATTTGGGCATTAGAATATATTGATCAGAGCTAAGGCTAAGATATACATATTTATGTAACCCAATTACAATGCAAAGACCACATGTAGAGACATCTAATTATATAGAGTTGTTGAAATGGGAAAATAAGACTCTCGCTGGATGGAGACAAAGAAAATCCGTGATTCTCGTCGGATAAGAGAGAAGACATTTTTTTCCAAGTTTCTCTATTAAGTGATTGACAGGCCAGCAAGTCTGACAGGGCCAACTCTTCACATTCATGAGCTATACACCCCTCTTGTCTTCAACACATGCATGACCATCTTCTCTTTTATTATTAATTTTAGTAGTAATTTACTCATCACAAATGTTTAAGAGTTGCAAACTTTGGGTTTGAAATCCTAGAGTTTTCTACCATGTAAAAGTTTGGGTAGCTTGGTATCCATGATCTTAATTTATTTCAAAATGTTGATTTCGTAATGTTTAATGCAAAATCTGAATGTCCCTGCCTCACAAGTCACAGCTACTCTAATTCAATGTCGAACATGTCCAATAAATACACATGCACACATGATAGATCGCATCATGCATGTAAAGTATACAAAGTTAACAAATGAGAGAGAGAGAGGGAAAAAGTGAAAGACGGTAGACTATTTCCCAACACATGTCAAGGTCTAGGGTTTTCAATTCCAAGGGGTGTACATATCTATTGCTGCTTATTCTAAGAGGTACATAATTTTTCTTTATTTTTTCCTTCGTCTTAGGTAAGAATGATGAAACTGAGACATCAAAAGTCATTTCTAAGACGCATTATATTCTCTTGATCATTCATATGTAGAGCTGAATATAGGATTACAGCTAACAAAAAAGATGAGGAGAAGTAAGAGTTCCGAAGATTCCAAGTCAAGCTATTCTAACAAGCAAGTCGACGAAGATGAGGGTGAAGAGGTGAACACCAGCAATTCCAAACCAAAATATGGAGAGAGCACTAGCAACAGCTCAGATGAGGAGAATGAAAAGAGGGCAACCTCTGGATCTGTACGCCAATACAACCGTTCTAAGTTGCCTAGGCTTCGATGGACTCCAGATCTCCATTTATGCTTTCTTCATGCAGTTGAAAGACTGGGAGGACAAGAGAGTTAGTACTCTAACTAATTACAGTCGAGTGTACATATATCTTTCTTTTCATGTTTTTTCTTTCTCGGTCCAAAAATTTCTTTCATGTTCTTGTGTGTTGATAATATGATTATGCGGATTTTCTGGCCAATTGGTAACAGCAGTTGCAATTTCATTTATGCAGAAGCAACCCCAAAATTAGTTCTTCAATTGATGAACATCAAGGGACTTAGCATCGCTCATGTGAAAAGTCATCTTCAGGTATATTGATCTAAGGGAATTCCACACTCTACTTGTTTTTCAATTCAATGATGTCAATGGAAAAATATATTGATCCCAGTTTATCGAATTTTCTTGTTGAATCTTTGGTCAGATGTATAGAAGCAAGAAGACTGATTATCCCAATCAAGGTACTGTTCTGGAACCTAGTAATCCAAATGGTTAGGGTTTCTTTAGGGTTTGCGGTCCTATCACCTAAACGAAAGAGATTGATGTTGGCAGGACAAGGAATTAACTCTGAGGGCCGAGACCACCATATCTATAACCTTAGCCAGCTTCCCATGCTACGAAGTTTCGGTCAAAGGCCACCTCCTAGTTTCAGGTACAAATTTTGTCTGATTTTCCCATTCAAAGCAGTAAATTGAACTTCCAAATGGTGCCACATATAACAAGTTACTTCTGCTCTCTGCAAGATATGCGGATGTTTCTTTGAGAGGACATGAGCATCAGATTTATGGCTCCTACATGGGGGGAACTACACTGATAAAAAACAAACGTGGCATTTATGGCTCTGTCTCTGAAAGACTTGTTGAATGCAGAAACCACATAGATTATGATTCATTCACTAGAGTGCCTTTCAATGGACAGACTCCCCGTATACCTCATCAATCTGTAGAAGAATTGAAGCAATTATGCAGGTCTTGGACAACCCAAAAAAGACCAAGCTCAATGGATGACAATTTCAAAACCAATCTGCAAGAGAGGGGAATAGAACAGGTTCTGGATTGTCTGGATAATGCTAGCTCCAGCTACAACAATTGGAGGAGAGTTCAAGAAATTCAAAGTTCAAAAAGGAGGAGCTCCGATCGGGAATTTAACCTAGACTTGAACTTGTCTCTGAAAGTGGGAGTAAAAGATGCGGAACTTGAGAAAAATGTGATGGTTGACGATACGGATAGTAGATTATCTCTTTGTTTGTCTTCGGGTTCATCTTCAAAGCCTAAAAGATTCAACGAAGGAGATGCAAGTAGGAAGCGTGCGAGGATGGCTAGTACCCTAGATCTGACTTTGTGAATGAGACAATTCTGAGTGAGATCTTGAGGTACTTACTTATCCGAGGCATTGTTCAATGATCATTTCATGTACCGGTAGACAAGGTAATAGACAATTTTTTTGATCTTCATCTTGTTGCTTTTGCCGTTTGTATGCGTGATATAAGCTAGTAGACCTCAAGGTGCTGATACCAAGAAATAGATGAATACTTTTAGCATTGCAAAATATACACGTTGGGTTCTGAGATTGTTAATAGTTGAATAGGTCTCTTATCTCCTGGTAAGATTTTGCTTGATTAGTCCGTTTTAGAGTTTCGACAAAAATAAAATTGGAACAGGACCTCGATTTACTCAAATGATCTCCAAGAAAATCATGTTTATTATAGTGCAAATATGCCACAAGAAACGACAGCACGCATTTCTTATAACCCTCAGCAGTGGATAAAAATATTCTACAGGTGAACATTGACTAGTGTTCATTTAGGGAACGTTTAGAAGCCGACCATAGTTCTCCAATGTCCAGAGATGAGATTCAGTTGAGGTTTCGATTACTCTACTAATTACATGTTTATCCTGAACATTTTCAAGAGGAAAAAAGAGAAGACTTCTCAATGCACCCTTAATCTCACAACAAACCGATGTAAATTATGAAGTCCAGACAGCGTTGATAAGGTAATATAACCTGACTACCATGAATCTATGGTAAATCAATGTAGTAAACCATATAGGTTATTGCAAAGTTCTTAGGAAATCTTTTGAAGCAAGGGTATGCAAATACTAGTTTGAGCGAAGCCAAAAATAACTTACTATTATCTCAATTACATATGTGAAGCCTGATGCTGTCTAGGTTATTGGTAGCCTTACAAGACATAGCTAGGAACTGGGGACATATTCTTATCATGCACTTATTGGGTAGCACGATCAGTGTGTTATACCGTAATATTAATGCTTTACGAATAGGATTTCAGTGTGGATGACGGTTAGGGAAGCTCGAGAAAATTGAAGTTGCGGGTAAACCCTAGAATAAGAAGAGAGAATGATGCGGTGAATTTGCAAAGTATCCCCAGGTTTAATTTGATGGCAATGATGTTTATAGATGCCTGAAGACATTTATAGCTGCAAGCACTGCAGAACCGATCTTGCACTCTCTGATGATATCATTTCTAAGGTTTGTTTCA
>JAOXYD010000136.1:9133452-9145294 GCA_028565735.1 Pinacopodium congolense
ACCATGCAGTAATGTTGTGGCTGCCACGGATTTAACTCTCCTGGCCCTGGCAGGAATTGGTCTACGCCGGAAAAAGGTAGTGTCAGATTCAACAAACTAACAATATTTTATTCTCTAGTGCTTTTTCTCTCCACTCACTCTGCAGAGAATGGTTCCTCCATCATGAGTCCCTGCAGATCTTATGACTGATGCTACTAACTCAAGTTTATGCATTTTGCTTTCTGGTAAATTATGTACATATAATTGAGAGACTTTCATGAATGTGAAAGAACAAAGCCTTTAGTGGATTTCCGTTTGAAGCAATGATGTTGGTTAGGTCTATCTTTGGTCAATATTGATCTGAAAAGTGGTTGCTTCAAGTAGTGGAAAATCGTCTCTGGCTTATAAATGCTGCATGAATTCCTAACTTCTCCCTATGAATGTGATATGAAACAGAAACTGGGGTTTGCATCTTGTAAGCGTACCTCGGGTGCTACAGAAGGGATCAATGTCCTTATTGAGAAGAAGACTCTTGATGGGAAGTGGGCATATGGTTTGACATGCATTGAATACACTGAGTTTGATGAATTTGGAATTCCTCGTGGACCTGTTTCTTCTAGTGGGTATGCATTAGACTTACGTAGCATTTTCTTGATGTTTTTTCAGTATTATCCCAGGTTTTTAATTTATTGTGTATACTTGTGTAGTTTGGATAACTACCCCTGTTAGTTGGAGGTCAACCTGAAATGCATCTATCTGAAATGGTAGCATTTTTGTTTGATGTTTTTCAGTATTATCCCAGGTTTTTAAGTTATTGCGTATACTTGTGTGGTTTGGATAACTAACCATGTTAGTTGGAGATCAACCTGAAATGCATCTGTCTGAAATGGTAACATTTTTGTTTGATAGCCATGAAGTGAGAAGTAGGAACACTGTTTCCATCTTATAATGCATTATGTAGAGGACACAGAAATCTAGTGGTTTGCTTAATCAACATTAATTTTTTTCTTGAATAATAAACAGTTTTGTGGGTTTTGTTAATCATCATTCTCTCTCTCCCTTTTTAGTTAGTACTGTTTATCACATTTTGCTTTGGTAGGGTTGCTCTCAATTAGACTTTGACTTACTTTAGATCATGAATTGAAAGATACATGCCTGAATTTCAGCTTTCTTGTTAAGTTTGCAGTCAGAGTTTCCTGCAAATACGAACATTCTTTATGTGGATTTACATGCTGTGGAGGAAGTTGCATCAAGTGATAATGAAAAATGCTTACCAGGAATGGTACTCAATGCAAAGAAGCAAATTTCATATATGGACCACTTAGGGAATTGTTACAGGTACCTTCTTTTCTTAAAAATTGTAACTCTTTGTTATATGATGAGTGTTATATCCTATTTGCCTAAGGTTGTGCTGTTTTCTCATTAGAGTTAATTAACTGCATCTTCTGCAGATCTCCATAAGGTTGCCATGTGTGGAGGTTTCTTGTGTTCTTTATTTGTCTAATCACTGTCATTCGTAGTTGCTTATGTGGCACACCTACAAATAGTTGCTTGATGGGGCATAGTTTCAATATTTTGGACAATGCACTTCTGTATTGGTCATCTTACTTCTTGGCTCCAGTAGAAAAGAATATAATTATGCTGCCATGGCACTAAACTAATTGCTTATTGCCTTTTCATTTCAGTGTCTCTGGTGGTCGGCTAGAGTGTACGATGCAAAATATTGCAGACAGTTTCTTAAATACCTATTTATCTCGATGTTACCATAGTGTGGAAGGTATAACAATTCTTGCCAAATTTTCTCTGGCAGCTAACTGCCAATTACATGTTTTATTTGGCTTCAGTTTTTTTTCTGTTTCACTTGTCTTCTTTGTGACAATACATCTTGGCAACCTATTGGCAGATGAGTTAGATACTTTTATTGTGTATAATGAGCGAAGAAAGGTTACATCTTCGGCTAAGAGAAAGAGAAGACATTTAGACAGTTCATTGCATCAGGTTATAATTTTCTACCACTTTGCTTTTTTAGATCATTTTACTTTTTTGCTTTTTGTACCTGTTTTATGTGAGAATTACTTCATGGTTAATACGTTTCTGAGTACTGTATAGTGCTAGATCCACATTTAGTCTGGTTGTTGTAAATGTTACATAAATGAGTTGAAATTTTATTTATCTGCAGACACCAGATGGGTCATTGTTAGATATCTTAAGGAATGCCTATGATCTTCTTTCCCATTGTGATATTGAACTTCCTGAGGTACTGATTTGAATATTCTTTTGTCTCAAGATCATAGTTGTATGGTTGTACCTCATTTGCAGACTTCACTTATCATATGGCACTGCAAGCTTTTTGCATAGTGATTTATGGTTTTCCTTTTGAATTGTACAGATTGAGGGTAATGCCAAACTTGCTGACTTGGGACCACCATACCTAATCCTCCTCCATCCTGCTCTTGGCCCACTTTGGGAGATTACTAGACAAAAAGTAAGCACACAAATTCATGGTTTTTCCCTACAACAGTAATTATGACAGTAATTAGCAGCATTAAGCTGTATATAATATTTGGTAAGTTCAGAAAATACCTACATAAAACATGTTGTTCTGCAAGCCTTTTGTCGGCTGATGTTCCATTATGCAGAAGTAAATTTCCATCCATTTCTTGTAATTGAATTCAATTGTCTTCTGTGCCTTAAAAATCCATATTCATCATTGTGATTTTGTTTCCTATTTTCTCAGTTTAGTGGAGGATCAATATCCAAGATGTCTGAGTTACAGATTGAGGTAGCCGAATTCTTGTGGAGGAATGTTCAGGTATATGACTTTCTCATTTACTTTTAGGCATGAATCTATTTTTACTATGCTAACTGGACTTTCTTATCCAGCTTGAGGGTAGCTTGATTGTTGTTGCTGAAAATGTTATGGGTGCGACCAGGAATGGTCCTAACGGTGAACCCATATTACATTATGGGCAGAGGTAAGGTCTTGCTTCCTTTTTCTTGAATTAATGATAACTCTGTATATGGATACCAAAGACTTTCATTCCTGTTCAGGTGCAGTAGATGTAAACTGCAAAATGTCACAGTTCTGAATGAAGGGATTGACTGGAGTTCTGGAGAGAATATATACTGGAAGCATGATGTGCAAAGATTTGAGGCACTTAAGATTATACTTCATGGAAATGCTGAATTTGAGGCCAAAAATGTCACGATAGAGGTTAGATGGCTACTTGAAACCATTATATTCCCATCTATATGTTGTCTGCCGCTTGAGTATGGCAGAAAGCAAATTACTTGAGCTCCATGAATTAGTGCATCCAAAATAATTAGGGATTGTACTAAATGTCTCACATTTAATTCAAGGTGAAAACTACAATTTATTAGGTACTATTTGCATGAAATTATGTGTAACCCATGAATGCAAAATTTAGTATCCATGCATCAGTGATGGGTAAAATGGAACTTTAGATGTTGGGGAATAACTTAGTTGAAATGATCCTTTTCAGGATTCTGTTTGCCCTAATTTATGGACTCCTTGTTTTCTAATCATCCAATTTTAATTATTTCCTATATATATTATTGTCAAAAGCTTCATTTTGTTGTTTCTCTTTTTGTTTGAACAGGGAAATCATATTTTTGAAGTTCCAGACGGCTACAAAATGAAGATCACATCAGGAGAATCAGGTCGCTACTGTATATGCACATATCTTGCAGAAATGATTATTCAATATTCCTCAATAGTCTTGGTGTTGACGGAGTTTTACACAAATAAAGCCAAAAAATCAATGCACATATTCTATCTGCATGTTTATGCGTAAACTGCTTACTAATTCACAACGCCAGATTTTAGTAGTATATTCGGTCGGACAGGGGAATGTGGAAATCCTTGTCATGGTATTCAGGGTTAATGATTCTGGTTCGGTGCAGGTCTCAAGGTGCAGCTCAATCAGATAGGACCCACTATGATGGATAGTGGAAGCTGGTATTGGAACTACAAGATCCACGGATCACACATTGTTTTGGAACTAGTAGAGCTGTGAAGTAGAATCATCCTTAAACCCCACCAGATATATGTGAATGATAGTTCACTCAAAACTTTTTCATAGTTGATTGGTTGAACATAAGTTAAGCCATCAATTCCACTGTAGTAATATGTTGTATTAGAGCTTCGTATGACCTATGCGGTACGTCTAGTTATTTAAAATTTTTTCTTGCTTTTTTTTGCCTTGTTGATATGTACATCCAATGCAGAAACAATGTATGAGTTTATGCAGTATAAAGTTTCATATTATCTTTCAATGCCAATTTTATCAACGCAAATTTAGAAACCATGTAAGATTAGGGGATTTTCATCTGATCATCTGCTACAAAAATTTAGGGAAAGTGGGTTCAAGTGAGTATTTGTTTTTACGCATTGGGAGAGAGCAAATATTTTTCTCCAGTCGAATTGGGTTCTCTTATTCAACAAGGGGCAAAGGAGTTCTTTATGCGGAGTTCTAAAAATTTGAGGTGTTACATTAAAAAATGTAGCATGGTATGATTTATATAAACTCCACAGATTTACAGTTCACCCAACAGAGGGATTGTGCGATTGAGAGCAACACCTATTAAGTAATCTGAGCAATGCATCGGCTTTTCTTCTGGTTTTCAAAGAGCCATCAGTTGCCAAGCTTTGAAGAGAAGGAATGCTACGAGGATTCAACAGCAAACGCTTTGCTACCTCCTCTCCTCCATCTCTACACAGGCCCAACAGAAGAGTCACTGAGCTCTCTTTCCCTTTGGCCGATCCAAATCTTAAAAGATCGATGAGAAGTGGCACCAAAATCCTACTTCTACTCATCTCCTCTAGCCCTTCAGAGCAACCCAAAAGTATGGTCAAAACTGCCAGGGAATCGTCTGTAATGCCTGCCTTGTCATCCATTAACAGTTCGATGAGCAGAGGGACCGCTCCGGCAAGCACAACATGAGCCTTGTTAGCATTGTGGACTGCAAGATTAAACAGTGCACTTGCGGCATCTCTCTTTCCCGTAGTTGTGCCTTCTCTGAGAAGCAAAATCAAAGCTGGGATTGCTCTGGGATGACATCCAATGCCCACCTTGCATTCGTTTATCATGGACATGCTAAAGATTGCAGCAGCTGCATTTTCTCTGGCTTCCATAGTTTTACCTGATTCCAAAACTGTTATTATTCTGTCGATGGCTCCTGCTGCCATTATTAACACTTTGTTGTTCTCTAAAATGGAAAGGTTAAGCAAGGCAGTGACAGCATTTTCTTGTATTCTTGCATCATTGGAGCACAGTAACGTTACCAGAAAAGGTATAGCTCCTGCCTCAGCGATTATCCTACGATTGTCCATACCAGTTTTTGCCAATAGCCTCAGCTCATAAGCTGCCTGTCTTTGAATTTCTGGGGACCCCATTGCAAGCTTGCCCACCAAAAATTCAGCAGTCATCTTAACAGCGTCTATGGCGTCTTTCGTGGCAGAGATGTGATCAATTGTCTTTTCATTTGATTTACTTGTGCTAGTGCTTGATGAAGGTGAGGATTCCAATAAGGGGATTTCATTCTCTTCACACCATTGATTCACTAGGCTCTTAAGGGCATAATTTGGTATCAAGGCCATATGGATTAGTTTTTGTCCGTTCTTGGGACAAGTGTGATGGCCTGAGTTGATCCATTGTGCAATCGAGTTTCGATCGTAAGTGTGCCCAGAGGCTACTATTACAGGGTCTCTCATTAAGTCCAGAGAAATCGGGCATCGAAACTCGTCTGGAATACTTGGGAGTAATGGTTGAGAAGATGTCGAAACGTCTTGATATCGACTCACAGACGCAGCTACAGACTCCTGCTTGACGCCTTCTTCGTTTTTCTCAGTTTCTTCGTCACTGAAAATCATTGACTTGGAGTATGTGACGAGAGAGACGAGATTATTTATATTGGAAATGACAATCAGTCCTCCTGTGCCAGCCTGCTCTCGAGCTTCTATCTCTAGCTTCGAAATTTCTTCATCGTAATCCATTTGACTGCTCAAACCAATGCTGCTCAAAACTTCTTTCACTTTGATTAAATCAATGAACCCCCCACTCTTGTTCTTCTTCTCATTGTTGTCAGACATTAGTTGCAGAAGCTCTTCTCTTCTTCGAAGCTCTCGAGGGTCAATAAACAAATTTACCCTCTTCATTTGTTTGTGAAGGAGCTCAACTTGCTCTCTCGTATCTGCAGTTAAGTTAAGCAAACTTAGAGGTAGAATATCAAGTGCTCTCCCCATCTCCTTCACTAACGCGTAGAATTGATTTGACACAATTTCTGTCTGTATCAGACCCCATAAACAGCTTCCATCTTTGCATACTTGAATCAAAAACTTGACTCTTCTGATCAGAGAGAAGAGCTCGGTGAGGCATAGTATGCAAGATGGAGAAAGAGAAGCTTCTGCATCTCGAATATCTTCAAACAGAGAGGACAAAAGTCTAACCCGCCTTATCATTGTCGAAATATTCCTAAGCTGCACAAAAGGAAGCTTTTCCATTGCAGAAACTTCATTGGAAATATGACTCAGCGATTCCAACAAAGACCCAGATGGTAAAAACCCCGAGTGGATTACGACAGGAGGAAGAGCAACATCCATAGTCTCTTTGTTCTCTGAATGAGTTTGTTTCTGTTCATGGCCAATATCAAGGCAAGTTTTTGTTAGGGCTTGGAAGGGTATTTGTCCTCATTGTTTTTCTCTCAACAAAGAAATTATTTAGACCATCTGCATGGATTTATTTGACCGTTTCCATTTGTATAGTTGGCATAGCGGACAGGCTATGTTGGAAGAAGAATGAGGAGTTCGTGAGAAGCTGCCACTTGGAGGGATTTAAGGCTTCGCTGGGATCATATGATAATCCAAGGCAGTATTCATATTTGAAAGCTGGTTACCAAACGGCCCTTGTCAAATATAGGTAGTTTACAAATATACCTGTCCAAAATTTCCATCCCCTTATTATGTAACGTTAGATAACGTTAAGTCTTGCTACAGAAAACAAGTTTCACTATATCTTGGCTGCTCCAAATTGATCTTAAACACTAAAATATACCTATTGCATGGAAGGGGAAATGAATTCCAGGGAGCCATCTCCAAAGTTAAAGTGGGATAATTTCCTCTTGGTAACTATGCTTGATTATTTAGATTAACTTTCACAGCACACAATATCTTCCCAAACCGTTTATACCTAATCTACCATCAAAGTATATGAACAGCAAACGTAGACAATTAAATTAAAATGGATATATGCAGTACATATCCTCACTAGTTTGTCTCACGTCATTGGGTGATAATTTAGAGTTTTCGGCTCGGATTATACGGAGTACCTACTGGATTAATAGATAATTTAATCAATAATGTGCCACATGAACTAAAATGCGTGGGTATGAAATGTTCGAAAAAAATACTCCGACTTCAAAAGTCTTCTACTACTTGCTTAGGTGTCAACTTAAGTTACATTTTTTATATTTATTCTTTAAACCCTATGCTGCTTCTATTTTATTGAAAAAAAAGAAAGAAAGAAAGAAAGGACACGAGAAGTTGGCCCGTTCAATCTAAGACACGAGAAGTCGGCCCCTTCAATCTAATCATCCATTTATTGCATTTTCTATTAATAAGACTTCTATTTTAAATAGCTATGGAACTACCAAAATATGTTCCTCTAGTATTCAAAATTAAGAGTAAAAGAGGCCGGAAATCTTCCTAAATTTCAAGATTAAATTGAACCTTGTACTGCTTTTCTTTTAAGGATTTCTAGATTCATTAAATGATACATATGATAATAGAATCTATAAAATGGTAATTTTTATAGTATTGAAGGTATTTATGTGAGCAATGAAATGAAAATTTTTAAATTTTTAAATAATAATGATAGTAAATTATATCTTACCTCATGTGATTTGATCAAATTTCATTTCACTTATTATATTCTAAAATGTCATTATATTTCCTAAAGTTTTAAGGAACTTTTACTATATTGTCCTATCGTTAAATTCTTTCCAATCGCTAACGGATAGTTGGCGTAAGAGGTCACATGATAATTGCCTTGGATAAGAAGCTAATGTGATGTTGCTAGTTGGACATACAATTTCTTTAAGCATTTCCAAACCAACTATTATGACAAGTATGCTGGTCAATAAGTAATTTAGTGGAGTATTTTTAAGACTCTAGAATGATAAATCATTGAGTAATAAAGGTAAGTATTAGGTCACTTGGATTATAGTTACCTAAAAAAGCTCACGGATGTTAAATTAAAAGGGGTTATAATTACCAAATTAATTTAAACGCTTTTAATAATGCAAAGGATTTTAAATTGTCTTAAGAATTATTAAATTGATTAATTAGCTAAGGTTTAGGCTGTAAATGATTCAATTGATTTATGAAAAGGTTGGAATGTCTAATCTTGAGTCTTTACTAAATCAACACAATGCTATAGTTAAATTAATGCCATACCTCTAATTAACCTAAATTGAAATTTAATCATTCATTAATCATGGCAATAGGCTTAAAGTTCAAAAAGTTTTAATCTTAAAATTCCATATTTTAAGACTAGCACCGTCATGTTTAATCAAAGTTTGGTAATTTATTGATTAAAATCATGTTGTTTATTGATTTTTCCAATGATTAAATTAGATTAAGAATATGGTCCTTAATCATTTAAAAACTTTATTTTAAGTGACCAATTTAAGATAAACATTAAGCATTCAAAATAAACAAAGATTAGCACCCAATCATGTGCTAAGAACTCAATCAATCCATTTAATAACCTATCATTAATTCAGATTCAGATTAAACACACATATATTATATAACAATAAAGATTAAAGTTAAACATCATGTTCTTGAAATATATGTAAAGAAAGAGATAGAAACAAGTGATTAAAGGGTTTAGATTGAACCAAACAATGCTCCAAAGTGTAAGAAAACCTTCAATCACGTTAACAAACCTTGGAAATCCTTTAAAATATCCTAAAATAACCAAAAACAAAGTTGGAAAATGAAATAGAAAAGAAAAATCTAACCTAGAGAAAGAAGAAGAAAATCCTAAGCTAGGTACGATTTTGTTGCCTTAAATTGTTTTCTCCTCATGCGAAATTGTTCTTTGAAGCTTCATATGTATGTTTGCTGCAAGTTGGAAGTAAGTTGCAGTCAATTGGAGAAGAGAGCCAGTGAGAAACATCTCGACAGGTAACTGTACTTAAAGAGGAGTTAAATGGCACCATTGTACCTTCACCGTTTAGTTTTGCAGATTGACTTCAACATTAGTTGTTTATCCTTAAACAGTGGTTCAACTATACCGCTGTTTTATTCCTAATTTCAGAATTTTTAACTGCATTTTCCATATTTATCACTTTTTAATCTTCAAACTGTAAATTAAGCATATCTAAAAATAATGAATAAATGGAAAACACTATAAACTATGCACTTAACAACTTCCTTACACTTAATCATTTATTTGTCCTCAAATAAATCAATCAATCATCTTTTCAAAAAAAAAACATATAATCATAGGAAAAATGACCAATTCATCATACACAATCATTAAAAAATTTTCCTTAATCATTCAACTATCAAATAAATCATTAACATTTTATATGATTAATCAAGCATGGTAATTAACAAACAACTTAAAATAACTTTATATTTTTTTTCAAACTTCGACCTAAATTATACCAATCATTTCAAAATATAAAACGAACATTCATAAAGCAAAATGAATAATCTTTTAAACAAAATCACACTTGTTATTCATGAAGCATAATTATAAATATAAATGTGAGGTTCTATAACTTGATTAAGAAGTCACTCAATCTTTTTATGTGAAGATGAACATTTTATCGTGAACATCCCCAATTACTTAATTGAGTCACCTCACATTAACTAGTTACTAATACCACTCTTTAACTTCAACCAATTGATTTGAATACAAATGAATGATTGAAACTTGCTCATTTTTACTTTTTAAGCATGTCTTTTTCTTTCTTTCAACTTTTTCATTTCTTTTTCATTATTTTTTATTTTTTAATTTTAACTTCAATAAGATATGAAAATGATTAAAAGAAGTTCCAAATCACTGTGGACTATGCATTTTATACACAAAATATTATAATGCTCAATAATTATCCATCATCTAAAATGTGAAGCAATCAAAATTCTTTATTAATATACATGATTAATGAAGAATATATCATTTTAAATCATAAAAATAATTGAAATCAAAAGAAAAATTTCAATGATATGTATTAAAATTGAAAAATTTTTTATAAAAATTATAGATTATCTCGAAAAAATGATAAAATGATAAAATGATAAACTTGTAGACAAATAAACATAAGTGTGAAACAATTTATCCCTCCCCCTACACTTAAGTTGAACATTACCCTCAATATTCATAAAACCAATAAGAAAACATAATATGAGATAAAAGGGAACAAAAAACACTCAAATAATAATGAGAATATCGCTTTAATATTCGTTGGGGCGAACTTGAAAATTTGCTCTATACTTGTAACACTTAAAAATCCATAGAAAGAGCATCCAAGTACCAGAAACAAGATATATAGCAGCCATATTTTATTAAAGAAAATATGATTAAAGAAAATCAAGGAGTACAAAAAGGAAACAAAAGAAAAGCACACCAAACTAATGAAAACACACTAAGGAATACTAAATCATATTTCTTTGGTTGAGTTGCCTCCCAACAAGTGATTCTTTATGATCTTTTATATGGACTTTAATGTTAGAAAATCTTAAGTCTCTTCCTTGATACAGAATCCAACTCTTTTCCTCCATCATTCTCAAAATAAGAATAAACCAACTTTAGAAATGGTTTCTAAAGTATTCAATTGATTTTTAAAATTTGGAACATTCTCCTTTATGGAATACCACTCACGACAATGAAAAGAACATGGTAAAAAGTCTTGAATTATTATGTCTAGCTTATAAGCGAAATCTTGAACAGCAATGAAATCAATAGCTTCAAAAGCTTCCTTAGATTCTATAACCTTTTTAACCTCATCTTTCTTAACAATTTCATCATAATTTTCAAATTCAATAACCTTAACAACATCATCCTCCATGTGAAGGTCATCCTTAACACAATTGAAATTCACATCATCATCATCCAATTGATTATTAAACATGAATGCAAGAACACTTTCATTACTTTTAAAAGCTTCATCATACCCTTCAATTTCTTCACTTCAAATAATTTGATTAAAAGTTTGAAAAATGCTAAACTAGTCTAACTTGACTTAAACACCTTAAAAATAATTTTTAATTGCTTTAAAATATTTTAAAAAATTCCAAATGTGAAAATTAGCTAAGTATTAGGTGATTAATGATTTAATTGAGCTTTAAAGAATTTTAAGGGCTAATTAGAGTTCCTTCACAAAATCAAAACAAAGTTATAGTTAAGCTTTTGCTTTATCTCCATTATATTTAGTTTAAAGTTTGGTTAAACTTTAAATCTAGTCAATGGGATTTAATTTCAAGAAGGTGACTTCTGAATTTTTAAACTTAGAACTCTAAGTCTAAAAAAAATCAAAGTTTTCTCATTCATTAATTAATTTGTGTTGCTTATTGATTTTTCTAATAAACTAAGTTGATTTCTCAAGTTTAGATTATCTTTATAACTAATCTTAAGTGACCAGCTCAAAATTAGTATTTTTAAACCTTCAATAAACAAAAATCAGATCCTATAACATGTCTTTAAGCTCTCTTAAATCATAAATACACCAAGCCTTATTAATAAAACGATTTAGTAACACATCTTGATCAAAACATACAAAACATATAACTTAAGCAACATGTCTTGATAAATCCAAAAATATAAGCTATAAA
>JAOXYD010000136.1:9150288-9161366 GCA_028565735.1 Pinacopodium congolense
TATCAGTACTATTATCACGTATTATTTTATCATTTCTTAGCTACTTGCTTTCTTATACTCATATTTGGTGCAGGTCGGATTCAGGTCGTTGACTTTTTTAGTCAATTCGGATCAGGTCAGTTATGGTCCAGGTCAAACAAGTCGAGTTATCGGGTCGAGTCAATTTTTGACATCCATACCTGTACATAATAGCCCAGCTAGACCAATGCCCCGACAACATGCGATTGTGGACACGGTACAACATCGCAATCTATCGTCCCCCATCCTCCTAAGGCACGCACCCGATACAAGTGCGTCGTACGTCTGCGTATGCACTCCCAATTCCTTCTCCTCCATACTCTCCAAAACTTTGCTAATGGCCGTTAAATCACAGCAGTGACAGTATGCCATTAACAAAAAGTTACACGCCGCTAGGTCAGGCGACATGCCTAACAATTTCATGTCCTCTGTCACGCGCCACGCGTCGTCAAAATCCTTTTTCCTCGAGAGAAATTTCAGTATAGGGTGAAGAGTGCACGCGTTTAACCCGTAATTGCCAAAGAGATTGAAGATGTCTATAGTGTTAAAACAGCCGTCTCTCACGCTTTTGTCGAGTAGATCGCGTAGAGTTTCGAAGTCTCGTTGGCAGCTGGTCGTCGTAATGGGTGGAGGTGGGCACGAGGGGGATGCAATTGGGTTGGGTTCGAGCTTTGCGTAGTAAAAAGGCGGGTCGCGAAGTAAAGGTCGTTTGGAATTGGCGAGGAATTTTCCCAAGAAGTGCAAGGGACATAGTTTAGGGCTACGGAAGACGGGAAAGAATGTAGTCAAAATTAGGAAAACTGGTTGTTTTTTATTTCTTTGTTGAAGCTTAGTCAAATTAATTTAGGGAAGACACCTCCTTACTGAACATTTTTCTCTTTAATATTCACTCACTCAGCCACTCGTAGTCAAAAGCCGCCAGCTGCTCTACAGCCTATGGTACTACTATTCAATTAATTTCCCAATCAAGACATGTAACGATGGAAATCGGCGGAGAGGTAAACCAGCCCAATTATATACAATGAGCTCACATGAGATTCAAACAAGCTTGCTTTCCCCTCCTTTTAGCTGGAGTAAAGATTTGTAGCCCAAAACATAAAACGATAGCATGGCCTTGACCACAATCCCGCAAATCCAAAACGACAAAAACATGTCAGCCATCAATTTAATTAGTGCACCAAAGATTGACATCTTTACTGATAGACCATGTTTATTTTGTGCTGGATCTTTATGAGGGACGACAAGAAAGAGGACTGTGTGAAAATGGTTACAATCGATGAACCAAAATATCCGAAAGGAGCACTTTTTTAGGACTTGGTTTGACCACTTTCTCTGTTCGTAAAAATGCTCGGCAGCGTGAATCCATCACTATTTGGTTTAGGAGGCCACTCATTAATATTAGCCATAATAGCGAGCCGTTATTTCCGTTAGGAAATCATTACCAGTGATGAAAGGAAAAAGAAAAAAAAAAGAAAACTTAAGGATTAATGAAAATAATAACGCAAATTTTCAGAAGGTAAAAATAATTGAAAAGAAAACAGCATCACTCCAAATTTGACTAATATTGTACCATATGATATATATTTTGAATATTGTGAGATATGGCCTCACGTCCTGTCCCCATGCCCATATCCTGTAATTAGAGCTTTATTTGAGAGCCTCAATGTACATCACTAGAAACAAGATTATCCTATATGTGGAAAAGTAAGCAACTATATATTGATGTAAGATCAGATACAATCAATACTTGGATATTAGGAGATCTTCCCAAAAGTTGTAAGATCAGATGCCCTGCTCGCCTCATCAGGATGTACTGGAAGTAAACAACATCGTCTGTCTATTGATTTTTACTTGCAGAGCCCAAGATAAAGCTTATTTCCACACTTGATCTTGGAGATGACTCAGGATTCTTATTAACGTATATGAACTAAATCCGCCGCTTACACTTAACCGGCAAGCTAAATCAGAACCATTATCTAGTACAAGAACACACCATCTATACGTTTGATATGGGTATCAAACCCAGATTACGCATCAAGCATGTAAACAAAAGAATCTTTTTTTTTCTTGTTTTTCAAGTACAGATTGTCTATGTGCTTTTCTTGAAAAGACGTGTTAGGCTCATCACAAACCCAGCTGGAAAAGAAAGGGAGACAAAGATAAGAATTGAGGAATAAGAAAGAAAGAAACGTAAGCATGCAGATCATGCATATCCGTCATAAAAAGTAAGAAAACTATAGATATAAAATTAATATTTCCAATGCGATTGGTAAACTTTATTACACCTTTACGGGAGATAAATCGGGAGATATGCATTATCTTGCTTCCTATAGGCCTTTTGTATTGACCTAAACCAATGCCCTATGCCACTCTTTTCTTTAGCCAGTTTTTCCAGTCTCATGGTCATGTCGCACTTCCATGTACATCGTATGCTCACTTTCGTTATCTCTTTACCGAGACTTTATGCAGGGAAATTAATTTGGCTGTGATAGACAGGGGATTTGACAGGAGAATCTCTAGGTACGTCATGTAGTCCTTATCTTGCAAGTAAATGTCTGCATGTTTTGTAGATACCCAGCTACCTAGCACTATATATTTTACAGAGACTGGTAGGAAACATATTCTGATGCGAGGCACATAAATAAACAATGTCTTTCAAATTTCAACTCTTTGTTTTTTTTTAATCTGTAATCAACATTCCAGATACAAGCGGTACTAATTAATACCAATTGTGTATCATTACGTGACATTAAATCAAATCTTAACACAGATCTTATGAGCCAGTTATCTACTTATTACGATATATTATGAGATAAAAGTTTTGAAATTGATACACAATAGTTAAGGGAATGTTTGGTATTATTATTGATTTTAATTTTTAATTTTAATTTTTATGTTTTTTATTCATTTTTATATTTTTTGTGTTTTATTCATATGTTATTTTTTATTTTTATACTATTTTTTTATTTTTATATTTTAAAAAACTAAAAATAAAAATAAAAACTTTACCAAACATGCTATTACCTTTGGGTTGGGCTGGAGATATTTGAAAATTAAAAAAAAATCCATATAAGTTGTTTAAACTTTTAGTTTGTATTCGATTAACGTGAACATTTTTCAAAACAAATTTTAATTTTCAACAAAAATACAGACTATGTTGTCGGACAAGCTCTGCGATATTTCGGACAAGTGAGTTAATAGTCCAGCTGGCTGTCAAGAAGATATCTAAATAGGAATTGGTGTGCTTCGGATGAATGATAATGCATCTAAGACTAGTTTCCGGTTCATGTAATTTGTTTCTGTTGCCATCGTGCACTATAAAGACCTTTAGGTGTCGGTCACAAATTCTTCCGAAGAAGGGAACCGAGATTAAGGTACATGTAAGATGATGTATAAGAAACTAAAAAGAAACAAAGTCAAACAATACTTATGTAAGTGTATTTCACTTAACCTCCTCTCTCCATTAAAAAGAATTTTGAATCTTCAATCATACGATAATTTGAAGCAATTAGACAAATATAAAATTTTTAATTTTAAATATAAAATATAAAATATGTTACGTAATTTTACACATTTTGAGAAGAATGTTTCATAAACAAAAAATAACTTCTTATATAACTTAAAATTTAAGATTCGTTTAGTTTAATTTCTATTTTTAATTTTCTACTTCTTTTTTTAAATTTAAATTTTATTTTTTAAAATATGGGAATTGTATGTTCTTGTCATTAATTTTTTTGTTTTTTTATTTTTCTTTCACTTTTATCATTAATTTTCGTATTTAAAAAATAAAAATAATAAATATAAACTGCAAATATAAACAAATGAATTATAAAATATTAGTTCTTTTTGTATCAAATATTATAATCTTATTTATTTTTAATGTAAAATTTATTAAATCTTTTATTACCGCTCTTTCACATCAATTATTCTTGCTCTCCTCATTGTTTAAGGTCACTAGATTGCATTTTAATTCAATTTTTTTATAATCGAGTTTCTTAATTTGACAATTTATATTTCCTTTAAATAAATTTTGAATTAAACTCTTTATTTTACAAAAATTAAGATTCTTTCTCAAGAATTATTGGTATATTTGAGTACACTTTAATTAAACTTGCTCATTCAAAGATAGACAAAATTCTTCTTCAACAAAATTTTATATTTTTTTCATATTTGAAGAAGAATTGGTTCATAATGAAATACTCAATCTTTACAATAAATTCCTAAAGCATTAAGTAACGAATTCTTTTTTATATATAAATCACAATGACTTTATTTATTTGGGAATGAGATTTATTGAGCATTAAGCATATAAAATCCATTATATATTTAGGATCCATTGGTTCAGTTTCTAGTTTTAGTTTTTCATTTTTGTTTCCTTAAATACAGAAATCAATCTAAATTTTTTTCATTGATTTTTTTGTATTTTGCAATAATTTTTGCAATTTTATCATTAAATTCTGTATTTTAAAAAAATAGAAACAGAAAATCAAAATAAGAAACATAAATAAAAGAGGTCTTAGTCATTCAGATTAAGATATATTTAGACGTCAAGAGTTAAGACCACTGACATAACTACATAAATAGTTGAAAGACTTCTATACATGAGAACCATTTTCGCAATATAGAGTTAATGTCTTCTGCTTCTCTGGAGTCAATTTAGAATGGAACAGACAGATAAAAAGGTAGAGTGGTATTCTTTGATTTAATTCTTTTGCATCAATAGTTCCAAGATACAGTGGGACTACCTTATACATAGTCCATATCTACGAGGGGAATAAAGCGGAAGATGTGGGTGCCTCCTTGTTGAGCACTTGGAAACACTATCTATGGCCTACGCCTAATGTATGCTGCTTTCGTGATCACTTACTATGCCACACCTCTCAGACAATTATACTACTCCTAAAACCCAAACACTATTAGTAAATATATAGCATGTGAAAAGCAGCCTGGAATTTGGTAGCCGACTACTCCTAACTAATAGGCCTTTAATTACCAAGTGTGCAAGATAACTGATGAAAGAATAACAACTGCTGACCATGGCTCTTGGACTCCGAGTATATGATTTTTCATATTCTTTTAGCTATTTAAGTCAATTAATTAAATTGTTGACAGCCTAAATGGTAGATTGGTCCCATCAAACGCATAATTTGCGAGCCATGCAATGCATGTGAACCCTACAGCCCAAGCTAGATTTGTCATGAATATATTTTTACCTATAGGCACTGTATACTTGATACTTTTGCTGCTTAATTTATGATCAAAGAGATAATCCAGACGAAAGATATATATCCTTCGCACCTTGTAATTGATGCTGGTACACATATCTACATAAAGTCCAAATAAAGAACAATGCACATCTACACATGGTTTTGTTAATCTCTTTTAGCTACAGGACTTGAACTTGCAAGAATCGATTTAACATTTTGACATTTTCTTACAAGGCATATTTCAGGTTCAAGTTCAAAAATAAAAATTAAAAAAAAGAAAAGGAATTAAATGCTGCTGTTAGGAAATGCCATAAGCACTTTAATTCAACAGGTACCAGTCTGCGCCTCAATTGCCCTTTAACGGACATGTCCCTCAAAATAATGTAAGTAAATAATTAAATAAATGCTCAGAAATTTTCTATCTATATCTTTTTTTTAATCAATTAGTGATAAAATTTTTGTACCTAACCACGCTTTTGGTGCCAACACTTGCATCCAACCTTTAAAAGGATTAACAGGAATTATGTATTCAAGTATATCAATTGTTTTACTAGTGATAAAATTTTGAAATTGCTAAGCACCCTTTGTTTCTTCATATACGTGGAACCATTAAACCCAATTTAAGTACTTAGCACAACTTAATTCATTTTCCACTGGAAGTTTGAACTTCATCTGATTACCAGTGCACCTCAACGAAACGATTTTACTCCTTTGCTTGAATTCAATTTTAGGATAATGCAGCATGATCACAAAAACACTGTTAAACATATATATATATATATATATACTCAGTTAAGGGTGCTTATATGTGGAATTATATAGATTTCAGGCAAGGTCCAGTACTTCTGGGCATCACACTTGCAGACACCTTGCCTCTTTTATTTGCTGTTTTAGTCGTCGTTTGAAGCTGTGTCGCCTACTTGAAATGCCAATCAAAATCGATATAATATTTTACTTTTCCAAATAAGGGTCCACTTGAAATGAGAACAACGATTATCTTCCAAAACTGAATAGACCCACCTTAAAAGGATTTTATCATCTTGATGCTCACTATCAATTTTTACTGCATTTAATTGAATTAGACAGGTATCAACATCCGGGACCTGATGCCATGCTATCACGAAAACTATCCACATAACACCAACGAAAAAAGTAAAAAGATAAACAGAGATATCAATCTGCCTAACGGACAGAAAGCAAAAGCGAAGCTGTTAAGCTTTGTTTTGATTATAAATATTTCCATAAAGTAATGCCGGGAGAATCTTGGCACAAATCTTTCACAGTTGGACAGAGAAAGATACACATGTTTCTCTTATAACACTACTGAGTACTGACTGACCACTAGTTAATAATCGTTGCACCGAATTCGTCCTTAAATTGGAGCTCATTCCAACGCTTTCTGTACAACCAAAAGACAAGAAGAAAAACATAATCAAAGTTACATATGGCGTACTCAGTGCATGTCAAAGAGGCTACCATGATCAAACCCTCCGACCCAACCCCAAGTCGTGTATTGTTTCTTTCAGCTCTAGATTCACAGCTTTTTTTACGCTTCACCGTTGAGTACCTCTTTGTTTACAAGCCTCGCCCTGGTCTGGACCAAAACACCACAGCATCTCGTCTCAAAACCTCGTTAAGTAAGATCATAGTGCCTTATTACCCAATGGCAGGAAGAGTAAGGGCTAAGTCCGATGGCTCAGGCCTAGAAGTGGTGTGTAAAGCTCAAGGTGCTGTGTTTATTGAGGCTACCTCTGATTGTTAAATCAACGACTTTGATAGAGCTCCAAACTACGTGACGCAATGGAGGAAACTTTTGTCACTCCCTGTGATAGATGTTCTTAAAGGAGATCCAGTTGTTGTCATCCAACTGACGTGGCTCAAAGACGGAGCCGCCACGTTGGGAGTAGGCATTAATCATTGTGTCTGCGATGGAATTGGCGGTGGTGAGTTTCTGAACTCGTTAGCATCGTTGGCTATGTTGGAATGTCGAGTAACCGATATAAATCCCAAACCCGTTTGGGATCGTCAACTTCTTGACCCCGTAAAGCCTCCTCGTCCATACTACCTTAATCATCCTGAGTTCAACAGAGTTCCAGACTTTGGTGGGTTTATATCTCGCTTCTCCAGAGAGAGATTGATCCCAACTTCAATCAGTTTCGACAAAATTTGTCTAAATGAGTTGAAGAGACTTGCTTTATCCACGACAAAAACTTCTGGCTTGACAGTCACGTCTTTTGAGGTATTATCAGCTCATGTCTGGAGAAGCTGGGCTAGAGCTTTAAACTTACCTCCAAATCAAATGTTAAAACTTCTCTTTAGCATCAATATAAGAAACCGAATCAAACCCAGTCTGCCGAGTGGCTACTATGGCAACGCATTTGTCCTTGGCTGCGCACAAGCAAGCGCTAAAGATTTGTCAGAGAAAGGTTTAGGGTACGCCTCACTGTTGATAAAGAGCGCAAAGGACCGAGTGAACAATGATTATGTGAGATCGGTTGTTCAGTCGGTAAGCTTGTCAAGGGCGAGTCCTGACTCAGTTGGGGTTCTAATAATGTCGCAATGGTCAAGATTGGGGTTGGAGAGAGTTGACTTTGGGATGGGAAGGCCAGTCCATGTGGGCCCAATTTGCAGCGACAGGTATTGTTTGATTGTGCCGGTTCATAATCAGACCGATGCTGCTAAGGTAATTGTGGCGGTTCCTGCTAGTAGTGTCGACAAGTACGAGTGTTTGGTGAAGAGTCCACACATGTGAGAGGATCATACAATAGGTTTTTGGCTCCTTTGCTGAGTTTTCTTTTACCATTTTGACTTGCAACATTTTTGCTCTTTTAGGCCTGTTTAGATAAGTTTTAAATTTTAGTTTCAGTTTTTCTATTTTTTAAAATAAATTGATAAAGAAAATATATTAATACAGCATAAAAATTGAAAAAAAAATTAATTAATACAAAAACACAACATCCACAACAAAAAAATCATAACCTATAACCTAATTAAATATTTTTAATGATCATTTTCAATTTTAGTCCAATGAGAACAGAGTGGCCCCTTGTCAAAATCCAATCTCAATCACGCATAGCCTTAAACATCATATTGTTGACAAATTCTGAAAAGTGAGATGTGCGTCATTGTTGAACATGAAGGATTTTTCCTAACGCAATGCGCTAATAATTCAAAGACGTATCTGACTTCATTGATTTTCTCCATTCATTAGAAAAAAAAAAAAGCATTAAACACTAAACCAGAGTATCTCTTCTGCGATCCACCAAAGTGATATTTGTGAGCTAGATCGTTTACCGACCCATCTTTAACCAACATGTTGCCAATGAAATCCTTGTTGCCTTCTTCAGCCCAATAAGGAGTATTATAGCCCAAGATGACTTCTCCATCAAGTTTTTTGAGACTCGTGACTTTGCTCCAGCTTGAAACAAAAAGCCCATTTTTCATGGCCATCTATATTCGTACGGTAAAGCATGAGGAGAATCTACAGTAAATGCGCAATAAAGTTGACGACAACCATTATTTCGAATGAAAAAAAATATATTTAAAATTCTTTTTAAATATTTTTAAAATGTTAATCCTTATTTAAAATAAATAAATATAAAATATAAAATATATTTACAAATAGATTTTACGTTAAATTTATTTACAAATAAATTTTTTATTTAAATAATCAATTAAATTACTTGTTAGATCATTTCCAAGCATTTTCAAATTAAAAGAGAAACATCAAAATAGAGGAGAAGTAAACTCGGGCATTTTTGTCTCCACTTTGAGACTGTTCATTTTTTTTTTATTTTGTAGGTTTTTTTCTTTTTTCTCTCTCAATCTTTTTTTCTTCCTTTTTTCTTTCTTTTTTCATTCATTCATTCTTTTTTAATTCATTCATTCTTTATTTTGTTATTTAAACAATATTTCAATATTTTCATTATATATATTTAAATAATTATAACTTTATAATAATTTAAAGGTTGGCAAAATGGTCAATTTGAACCCTAAGTTTTTTATCAAAATATAGGTCAGACCCTAACATTTTATAGTGTTCAAAAACAACCATAACATTTTCGAAATGTTCAAAAAGAACCCTAAGTTTTTTAAAACATTCAAAAACAACCCTGGTCAAACTTCTGTTAAGTCAAACCGTTAAGTGCCACGTGGCGCACTCTGACTGGCCAAAAGATTTTGCGGGACTCACATGCCACGCGGCATTTTTTTCAAAAATTTTTTCATGTGGGTTCCACAAATTTGCCACGTGGCAACTGACGTGGAAGCATGGGCCCGCAGAATCTGTGGCCAATCAGAGTGCTCCACGTGACAGTTGGTTAGTAGCTTCTTAACTTACTTTAAATATATGTACAAAGACTAACTTATGAGGATAGCGCAATTTGTAAGACCTTCAACATTTCTCATGAAGGTTTCGAGTTCGATTCACACCAGCTACAGCTGAATTGTGATCATTCATTTCAAAACGACGTCGTTTTGGAATAGGAAATAACAGATTTCAAATCTTCGCAGCAGATCGAACTCGTGACCTCTCCTGTGCAAGGAGAGGACCTTTGCCATTCTTCTACAACAACTTTCTTACAATAAAATGTAACACAGATGTATTTAAAGATTGAAAGTCGAATATAAACCAACTGCCACGTGGCGCACTCTGATTGGCCAAAAGATTCTACGGGCCCATACTGTCACGTCAGCTGCCATGTGGCATGTGGGTCCCGCAAAATCTTTTGGCCAATCAGAATGCGCCACGTGGCACTTAACGGTTTGACTTAACAGAAGTTTGATCAGGGTCGTTTTTGAATGTTTTTAAAAACTTAGGGTTCTTTTTGAACATTTCGAAAATGTCAAGGTTATTTTTGAACACTATAAAATGTTAGGGTCTGACCTATATTTTGGTCAAAAATTTAGGGTTCAAATTGACCATTTTGCCTCAAAATTTTGCATAATTATGTCATACGATATTATTGAATAGATTTTTTAAATATAGACTTCACATGTCATATGATATCTCACGTGACATTTGTGAGATTCATTTGAAAATTTTGATGATGATGATAAGATCGAGAAAGAGAATAAGAATACAAGATTCAGGATTTAATGAAAATGAAAGCTCGAATTGCGAAAATGTTGTGAAAGATACAGAAGTTAAGAAAATAAATGAAGTTAAGGAAATGGATAATCAGGAATTTGAGGAAAGAGTGAGGGGTTTAAAAACAAAGATGGGTATCGAAGAGTCCATAACTAGTGAATGAAGAAGAGTAAAGAAGAGACTCCATTGAAGTCTGAAGAGAAAGTTTGTTTAAAGGTGAAAGACGATAACAGAGAGTCTTGCAAAGATAGTGGTCCTTCAACGGTGTTGAGCCACTAGTCAACGGTAGAGGAAGAACTGAAGAAGTTCGGGGGTGCGACGAGATTGAAGACCTAAAATGAAAACCCTATTGAAGGAGAAAGGCTTTTCTTAAGGAGAGTAATTAAAGCATCTGACAATGCTTTCAAAAGACGAAAAAAGTTGAAACTTTTTAAATGAAAAACGTTTTTAACCAAAGCATTTGCTTTGTAAAATGAACAAATTTGAAGATGACAATGCTTTGAATGACTGACAAACCCATCAACTTTGAACCATGTCCTCATCTCGCTTAAGCTTATGAGCCCTATATTAATACCTAGACCAGAAAGTATGCTCATTAACAGGTCAGAAATGAGAGTTTGATGAAGAAGGGGGCGGGGATCGGTCAAACTGTAAGTCTGTAATCGGTCAAACTGGCAAGTTATTTTTAGAGTCAATATCACTTTTACCCCCTGAATTTTTGACAATTATCAAATACCCCCCTGTGTTTTTAAAAATATCAAAGA
>JAOXYD010000136.1:9161466-9192218 GCA_028565735.1 Pinacopodium congolense
AATTTTTAATGAAATTCAATTATGATGTTATTTTTATATAAAATCTAATAAATATATAAGATATAATTTCTTTTCATAATTAAAGATATTTTAAAAAAAATTCACGAAGTTTAGATTTAAAAATATCTATTATGAAAGAAAAGTTTAAAACTAAAATTTAGATAATTTCAATCAAAGTCTATCAATTCTATTTAGATTTTTTAAATTTGAATGTAACAACAATTGAGATGGTTTCTTATTTCCTATATAGATTAAGTAATAAAATTCTGAATTCTATTCATTATAGAACACAAGATATTTTACGAGTCAAACATTAAATAGTTATTTCGACCAATTATTTGAGATCAATAGTATACTTATTGATATATTGCAGTAGTCAAAAATCAATTGAACCAACCTAAAATATATAACGAATTGCCTCGCCCTTCCTCGTATATACATACCATATATGCCGAATACGAAATTAACCCTGTAATGGACATACCAAAGTAATCATTCACTATAATAAATAGTTATGTAATTTTTTTGTCTAACTATTAGAATGAGCTATAAAGTTTAACTAGTTAGTGTCAAATTAATGTTTAGTGAAAAAACTGTCATTTAAATTAATAGAAGTTTCAAGGTAAAAAGTATCATGAAAATTCGAATAATCTAACTAGCTAAATTACACTTTGATATATTTTTGGAGTCAACTGGACCAGAATGATGATTCAGAGATGTTCTACCCCTATAGCTAAATCTGGAAAACCATGATATGAAGAATAGATTTAGTATTCCAGCCTATTATGTATTAAAAGTAAACTTGGTAACTTTAATTTACTATTATATTGACAATCAAGGTTTACCGCTGAAAATAAAAATCTGAAGCGATAAACATATAAAAATGAACGCCGGAAGAAGAAAAATATCAATAAAAGAGGAAAACACCAAAGTGAGCGCAGATCAGAGCGGCTCCCCTCCAACCTGACAACCGCACCCAATGCTCATTCCAAAATGGACGACAAGGTCCAGCAAAAAGTCACCTAAAAAATAAGTATACTTCACACCATCGAATCACACATCTGCATCTCTCTGTCTCTGTGTTTCTGATGAGTCTGCTGTTTAATAAAACTTTATTATGAAGCTGCGTTTGTGAGTTACGAGGCGGTGGCTGGCATCACATGCCACTCGTCTTCGTCAGAAAATTTCCTTTGCGGCCCTTTCTTACGTTCAGACACCTCATCCCTTCATGCAATTTAATCCCAGTACTTTCCAATGCTTGCCCTCTTAAGGAACAAGCAATGCTTTCATTCAATTCGATTCATCCCAAGGTAGGTGTAATGTTTTCGTCCGACCACTCACAATTGTTCATTCTTGTTTGGGTTCTGATTTGGAGAAATTCTGCAACATAATTATTCCCCCCTCTATTGTTGGACTTTAGTTCTTCTTTCTTTTGGAAATTTTACTATTATGATGAGACCATGCTACCACGAAAGTTTATAGTAGTTTCAATCTCAGAACATTTTCAACAAATTTATAAAAAGTGATTGAAATTATATTTTGAAAAATATTTCTTGATTGCTAACAACTTATCTCATATATATATATATATATCCATTAAATGTTTACGAACCGCCGAACTCATACAAACTAAAAGTGAGTAATTATGTTTGACCGAAAATGAACATTCCAAGGCTCTCAAACAATATGTGCAGAATTTGCTTATTTCCTATGAGGTAATGTTGACTACTCTCCTCGAAGCTCCAAAGTTTTATAAAGGAAACTTCTAGCTTCATACAACCGACTTTCAAAGAGTCACAGAATGGGTCTTTTTCAAGAGTCGCATTGGAATGCGAAAATTCAGAAGTCTGCGTTAATTATGCCATTATTTCTGTCGGATATTAGGAAAATTATGTGGATATTAATTATAATTTGTGGTAATGTGATTAGGATTAGAGGTAGTTCCTAGTTTTTAAGCAGTATCTTTAATTGCTTAAACTTGATACGGAAGTGCTTCATTAAGAAAATTAAAAGAATATATCAAGTTGTTTTATATTCGATTTTTCGAAAAAACAAACTGATACAAATATAATATTAAGATGCTGATTTTCTATAATGATTATTATAAAAAATATTATCTAAATTATTTTTATATACTTTAAATGTTTATTGATATATGAATGATAATTTAAACAATATTTATTATAATTGTCACTTATAATTACCATAGAGGATCTTTTAAATAATTCTCTTTTAAATACAATCTCACAATTTATTAGATTGGACAGAAATCAGGTGTATTTTTATCAAGTTTTGAAGAACGATTTTCTTGCAAGTTAACATTGCGCTATTAAAAATATATACCTTCATGATGAAGTAACCAAAGGCAAAAACCGCAAAGAAAGACAGAGAAACTGCGGCATCTGAGCACACAGTAGCCGGAATTTGAACAACACATGAAGATTCAAGCAAGTAAAAAATTGATGAAGTAATAAGACATAGTAATTGAAGAGAATTGTTCCAAGTTGTAAGGCATCTAAATATCTTATTATATGAAAAGCAGCGAGAACAGCAGCCTTTTAGCTTTTAAGGCTGACAGCTGCTGGCTTACTCCGAAAGTTTTTGATAGCATTTTTGCCAGCACGCATGATGATGAAAGAACTTTGTAGCATCGTGTTCATGTTGAAGCCCACAATCTGCAAGAGGGTAAGATTACGCATTTGTCATTTTGTTAGTCAATCTAATTAGTATATCTAAGATTTGCCCCAAAATATCAATGTTTTTTTTTCTTTTCTTAAAATACTTGCAGTCCAGCGGTGGGATTAGGTATAGCTTAAATGATTTTTATACTTTATGCGTTGTGTGAATTCCTAATTTTTGATCAACTCGTTTGAGAAAACTAATTGGTTGAAATGTGAGTCAAATTAAGGTTTATGAAATTTAAAAAGAAGTAGATGCTCTTTTCTTAATGTAAATTGCATTGTACAATTCTTCAAATCTCACTTTTCCTATGAAAAGATGGATATCTAATTTTTTAATTTTTTTAACAATTTAGGATGTGTTTGTTTTTTTATTGTAATATTCGTTCTCTATTTATGTTTTTTAATATTAAAATTTTAAAAATAGTATAAAAATAAAAAAATAATACACAAAAATAATATGAAATTAAAAAAACAATACAAAAATCTTAAAAACATTCAAAAACCGATGAAAATTTATTAAAAAACAAAAAAATAAAAACAAAAAATTTAATCATAATTTGTTACTTAAAATAATTAAAAAATCAACTCGAAATATCAACCTTAAATCTTGTGTATTTAACTCAGGGATCCAGCATCAACTTTCTACTGAAAACAAAAATGCTATATCAAATTTGAGAATATAATCTTTTAGAATATGTAAGACAAATAATTGTTCAGGAATCAATTTATTGCAAAATTTTTGTTAACTTGTTTTTCGCCGTACCATACATCCATTTCGATTGGCACAAATACGCCATGTACTGCATAGGAAGCGATGCAACCAGAATATTGTAGCTCTTTAAGAGTCTAAAATCGACGTGACACACCGCACACAATACGCAGCATTTCATTTTTCTCTTTCCGCAGAGCATTGGGCCGAAAGTTTTTTCCTCGATACTAATTCTCCAAATGTCCAGAAGAAGTTCCCAACGATCCCACCATCAAAGCAGAATCAAAACTATAAAATATATTTTCAAATTTTCCTAAATCAATGCTTAACACTTAGGCCTGTTTTCTTCGTCAAGCAGCAATCACTTTCTCTGCCTCTGTAATGTGTGTCTGTGTACATATTTATATATATATATATATATATGTACACATACAGTGGGTTAGTCGAAGACCACCGCCCTCTCCGACCATTTACACACATGACATTTAAATAAACTAACAGAGGCATCTATCTTCGACAAATCAATACAAAGAACGAGGCCTATCACTAGTCTTAAAACCCTTAAAAAGCTTCACCACGCTTTCCATGGACAACTCTGATCATCACCACCCTCCCCAAGAAACCACCATACCCACCACCGTCACTACCACCACCACAACCACATCAGACAACAAAAACATTGACAGCAATCCAACAACCTCAAACAGTGAAGCAAGCAGCAGTAACAATAGTGGCAAGAAGTGTAGAGGCAAAGGCGGACCAGACAACAGCAAGTTTAGATACAGAGGAGTGCGGCAACGAAGCTGGGGTAAGTGGGTCGCAGAGATCCGAGAACCCAGAAAAAGAACCCGTAAATGGCTTGGTACCTTCTCTACGGCGGAGGACGCAGCGCGTGCATATGACCGCGCGGCAATTATTCTGTACGGTTCTAGGGCTCAGTTAAATTTGCAGCCCTCAGGGTCTTCTTCGGCTCAGTCTTCTTCTTCTCGCGGGTCAAGCTCTTCATCAACTCAGACTCTGCGTCCTTTGCTTCCTCGTCCCTCAGGTTTTGGCTTGAATTTCTCTTTTTCAACGTCGATGAATTCTCCGACAGTAGCAGCTTCAGTGGGGTCTAATCCGTACGGGGTTTATTGTTCAAACGATGTCGTACCATGCCCTAACTACGTGATGCAGAATCCTGCGCATGCTATGGAGAGACAATATCAGAATCAGCATTGTTATTCACCGTTGGATGGGATTAATGTGAATTCTGCTAACGTCCCTGATATCGGAACGAGCTATTGTCAAAGTTTTACTCGTCAACAGTACTACCAAGATCATAACCAACAGCAGCAGCAACAAGATGGTTTGCAAGAGGACATGAGTTCGTTGGTGGGTTCGGTGCGGTCTAGTTTGTCTATTTCGAGTGATACTCAACCTGTTGTTGCTCCGGTGACTGGTCCAGATCAGGTGATGAATGTCGGAGCTGGGTCGCCGCCGATGTGGCCTGTGCAGGATGATGACGAGTACCCATCGTCGATTATTTGGGACTATGGAGACCATTCTTTCTTCGATTTTTAAGGTTGCTGGAAGATATTGCATGGTAATACTTTGGGATACCAAACATTTACAAATACTTTCTTCGAGATTGATCTGCCCTAATCCCTTGCATGCAAGTTTTTAGTCTTAAGTACTATCAAGGTTTCAAAAATATACACTATCTCTCCCGATCTTTGATAGCTGAATCACCTTATCTAAGGTTGAAGGTTGATGAATTTCTGATAAGCGAAAAGCAAGAAAAAGAAATCGATCCATTGCATTTTTTTTTCCCTAATAAGGTTAGCAGATAAGTGCTCCAGGTAAGGGTATTTTGCTTTCAACGGGTAAGTGAATGAGATTTTATATTCTTTCATATGGGTTTTAAGGGTTGATTTTGGTGGTTATCAACCCATTAGGGTTTGTGACTTTGTATACAAAGGATCTTAGCTTGGAATGGAAATCAAGAAAAATTCTACCTGCGTTGATAGTTTTGTTAAAGTGCAGATCTCCGTCCAATCACAAACAGGGACCAATATTCCATAATGTCACTTATCAATTGTCATGTTCCTCGTATGTTTTGGTTAATGTTTGGCTAAATCACATTAATATTTGTTATTTTTTGGTCCACTACAAAATTACTAACGATGAGTCAATACTTATTTCACTACTCATTCCAAGTTTACTATCCAAAATCAATATGAACAAATAAATTTGAATTTTGAAAAAAGACTAAAAATTTTAGAATTCTTTTTATTTCAATCTTTCGGGCTCTTAATTACATTGAGATGCATTTCGGAACCTTCATAGACATGTTGTCTCACAGAAAAGTTACATGTCACAATATACAAAGTTCTACTATGGAGCCACGGTGAAGCACATATACATAAGGTTTTTAATATCATATCGGTATCAGTATTAAATTTAATTAAGATACAGTATTGTACTGGTGTCGGTCAATATTAGTACTATTTTGGATAACTTTTTAAAATTATAAATCAATTCTTAAATTTTATAAAATTTGTAAAATAATCCCCATATATATTGTACTACATATTTTGAATTTTACTTCAACATTGTTTAAAAAAATCAACAATAATCTAAATTTCACATATTAACAATTATATATTTATTTTTATTAATCATATAAACATTAAATAATAAGAACACTAAACATTTACATATAAAATTCATTCAACTCGAATATAAACTTCAATTAATGAAATCAAAATACCAAACAATAATAAGTTAACAACCTATAATCATAAGCATTACAAAACCATAATCATAAACATACTATACCTTTCTGAAGTATGGATCAATTTAGGTCAAGAATAAAGTAATGGTTACTACACCTTTATGAAAACAGCGGGCATGACCATGATCATAGGCGAAAGCAGTAAATTTTAAGAAATTGAACAATCAAAGAAACATTGCCTAAACTACTAGATACGAATCTCGTTATCCTTTATCTTCCTGAAAGCCTTCATCCCATCAACTAGCATTTCAATTTTTGACACATCAATAAGAATTTGCTTACAGTTATACCACAAATTTGCTTCTTTTGCTTCTTCAACTCTTGCCAAATGAAGTTGTCCCAGATTCCCAGCACCAAATTCCTCAACTTCTACAGTCGGCTTCTACCTACAAAAATGGCAAAAAGATTAAGCAATTTTGAAAATTTCTCAATGCCAATAGTTAAAAAAAATTATCAATGATTTGGTGTCAACAAATATAGCATACAGAAATGGTTGGAGCAAGCTTTGGGTCTGGGTCTCTAGAATCTAGAAACTGGCAAGTGACACAGGCAGGAGGGGGTTGCATCAGTGGCAATGGAGCTTGCATCTAGGCCTTTGGGAACTGGCAAGTGGAAATAGGCAAGAGGAGCTCGCGTATAGGTCTCTAGGAGTTGGCAGGAGGAGCTTGCGTCAAGTGAGGTGAGTGGCAAGAGTGAGCAACAAGCAACTCCCTCCTTGCGGCAATGTTGGCATCAAGTGAGCAGTAAGTGACGGTGACAAAGACTCACAGGCAATGGAGGGTGGTACAGACGACAGGTGAGAATAGAGAGAGGATATGAAAGATTGAGAAAATAGGGCACGCAGTCATGTTTGAGCCTTCAAGGGGAGGGGGTAAGCAAATTTAGTCATTTTGCAATTTGGTCTTCGGTACCTTTCTCAGGATTCGGTACCAGCTAATACTAGCTAGAAAAGCCAGAACCGACCGATATCTACAACAAGTACAGTACTTTAGGTGTATTGTACCATTATTTGACCGATACCGGCCAGTACGATATGATACTAAACATCTTACATATACATGCCCATAGAACACATGTTCATTCACATATTTTGAATTGGATACAAGAACGGTGCCTACTTTTTATCATTTAATTAACAATCAACGACCATCATGTATATATACACTTATGGGTAATTGCGTTTAATTAGTAATGACGACTAACCCTTTAAATAAATAAAAGGAAAACCACAAAGAATTATAAATGGAATATAAATTTTGTGCAGCTAATTGTTTCAAACCCAATAAGTTCATATGATGTCTTTTACTTGATTTGTATACTAAACTATCACTTCCTTAAACCGTCCAAAATGGTACATATTTTTGTTTCTTGTTCCCCTCTTATGATAAAATTTAATGACTGAAAGCATAATCTAAACGTTAGGCTTACCAAATTGTGTGTGACATGTGTGACATGTAGGTAGTAATTACTACTTTCCATTTATTTCCTCCAAACTTTCACTTTAATCAACTGTTCATTCAACAGTCACAAGGAGTGCGATCCCTTAAAAGACTGAACGCTTTGGGATTAACTTCAATAAGTCTTTGAGATTAAATATAACCGTCCTCGCATGTGATCTTTCGACCTCAAATTTGTAGTTATTTCGATGGTCTTCTCTTTTTAATTTTGAAGACTTGATAAGTTTTTCCCTTGTGACTCGTAAAAGTTTGAAAGCATTATCAACATCACTATAATATGAATATTGGGTCTAGTAAGTGGTAGCCCTATTTTGAATATTAAACTAGATTAAAATTAATAAGATACTTGAACTAGTCCGGCCTACCATTTGAGGTAGGAAGAAAATCTATGTTCATATTTGGTTTCCACCTTTTGCTGGGATTTATGAGGATAATATTTTTTTTTCTCTACATTTTAACATAACCTTCCTATAACACTATTTTCTGTCAAATTTTTAATTCTAAATTTACAAATAAATTTTCAATTCACAAACTCTAGTTCCTCAATTTAGTTCTCAAATCAATACAAATCCTATCTTTGCAATTTTTCATGATTAAATCCTATTCGTCCAATACAATCAAATAATAAATTGAAAGAAGTTAACTCAAATTGAAGGAAAAATTCTCATTAAATAAAATTTTAATAACTAATATCAATAAATCCAATACTCAACCCAATAGTTCCATTATTCTTAACTAAATCAAAGAAAATTTGAAAAAGACAAAATACAATAATAATTTGTACAAAAAAAACATGATGTCTTGTTACGGACTAACACCCTTGAATTTTCCATCAACATACAATTGAAATTAAAAAAACATTAAAGTCTATTGAATATTTTTTTGAAAAATTTAACAAATAAAGAATGAGTTGCTAAGTTAATAAGGGAACTAGAATATATCCATCATGCATCATTCAAATTTATCTATACAAAATAAACAATTATACATATACATTATAACAAAATATCATCCCACATTTATAATGCAAGGTCATGTCATCATATACATACATTTCATTTAATCATAAGTCATCTCTAATAAGGTGTTCTATTTATAATTCTTAACTCAATTCTTTCTAAATTTTAAAGGCCTCGCTTAACCTAATAAAATTATACTCAATGGTCAGCCGACAAATATACTACATAGGATATTTTCCACTACTAGAAGCATCTAGATATTCTCACTATTAGAATACCGGGTCTTATCATAATAAATCATACATGATACTTTTCACTAACAGAAGCATCCTAAATATTCCCATTACCAGAATACTCCGACATGTATCAAATAATTAATATCAATCTCATTACATAAATATCAAGGCCATCGAATATAAATCTCTATCTAGGCAAGCCATTAAATAGGATCTCTTTATGTTTCTATTAATAATCCACAAGTCCAATATTATTCTACCCAATCGCTGTATTTTATCATTAATAATCCAAACCAAAATTTATTCGCAATACAATCAAAATTTCTATTCATGAAAAGTCATAGCCATAGAATAATTTTAGTAGTTTTCCACAAATTCTTCATATTCCTGGAAATTCATCAATTTATCACACATATATCACACAATTATATATATATATATATATTCTCATATAATCACAAATTCTATTAAATTCTCATAATTCACACAAAAATCACATTATTCACAAACTACACAAGATGCTTATAAAAAGACATTCCGTTTCCGCAATTCACTTAAAACTCATAATATTTATCTTTATTCAAATATTGCAAAATAAACTATTTTAATTTTTAAAATTTAAAAGATAAACATAATATACAAATTTCATATAAAGCACAAAATTTAGGTATATTCTAATACCTGAACTTTGAAAAACTCTTAATTCCTTTTTAGTCTTAGTCTTAGCCCTCTCCAAATTGTCTCTAGCACATGTGTATTAAAAATTTCAATTAAACTAGGTAAAATAAATACTAAACTATAATTTTTCTAATAACTAACTATCCTAAAGTTTTCTCTAAAATACTCCAAAATTTATATATTTCTCATCTACCCCTTTAAAATTTTTAAAATTTTCAAATCATTCCTAAACTTTTCAAAAATCACAATTTCCACCCAACTTTCTCTAAAACTACAAATATGTCCTTCATTTTTTCTTTCTTTTTTTTTTTTCCTTCTCTCCTAACTCTCACCTTGCTTCTTACTTTCATCATCGGGTACCCACCGGTCACCAATTACCTGTTGACAGAAACACTTTCTTTTTCTTCTCCTTTCTATCAATCATCCTCCCCCCATCCTCCCTTCTTCTATACCTGTAAATTTTTCTAGATTTCCCAACCCCTTTCCCCTTCTCTCATTCAGTTCTCACTTAAAAATCCCTTAAAAAATAACAAAATCAATTATTGGCTCACCTTATCTCCTGTAAATCACCATTAAGCAAGAAATGTAGCTAAGATGGATACGAGAGGTACAAGAAAATCCAATGAAAGCAAGAGGAGCTTGGGCTGTCAATGTGAATGCTTGGGAAAGAAGAAGAAGAAGAAGAAGTTACAAATCAAACCTAAATCCTTTCTTAATTCAGTTAGGACAAGTCATGGGTTGGGTCATCTTGTAGGCTTAAGCTTTTAGGGTCTGTTGGGTTTTACAGCTCTTTCCTCCTAAGAGAAATTTTGTCTTAGAAATTTACTCACATACTTGAGTCCTCAAAATAATAAGGATATTGTCGTCACACATCCTCTTCCATTTCTATGTCGCTTCTCTCAAAGATTGATGATGACTCCATAAAACTAGTGTCATAGTTATTTATCTCCTCATTAACTGTCTAATATCTAGCTTTAAAATCTCGACTAGGCTCCTCTTTATAAGTCAAATTTGTAGCTACTTTAATTTCCAGTTCAAGTGTGACATGACTCAGAACTAACTAATATCGTCTTAACATTGACACATGAAAAAAATCATGTATTTGAAACAACTTTGGTGGCAAAGCCAATCGATAAGCTAATAGATCAATCCCCTGAACTATCTCATACTGTCTAATATACCTAAAATTTAAATTTTCTTTTTTGCCAAATTGCACTATGCCTTTCCAAGGCAACACTTCGAAAAACATTTTATCACCTACCTCATACTCCATCTCATGTCTATGTTTATGTACATAACTTTTTTGTCTGTCCTGTATAGCCTTTAGAGATTCCTTTACCACTTTGATCTTCCATATAGTTTCTTAAATCAATTCTAGCCGCTCTAAAATCCTAACACCCTCGACATCTTAAGACACTAGGTCCTTATATCATCTCCCATATAGTGCTTTAAAAGATTCCATTATGTTGTTGTAAACAATCTCCAATAAAGGAAAATATAAATCCCAATCTCCTTTAAAATTTAGCACACAAGCTTTTATCATGTCTTTCAAGATCTTAATTGTACACTCAAACTAACTATCTATCTACAGGTGAAAAGCTATACTCAAGTTTAGTTTAATCCCCATCAGCATTTGCAAACTAGTCCAGAATTGAGATATAAATCGAAGATCTCGATTTGAAAATATAGACACTGGCACTCCATGTAACCTTACTATTTTATCTATATATAATCTAGCCAACTTGTCTAATGAATCTATCTATTGTATTGGTAAGAAATAGGTAGACTTGGTTAATCTATCTACAAGTACCTAAACTGAATCATACTTATATCGGTTTTTAAATAAAGATATAATAAAATCTATAGTGATTCTCTCCTATTTCTATGAAGGCATCGACAAAGGTCTCAGTTTGCCCTCTGAAGCCTAATACTTAGCCTTAACCTGTTGATAAGTTAAATATTTAGTTACAAAATCAACCACATCCTTCTTTATGGTTGGTCACCAATAATAAGATCTTAAATTCTGATACATCTTGATTATACCAGGATGTATCATATAAGGTAAGCAATGAGCCTTTTTTAATATCTCCTACCATCCACCTCTGGCATACATATTCAGGTTCCCAACACCATTACTCTACCTGAGCTTAAAGAAAAATTCAGTTTCTTTTCTTACTGTATCTTCTCTAACATCCTTTGCAAGTATAGATCCCAAGTCTGTGCGTCCCTAATGTGGTTACTCAAATTAGTTCTAATATATAAAGTAGCCATCAACTCAGCTACACCATCTACTTCTAACTTCATATTTAGAGTTCTCATCTCTACTAGTGATGTCACACTACCTCCACCCAATTTAGCTAATACACCCTCGTTCTTCTTACTTAAAGCATCGGCTACTACATTTACCTTTTCTAGATGATAATCCTTGGTGCAATCATAATCTTTTAATAGTTCAATCTCTCTCCTCTGTTTTAAATTCAACTCTTTTTAAATCAGAATATATTTCAGACTCTTATGAACTGTGAGAATATGAAAAGTCTTCCCATATAAGTGATATCTCTAGATCTTTAATGTATATACAATTGCTGTTAACTCCAAGTCATGGGTAAGGTAATTTATCTTATGAGTCCTTAACTGTTGGGGAGACATAAATTATCACTTTCCTGTTTTGCACCAAAATGCATCCTAATCCTAATTTTGAAGCATCCGTGTATACCTCGAAGCCTCCACCACTCGTCGACAATACCAAAATAAGATTATATGTAAATTTCCTCTTCAACTGATTAAAACTTTTCAACACCGATAAGGAACCCCTTTTTTAGTAATTTTGTCAATGGACTAGCTATTATAAAAAAAAAAAAACCATATGCAAATATCTTGTAATATCCAGCCAATCCTAAGAAACTTCTAACTTTTGTTACACTTTTTAATGGCTTCCATTTCATAATGCCTTCACCTTCACAGTATCGTGTATCACCCCCTCTCGCGACATAATATACCTATGGAAAATCACTCTTTCCATCTAAAAATTGCATTTAATGGGCTTAGCATATAATTCTCTCTTTTAAGATCTGTAATACATTTCTTAAATGATAATCATACACTTATCGACTCCTTGAATACACTAAAATATTATTAATAAATACTATTATAAATCAATCTAAAACTTGTGAATCATCCTGGTCATAAATGTTATGAATGCAGCCAGTGCATTGGATAACCCAAAAGGCTCACTAGGAATTCATAATGCCTATACCGAGTCTAAAACTTAATTTTAAGTATATCTGATTCAGCTATTCTCAACTTTTAGTATCCCGATCGAAAAGCAATTTTAGAAAAGATGATTGTTCCCCTCAACTCATCCAATAAATCATCCATCCTCGATAATGAATACTTGTTCTTTACTGTCACCCTATTTAATTGTCCATAATCTACACAGAGCCTTATACTCCCATCCTCTTTTTTACAAATAACATTGTAGATCCCCAAGATGTACTAAGACTAATAAAGCATTTTTTTAACAGTTTCTCCAATTGCCTTTTTAATTCTTATAACTCTATAGAGGCCATCATGTAAGTTGTAATAGTTATGGTAGTAACTCCAAGTTATGTCTCAATTGTAAAATCTATATCTCATTATGATGTTAAACTTGTAAATTCTTTTAAAAATACTTTTAAAAACTCTTTCACCATTGGTATTCCCTCAAACTCAAGACCTGTCTCTCTCGTATATACTATATGAGCCAAAAATGCTTTACATCCTTTCAGAGATCAATTGTCTAGCTATTATTGCTAAAATCATAAATGTAAGGAGTACCCTTTGTTCTCCACAAACAATACCTTTGAATTTTCATAGCACTTCATTATTATTTCTTTGATATAACAATCCACCACTTCCTTATACTGTCCTAATTAATTCATACCTAGAATTACATCAAACTCTCTTAAATCCATCACAATCAAGTCTACAGGTAACTATTTCTCTCTAATCCTCATAAGACTTGCTTTCCACACACAATTCACCATCACACTCTCTCATACTGGTAGGTGAACTCTCAAGTTATACCTTAGTTAATTGACCTCGCCTAAGAAATCATATCAGATATCATGTCATTGGCTATTGGAGCCTTTTCCTTAATTATGTTGTAAATTCTGACCTATGTGTGAGATGGAGTTTATGACATTCCAATAAGATTTTGTAGAACTCCTCCACTATTAGTACCTCTGCCTCTGCCTTTGCCTCTGCCAACTCCTCTACCACTTCCTCTTATACCATTCTGTCCCTGTGCAAAATCCTCAGCCATGACACTTGTACCCCTCAGAGTAGGATAGTCTCTCTAGAAGTGTCTCTTATATCCACATTCATAATATACTATATCACCTCTACTGGGTCACCAACATGATTCTAAGTGACATCTATCATAAGTATGATACCTACAGCTTGAACTAGATCTCCTGCCAGACCTAACTGATGATGAGTTAAAAGTACGGCTCTCACCCCATCTATTAGAACTTACAATTGTTTTTGAAATTAGAACTAGCCCTTTTGGACATCGCACTACTCCTTTGATGTTTATTTCTCCCTGTAGAACTTGTATACCCTGATATTTTCTTAGTGGATTAACTGGACTCTCTCTTGTGATTAGTTTGCTTCCTCTTCATTTCCTATCTCAACTTTTCTTGACCTTATACTTCCTCCATCCTAAGTGCAGTTGCTAATAATTTCTTGAAGCAATAATTTCTTTGCCTAGCCCCACTCGAATCTTAAATTAAAGTCCCTGCTCAAAACGATAATGCTGATCTTCTGTATCTACTAAAGTTTCAAGAGCATATTTAGATAATTTAGCAAAATGCACCTCATAATTAGCTATTGACATCTCCTCAGTTTGTATTAAATCTATGAACTCTTTCTTCTTCTTATCTTGTAAATTCATGGCTTAAACTTATCCTTAAACGTCCTTTAAAATTCTTCCTATGTTGCTACCTTGATTGCATGAGATCTCCCTATAGACTCCCACCACATCAAAGCAAAACCTTTAACTAAGGAAGTGATGTACTCCAAACGTCTCTTTGGTGTGCACCTCAACTTGTTCAAAATCCTCCTATTTTTCTCCTACCAAGCCTCTGCCTCCTATAAGTTCATAGTACCCATGAATTTGTAATCCACATCCTCCTAAGCCTCTCAAAATTTGTATTAACTTCTATTATCTCAGTCATAGATAGTGATACTTGATCTGGTAAAGTAGTTGAAACTTGAGGTTGATTTTGAGTTTGGGCTTGAGCTTGAGCTTGCATTATCATCTAAAAGAACTACATAAATTGGAGCGGTATTTTCATCATGGGCACCCGACCAGTTGCTGCAATCAATTCCACCCCCTCTCTTGCAGGCCCATAATATGCTCCTCCTCCTACTAGCTCTCCTTTTGAACCAGCTTGCTTAGATTCCATTAGAGAATAAATAGAGTTAACTAACTCTTCTCTATTAATTTCTTGACTAGTAGTAGCACCATTAGACATCATCCTAAAAAATGAATATTTACACAATCAATACGTACACCTTCTCACCTTATCAGTTTCAACCCACTTTGATACCACTTCATGTAATGCTCCTCCTATCAAATTTTCAATTCTCAATTCACAAATAAATTCTCAATTCACAAATCCTAATTCCTCAATTTAGTTCTCAGATCAATACAAACCCTATCTTCATAATTTTCCATAATTAAATCCCATTTGTCCATTACAATCAAATAATATATTGAAAGCAATTAACTCAAATTAAAGGGATAATGCTCATTAAATAAAATCTTAATAACTAATGTTAATGAATCTAATACTTAACCCAATAGTTTTATCAGTCTCAATTAAATCAAAGAGAAATAAAAAGGTCAAAATACAATTATATATATATATAAACATTATGGTGTCTTGCGACAAGCTGACCCATTTGAATTTTCCACCAATATATAATTGAAATCTGAAAAAAGTCAAAGTTTACTGAATATCTCTTAAAACTTTAATGAGTAAGGCATGAACTGCCAACTCACTAAGGAAACTTGAATATACTCATCATGCATCATTAAAATCCACATATACAGAATAAACATTTACACATATATGTTATATGAAAATACCATCCCACATTTGCAATGCAAGCTTAAGTCATCCTATACATAAATTCCATTTATTCATAAGTCATCTCCAATAAGGTTTTCTATTTCTAATTCTTAACTTAATTCTTTCTACATTTTAAGGGCTCCGCTTAACTTAGTAGAATTATATTCAATGGTTAACAGGTAAATAGACTACAGAAGATACTTTTTACTACTAAAACACCTGAGTATTTTTATTACTAGAATATCGGGTGTCAATAATAAATTATACAATATCCTTCCCACTACCAGAAGCATCCTAAGTATTCCCACAACTAGAATATCTCGACACATGTCAAATAATCAATATCAATCTTATCGCATAAATATCAAGACCGTCGAATATAAATCTACTTAGGCAAGCTACTAATTAGGATCTCTTTATATTCCTCTTAATAATCCACAAGTTCAATATTAACCCATACCAAATTTTATTCGCAACATACTCAAAATTTCTATTCATGAAAAGTCATATCCATAGAATAATTTTCACAAATTTCCCAAATTCTTCACATTCTTAAAAATTCATCAACTTATCACACAATCATATATATATATATATATATATATTCTTACATAATCACAAATTCCATAAAATTCTCATAAATAGTAAAAAAATCACATTATTCACAAACTATATATACTTATGAAAAGACATTATGTTTCCATAATTCACATAAAACTCATAATATTTATCTTTACCCAAATCTTGTAAAATAAAATATTTTAATTTCTAAAAATTTAAATGGTGAACATAATATAAAAACTTCACATAAAACACAAAATTTAGGTATAGTCTAGTTGACCCTTGCCTAAACTTTGAAAAACTCTAGATTTATCCTCAATCCTAGTTTCGTTCCTTTCCAAATCATCTATAGCACCTTTGTATTAAAAATTTTAACTAGACTAAGTAAAATAAATAATAAAGTCTAATTTTTCTAATTACTAACTATCCTCAAGTTTTCTCTAAAATACTCCAAAATTGACACATTTCTTATTTGCCCCTTTAAAATTTCTAAAATTTCCAAAAAATTCCTAAATTTTTTAAAAAAAATCCAAATAAATGTTTCCCTAAAATTACAAAATTTTCCTTCATTTGTTTCTTTATTTTTCCCCTTCTCTTCCAACTCTCACCTCTCTTCTTACTAGTGTCGCTAGGCATCGAACGGTGGCAACACTCTCCTTTTCTTCTTCTCTTCTTCTTTTTCTTCTCCTCTTTTCCATCGGTCATCCTTCCCCCCTCCCTCTCCCCCCCTCCTCTTCTTTACTTGTAAATTTTTCTAGATTTCCCAACCGCTTTCCCCTTTCTCATTCGGTTCTCACTTCCTAGTCCCTAAAAAATAACAAAATCAACAATTGGCTCACCTTATCTCCTATAAATCATCATTAGGCAAGAGTTGTAGGTAAGATGGATATGAGAGTTTCAGGATAATCCAGAAAAAGGGAGAGGAGTTTGGGCTATCGGCGTGAAAGATTAGGAAAGCAGAAGAAGAAGCTGCAAAATTAAACCTAAATCCTTTCTTAACTTAGTTGGGCCAAGTCATAGGTTAAATCAGGTTGTGGGCTTGTGCTTTTGGGTTTACTGGGTTTTATAGTAGCCGTGTTTTATTTATGGTCTAAAATTTCCTTTATTAGGTGGTTCATATAGCTGTTTCATATAGACTGTATAATTTTATTGCCAAGATGCTGATCGATGCCATCATCTGTCACGTATGTATATCAATTCCAAATTTAAATAATCAAAAGATAAACATAATGTATTGCCACTGATTATCTTTGTATATTAGTTGCTAACTAGAATTTTAACTCAACAAAGAACATACCTAATTCAACCACAAAAAAATTTAAAACAAAAAATTTAAATTCTCTTATCTATTAAGAAACTAAAGAGTGATAAAGAAATTTACCTTTAACATAATTACTTTACAATTTCTTTATAATTCTTCAATATATGATATCTTAAACTAATAACTTTAAAATATATCCATTTGCTAATGAGATTTAATTATAATCTTGAAAATCTCATAATTAATGGAGGTTTAGGTAAAAAATGTTATATGAATCTTAAAGTTTTTACTTATATTTAGATTAGACCTTAGCGCTTCAAAATATTTGAAAAGAATTCAAATGTTTTAAGAATATTTAATAAAAATCATATCGTTTTAGAAAAATTTTTAAAAAACTCTGCCTCCATCTTTCATAAAGGACCTCTACATGGCACTTTTTTATTTGTCAAAAATTTTAGATGAACCACACGTTATTACATGGACTTCACTTGGAATTTTGAACCAAAATCGTTACAACCTTCTAATTATTCTCTCTATAAAACTTCACATGTTACACAAGTTGTTCAGTCAATAAATGTTACCCTGAATAAATCAAAGAACACATTTTCGACTCATGTTGACTACATTTGTGTTGATATTTCTTTTTTCTCAAAACTGCACCACTTTCTTTATCCCTAAACTTAAAACTGTGTCGTTTTTGTATTCTCCCTCCATCTCTATCCATTCTCTTCCTCTCTCCTTTCATCTTGTTTTTTCTCTTACTATTGCATACACTCTCATCGACAGAAAGAACTAGGAATGTTTTTTTTTTCTAATTACCCATTTATATCAGATGGAGGTTTGTCATTTGGAAATGATGTTTCTACTCATACAAAATATGATGAAAGATTCATGCCTTTGCTTTCCTCAATTGTTGAGTAGTTTGGTGTTCCACTTTACTTTCTCCTTCTCCTTTCTTCTTTTTTTTTTCATGCTCAACTTACACTCACATTTAATAACTACTAGGTCTTAAAGGATTGTGGAATATAAAAGTAGCATCTTAACACAATGTTGACATGAGCGGACTAGGGAAGGAGCAGGGTATGAGGATGGAGGAGCGAAAACAAGAAGGCATGTAAAATGACGCCATTTTGAGAAAAATATAAAAAAATATATGGTCAACATGGGTCGAACACGCAATGTCTAATTGTTTTAAGGTAACACTTTATCAACTGAACTACTTGTTTAACGTTTTAACTTTTATAACATGAATAATTTGAAGGCTATAGCGATTTTTGGTCAAAATTGCATGTGGAGTCTATATGGTAGTATGGAGACCACGAGAAACTTTTGACAAATAAAAATATGACACTACCACATAACATATAATGAGGTATTTAATGAAAGATAGGGTTAGGTTCTTTTTGAACATTGTGAAATGTTACAGTTCTTTTTGAACATTTTGAAATGTTATGGTTTAATCTAAACACAGGAAAAAATGATAAGGTTCAAATGACACTTTTTTCCTTATGGTTTATTGAAAACCATGAATTTGGGAAGTATAAAAAAAAAAAGAAAAGAAAAAAGCACGTATATTAATATGTTATGATAGTACATATATTTAGTTTCCTATAATTTTTTATGTTTGAGCATTCAATGTTGACCATTTGTGCACCTAAAGTTCTACTGGTATACTTAATTCAACTTCTACTATGTACACTTCCATGACTTTTGAAAACCTACAAGCCTACGATTGCCATCGCCATTATCATTACCATGTTGCCATTAAAAACACTGTCTAAGTTTTAACCACTATCACTAACTACAGCCAGTCCATCACTTATCTAATGGATTGCCAAGATTAACTATTTCATTGGCATGATGTATAAAGATTCATATCTCAAATAATCTTGAGGTTAATAGAAAAAAAAAAGATAAGAAGGAGAAAATCAATTGATGAAATGATCGTTACTATTATCTCTATATATAAATTTGCAATTTGTTATAATATATATTTGATGTTCATTATCTACATGAGAAAACTTTTAAACCATTAAATTTTAAAATCATCCAAATAATAATAAACAAAAAGATTTGTTAAATACTTTATAACCTAAAAATTAGCACAACATTGAACTCACTATTGAAATAACAACATAAATAATTCTAACAATTCTTTTTTTGAACCACATGTCTAGAACATCGGTTTAGTAAGGATAATCTATAGTGCCTATTTATTCAACTTGTATTATTTAAATGAGAAGTAACTTCCTCAATTTTTAGAATGCAAATAATTTGAGAGGTTTTGTCAAAATATTAATAACTTGCTCTTCACTTTGTAATAAATGAGATCAATTGTTTCTTCATTTGTGAAATTCTTGAAAAAAAATGATATTTTATATCGACATCCATGCTTTTGACATGTAGAATATAACTTTCAATAAGTTTGATTACTGAACTATTCTCATAACAAATGGGAGTAAGCAAATCTTACTTAAAGTGAAGCTCTTTAAGAAGATCTAACAACCAAATTGCCTGAGATGTACATCCTATTGCAGTTATGAACTCAACTTTTATTGTTGCTAAAGTCGTAATTGAATGCTTCTTTAATAGCCATGAAATTGCTCCTGAACTCTTCATGAAAATATAACTAAACGTGCTCTTTCTATCATCTAAATCTCTAGTATGATCACTATTTATAAACCTAAACAAATATCAATTTTCTCACCCTATTTAAAGCCATATGAAATACTATCTTTCAAGTATCAAGAAATTCTTTTTGTAGCAGAAAGATGCAACTGATATGGACATTCCATGTATCAATTGATAAGACTAATGGCTTGCATAATATCATGCCTTATACCTATTAAATAAATCAAGTTTCCTACCATTTGCTTGTAAAGGATGTTATCAATTCTCTCTCTTCTAGGGTCTTTGGTCAGCTTCAAATGGAACTCGGTTGGAATGCTAATTAAGTTACAATTCTTTATTTAGAATCTATCTAAAATATCTTGGACATCCTGTTTTTTTAGAAATAAAAATTCCAATAGCAGATTGTATTACTTTTAATGCTAAGAAAATAATGCTTTTTCCAAGATCATGCATATTAAATTCAAGCATCATAGATTTCTTAAAACATTCAAACATAGCACTATTATTTCTAGTGTAAATTAAATCATCCACATATAGATAGAACATAAGCATTGAACCCCCTTACTCTAATTTTTGTGAAAAAGTGTACGCTCATATGGACATTTCTTAAACTTTTCCTTCTATATGACTATACCAAGCTCTTGAAGTTTTTTTAGTCAATATAGTGTTTTTTTTTAATTTATACACCTTATGTTCTTCCCCCATTTTAACATGGCCAAGAGGTTGATCAATAAATACTCGTATAATCGAGCCTCTATGTAGGAAGGATGAGTCTATTTGAAAAATGATCTAACAATTTTGATTTTCCAATGCAAGGACTAGTCTTATTATATCAAATCCTACAACATAAGCAAACACTTCTCTATAGTTCACACCAGATTTCGACTTATAGGCTTTGACAAATAAGTGTGCTTTGTACTTATCAATTTTGTTGTTCTTATTCAAATTTATCTTATGCATCCATTTGATGCCAATTATCTTATGTCCTTTTAGAAGTTTAATCAATTCCTAAGTCATGTTTCTTTTAATTACTATAATATGTTCATCCATTAGCTTCAACCCTTTTGAATATTTGATAGACTCTTCCAAATTGGTAGGATCACAATTTGAAACATAACAAAGTATGTAAGTAGGTCTTGAGATTGGTAAACTTTAATTACCTTATAATTATTCATCTATATAGGTCTTATTCTAGCAAGTTGAGGTCTTTGTTCAGCTATAATTCTTGGTGAGTTTTAGTTTGCTATTGGTTCATCCTAAATGGTGATTGATTGTTGCAAACTTTTCACCAGTATCTACCACTCTTCTTTATCAAAGTTGAAATGTATTTTTTAACTATTTTTTCTTTCTCTGAACACAAGTTTTCTTCATCAACTATGAGGAGAATGATTTCCTTGGTACTGTGATAAATAATTTATAAGCTTTTGAATAATCACTAACACTAAGAAATATATTTTTCTCCTTTATTATCTAGCTTTTTCTTCTCATTTAGAATATAAATATAAGTAATACATCCAAAAATCTAAAATAATCAATATCTAGTTTTTATCAAGTCCACGCTTTCTGTGGTGTCATATTTTAGATATTAAGCGTGATAATTCTATTCAAAATATATGCAAACCAACTATCAATTTCAAGGAAAAATTTTTCTGGGATTTTATTTCTTGACAAAAGACTTTAAACCATATTCTTATTGATTTCCAAGATCATTATTTTCTCAACTTTTTCTATCATGACTTGTCCCATTGCTACATCCTCTATTAGCTTTGTTTGATGTAGAGTGATTTCTTGATAAAACCTTCAAATTTTTTTCTCGTGAACTAAAAGAAAAGGCTATGTAATTTATCATTTGACAATTCATTAATATAATTAAATTCTTCTTTAGTATAAACATCATAATCAATTTTTTTGATGTAATAGATCGAAAAATATTTTTTTATTATAGTGATGTCCTTTATTTTTTCATTATAGATTATGATTGCCATTTTCTAAGAAAATTAATTTAGAGGTGATTTCCTAACTTCACGTGAAGTATTTTGAACTCTGCATAAAGTGCTTGAAATTACTATCTCTTTGTACTTATTATTACTTAGTACTTTTTTTTATAGAATCCTAATTATGCTTAGTAATGTCTTTGTAGAGGATAGTTTCTAAAATTAATCAATCAATTGCTTAGAAAAAATAGTTCTATTTTTTTTAATCTCTTAACTTCAACTCGACAAATTTTGTCTCTTTCACATCTATTAATACAACACCTGCTACTAGTTCTACTACTCTAGTTTCATTTTATGTTTATTTTAATTCTAGTCACAAGGGATCTTTATTTTCTTTTTAGTAACATTAGGAATAAGTTAAAATAGTAACAAGTTCTCCGTGGGATTGATCCTGACTTACCTTACTACAAAGTTAGTTTAGAATAGGTATTTATTATTTTGTGGCCTTCGATAGCCTCACTAATGATGTTAGAATAAGGAGAAGTAAAATATTTGTATATGTTGTATGTTTATAATATCAAATGATTTTGTCATCATTAAAAGGCAAGAGATTGTTGAACCAAGGATAGGTACACCTTTGTTTTAATGATGAGAAAACATTACTATTAATGAGTTTAATGTGGTTGATGCATGTTGAAAAGATAGGTTTAATGAAAAGTGTTCGAAGAAAGATTGGAAGATAAAAGGCATTATAACAATGTATTTTAGAGCCTTGAATCCTTAGAGCACGAAATGGAATGGAGTTTGTTAAGATTAAAGGAAAAAAAGTTCGAGATGGAGATAAAGATGGAATGAATAGGATCTTAAGTTTGTAAGTTTTGATTGTAAGTCTCATATTGATCTTTTTATAATGTTAAAAGGGCTCATATCATGCATCATTCATTCATAATTAATGTTTTCTTATGTAAGATACATAAGCAAGAGGAGTTATATATGAATGAGTTTTTAAATATCCTCTTGATACCACTAAATTAGTTTTAGGAATTAACGTGATGAATATATGTTAAAGAAATATTTGGCAATCTTAGAAAATTTTCTAGGATGATCTAGATGTGTATGAATATGTTAGGAATTGATTTGTATTGAAGTATTTTGGAGCGTTAAAAACTAATTTTAGGAGGAGACTCGTTGAGTAGTAGATGCATTAGTCAAATTCTCTACGAGTGTACTCTAATGGTCATGGTAACCATCAAAACATATAATTGTAGGTTACATAAAACCCTTAATAGCTATTGATCACTATTATCAACTACATGAAAATTAATGCTTTTCGTTGTTGCCAACCGTACTCTGATACCATTATATAAATTAATAACTCTTTTAAGCATAAGGATAATGGAAAAAAAAGCAAAAGAAGGAGAATATTAATTGATTAAATGATTATTATTATTTTAGAACATATAATATGTTGCAATATATATTTGATGTCTAATTGTTGCATGAAAAAAATTTGGGCCACTAATTCCTAAAATTGTTTAAACAATAACAAATTAAAAAAACTTGGAACATGCTTTAACTATATCCTAAAGATTAGGGCAACATTTAACTCATTACTCAAACAACAAATAAATAATTCCAACGAAAAGCTTAGAGACAATTGCTTTAATGAAAAGATGATCTTTTTGACAACATTCAACTTAGTACTTAAATAGCAATAAATAATTCCAACACCGTGAAAAGCTTAAAGGCAATGGTTTTAATAGAAGGGTGATCTCTATTCTTTACAGGGTTTTAAATTTTGTATCGGTATCGGTGGTACCGGTTTGAATCCAGTACGAAACATTGGTTCTTCGTAGTTGTCTTTATCTATATTGCTCTCCTTGTCTTCCTTCTCAACCTCTACCTTCACCATGTTTATCTTTTTGATATTCCTAGATTACGCATCAATTATGCATCATTGGTGGATATTTTCCTATGAATAAACATCGAGGGCTTAATCCTGATGACTATTAAGGCATTGCTAATATCTTTGTATAGAAATATGATACTACTAGTGTGGAAAATGAGTGTTTGTATATGTCTTCCTATTTTTACAAAATGTGATAAAGTTAAGATTTTACCCTGGTGTCATCATTATTTACACATTGAGTATGATAAGTAGATCAAAACTCAATCAAATTGCCCAATGTGTAGGGATTCTCTATGAATTATCTTAACTCTTGTCTTTGTTGTAATAGAGTAAATAAAGGTTTAGTTTGATACGTCTCCTGACTAGATTGTTTTAATTTTATATTGTGAAAATTATTACTTTATATTAATTAATAATTGTAAAGGACTTACCAATAGGTTTGTAACTCAATGGGAAAGGATGTCTAAGATCACCTCTTTTACTAGAATTCAATTGTAAAGATGTCTAAGATCACCTCTTGGTAGAGTCAAATACTTTAATTTTTCAAAAACATAATTGTAAAGGAGTTTAATTTATAAAAGAACACAATATGTTAAGATTAACTTTAACAAGGTTGTGATATTAATGATATTCAAATTATAACACAATTAGACAGAGTTATGCTGGATATGGAAATTTTAAAAAAATCTCCTTAAACACATCACTGCTATGCTGTCGTAAAATTATACTAACCAATACACTTTCTTCTCACTAATCTTAATTTCTTCAAATAGATATATAACTTGATCCTTTATCTTAATCAAAATAACATCATCTTTAGCCAAATCAAAAATAAAAATTAGAATGCCTACATTTAGGATTTATTTTACTTGTTTTGGTGATAGAAAAATCCATATGTACATAATGAAGTAATGCTAAACTCACTACTTGAATCATGTATGCAAAAACTTCTACTATCATTTTAAGCTTCGGCCTTAAATGTCTTACATCTCATTCCATGTCTTAAGTGTCCTATTAGATTAGTTAACAATTCATGGCCCATGTCACTTATAAATTTAAGTTCAATGAATAGAGCTTAAGATGATGTTTATTGGGTGTTTAAGCAGTTGGGCTCAAATGGGTCCATAAACCCTTTCTCTCTCCTTTTAAACTAAATAAAACAGTAGTTTATATATACAAGAACTGCAAGTTCTCTAACCATATGAAAATAAGAAAAGACAAAGGCAGAAGGGAATAAAATAGAGTTTCAAAAACTAATAGAAATCATAGAACAAGGTGAGTGATTTAATTGTGATTTACGATCCATTAATGTTTACAATTGGTATTAGGGAAAGGTTTGCTTCACACAAATTACTCTTTTGTCTCCTTATGTTCTGGAAAATCAGTTCATGTTTAATGGTTGCTTAACACTTGGCCTTTCATATATTGTCTACAAAATTTTGTCTATTGAAATACGCAACAATAGGTTCTGTTTTCATATGAAAACACTTTAAGCACTTTCAATCCCTTTATTGTTTTCTTTACAGACCCTTATCGTACCAAAGCACTGAAAATTGACATGGTTTTTAATAGAACTCGAACTTTATGATGAAATAACCTGTAAACAACATATGATAGAAGTTTCTGGAGTGTTTGCTCTTTTATCATGGCTTTAGAGTAACAATAAAAGTTAGATAAATTTTCTAGAGTGAGAAACATGTTTTATTATGATAAAACTTCAAAGGAAAATTCAGATTCGGTTAGGATGGCCACCAAATTGATTCTTGGTGGGAATGGGAAGTTTTGGTTTTAGGCTTTAACGCCTGCAAAGAAAGCCATGGACAACCTATAGAATTGAAGGAAAAAAAACTACCGAAAGTTCAACGAAGAAGATGAGGCACATGTTTTGGCCCACGCCTACTACAGGCAAGCACACGTCATTGACGTGCCAGCGGGCATCTCTTGGCACATGTAACACACACCAGATGGCTTTTCCAGCTTTTTTGGGTTGAATTTTTCAACTGTTTGGGCCTTTTAGATCCCAATTAAAGCTTTCCATTTTAGGCCTGAGTTTAACAAAGGTTTAGGATGGGCCCTTATTAGACTTTTGGATTTAAGTTGGACCTTGATTGATTAATTAATTATTGATTTAATTTCTATGTATAAATGTTACACATATTGTTTTCTATGTATAATATAATTTTGGAAATTTAGTGTCGTATTACATGTTTTTCTTAGTACTTTGAATTTTTATATTATGCCATGCTTGGAATTATATTTTCCTATTATATGTTGAATGTGATACATGGAATTATGGTAATTTAGAATAGTTTTTTAGTCAATAAAGTGACCAAACTAATTAAATTAATTTTTTATGTATAATAATTGGAAAATTAAATGTTTATTTCATGAAAAGCATGTTAGTCATCAAAGTGGCTTAGCTTGGAATTATTTAGACATTTAATTGTGAATTTTTTGATTGTTCATGTTGATATGATGCTATTAAAATGATATAGAGATTAAACTGAACAATTGAGATTATTAATTATAACACTAAGAGGTCACATAAAAGTGGACCATTACATATAATTAATGAAATTAACGGGACTTATCAACATATTTGGATCATATGATTGTATATCCAAAGATAACATGCATGTGGCTAGAATATGATTGATTATCCATTATAGTGAATTTTATTGGCATCATTATAAGTTACATCTAGGTATTTAAATATCACTCAAAGGAGAATTTAAATGCATAATCAAAGTTATTAGTTAGTTTGAATCTATTTAAGCTTACTCAAAGGATTAATGTGTGAGCTATATGTTGTGTTTACAGTATCTACTAATTTATTCGCTTTAGGAAATAAGCTTAACAAATTCAATGGTTTGAAATATGTGGATTGGTCTGAAAAAATCCAGTTCTAATTAGGTGTAATGGATTTGGACTTGGCCATAGTTTCAAATAAGGCCCATAGTCATAACTGATATTAGTTCTGAAGCTGACAATCTTATTTTGAGGCTTAGTAACGATCTAACAGGCTGAGCTTGAATTTGATGTGAATGATGATCATAGAAAATATTAAGCCGTTAATGCCTAAAATAGACAATGCAAAGGAGTTCATGTTGAGACTTAAGGAATATTACAAATTAGAAATAGCTGACAAGTTTATAGTAGGGAACTTAATGAGTGAGCTGATGACCAAAAAGTTTGATTGGTCACAGCCCATTCATGATCATTTAACACATATGTTTAATTTAGCAGCTAAACTTAAAGCGACGGGTATGAATGTGAGTGAATCATTCTTGATACAGTTTATTATCAACTTACTTCCTTTTGAGTTTGGTCAATTCCAGGTGAACTTCAATAACTTAAAAGAAAAATAGAAAATTGAAGAGATTAAGACCATATTGGTTTAAGAGGAAGGGAGATTAAAGAAAATGAAGGAGCACTCTGTTCATCTCACTTTTCATCAAGGAACTAATAACAGCAAGAACAAACTAGGAAATAAAGGCAAAGATAAGGATAAGACTCGCAGAAAGGTTAATGAGGGGTCAAATTCGTAAGGAGCTGAGGTGTCGTTTATGCAAGAAACCTAGTCACTTCAAAAGGGATTGTCCTAAAAGGAAGGCTTGATTCGAAAAGAAAGGTACATACTATGTTTTAGTAGGATTTAAATCAAACTTTATTGATGTACCTAATAATACCTAGTGGTTAGATTATAGTGCAACTACTTATGTGTCACATGTTACATAGGGATTCCTTTCAATCTAGCCTATAAACGGAACTGAAAATTCTTGTATATGAGGAACATAATGAAGGCACAAATAGAGGGAGTTAAGATATACAAATTGATCTTAGACAATAGATGTCACATGGATCTAGAAAAGTGGCCTTATGTTCTTGATTATGCTGGGAATTGAGTTTCTATTGTAAAGTTGGATGATGTTGGCTTTAACTTTAAGATTAGAAACAATGTTTTTTCTTTGCATAAACGCAAGTCCTATTGTGGTTCTGGTACTTTAATGGATTGTTTATATTGTTTTAATATTGATTTTCATTTTACTGAATCTCTGTTTCATGTCGACCATATCATAGGAAGTAAACATAGTACACATATTGAGTGTTCTATTTTTTTGTGGCATAAAAGGTTAAGTCACATATCCAAAGAAAGAGTACAAAGGTTAGTGAAAAATGAAATCTTATCTTAGTTAGATTTTGCTGACTAGGATATATGTGTGGATTGCATTAAAGATAAGCAAACTAAATACATATCAAAGCATCTACTCAGAAGAAGTAGTAAACTACTTGAATTAATACATACTGATATTTGTGGTCCTTTTGACATTCCTTCTTAGGGTGGTGAAAAGTATTTTATCACCTTTATTGATAACTTCTTATGATATGGTTATATCTATTTATTACATAAAAAATCTTAGTTCGTAGACATCCTAGAGATGTTTATTAATAAGGTTGAGAGGCAACTAGATAAAAAAGTAAAGATAGCGAGGGCAGATAGAGGTGGTGAATATTATGGTAAATTTAATAAAAATGGATAATGTCTAAGTCCATTTGAAATTTTTTTTGCAAGTCGAGGCATTTATGTATAATACATAATGTTTGGTATACCACAACAAAATAGTGTAACTAAAAGGAGAAATCGTACTTTTGTGGACATGGTTGAGAGTATGTTAAGTCATAGTACTGTTATCTTTATCATTGTGGGTGCATGCATTAAAAACCGTTGCATATATGCTTAATAAGATTCCTAGTAAAGCAGTTCCTAAGATACTTTATGAACTGTGGATAGGAAGGAAACCTAGTTTATGGCACCTTCACCTTTGGGGTTGCCTGGCAGAAGTAAGGCTATATAATCCCCAAAAAAAGAAGCTTGATGTGAGAACTGTTAGTAGTTATTCATTGGCTATCCTAAAAAGTCAAAGGGGTACAGATTTTACTATCCTAACCATAGTATGAGTAGTAACACTCGGTTCATTAAGAATGATAAAATTAGTAGAAGTGAGGAACTATGAAAAGTATATATTCATAAGAGTCGAGTTGAAACTCCTCTATCAAGTGTTATTTTTTTAGTTTTTGTTCCTCTTGTTGTATCACGGATATGCAACATATCTACACAACAAATTAATATTCCAACTCGGCAAATTGACCATATTAATAAAGAACCAGCTACTAATGCATAAGTTACAAATGATCAAGTGATGCCATAAGAAATAGGATTATGAAGGTCTGTGAGGTAGAGAAGACCAGCTATTTTAAATGAATATGAAGTTTATTCACTTGAACATGAATGTGATTTGAGTATTGATCAAGATCCAGTCTCGTTCAAACAATCCATATAATGTAACGATTCTAAAAAATGGTTCAATGCTATGAAAGAAGTGTTAAAATCAATAGATGACAAAAAAGTCTTGGAATTAGTTAAGATGCCAAAGGTGTAAAGCAAGTGGGTTATAAATGAGTCTTTAAGACCAAAAGTAACTCACAAGGTAAAATTGAAAGGTATAAAGTCAGACTTGTTGTCAAAAGTTACAGTCAAAAGGATGGCATTAACTATAAAGAGACATTCTCTCCAGTTTCAAAGAAGGACTCTTTAAGGATCGTTATGGCCTTGGTAACTCATTATGATTTAGAGCTTCACCAAATGGATGTAAAGACTGCATTTCTAAATGGTGACTTAAAAGAAGAAGTGTACATAGATCAATCGGAAGGTTTTAAAACCACAAGAAAGGAAAAGTTAATGTGTAGATTAAAGAAGTCAATATATAGACTAAAACAAGCTTCCCGATAATGGTACCTTAAGTTTAATGATACCATGACATCTTATGGTTTTGTAGAGAATACTGTTGATCGGTGTATCTCTATGAAGATTAGTAGGAGCAAGTTCATTATATTATTCCTATATGTTAACGATATCCTTCTTGCTGCAAATGATATTGTTTTGCTACATGATGTAAACAATTTTCTCTCTAATAATATCGAAACGAAAGATATGGGTGAGGCATCCTATGTGATGGGAATAGAAATATTCCGTGATAGATCACAAGAATTGTTAGGATTGTTTTAGAAAGGTTATATCAAGAAAGTATTAGAGAGATTTGGAATGGAAAAGTGATCCTCAAGGATAGTTCTAATTTAGAAAGGAGACAAATTTAGTCAAGTGCAATATCCAAAGAATGATTTGGAACATAAGGCAATGAAGTCTATTCTCTATGCATCAATAGTTGGGAGCTTAATGTATGCTTAAGCATACACTTGTCCAGATATCAATTTTACTGTTAGAATGATAAACCGATATCAAAATAATCCTGACATAGACCACTGAAAACTTGCAAAGAAAGTACTGAGATATTTAAAAGGCAAAAAGGATTATATGCTTATATATAGAAAGTCAAACCATCTAGAAGTGATAGGTTTCTCGGATTCAGACTATGTCGGTTGTATAGACTTATGGAAATCTATATTCGGTTATATATTACTATTAGCTGGAGGAGCAGTTTCATGGAAGAGTGGAAAGCATTCCGCCATTGCTACTTCCACTATGGAGGCTAAATTTATGGCATGATTTAAGGCCAAGGTCAATGTATTATGATTATGAAACTTTATCTTACGTCTTAGTATTATCGACAGTATAGAAGACTGTTAAGAATATATTATAACAACTCTGCATCCATTTTCTTCTCTAAGAATGACAAGTATTTGAAGGGTGCAAAACACATGGATTTGAAGTACTTATTTGTAAAAGAAGATGTGAAAAAAATGTAAAGTGTTAATTGAGTATATTGGTATTGATTTCATAATAGTAGGTCCATTAACTAAAGGATTGCTACCCAAAACATTTATTGGC
>JAOXYD010000136.1:9201779-9217704 GCA_028565735.1 Pinacopodium congolense
ATACCAATTGTTAGCCTTAAATGACACCTAAGAGGGGGTAAATTAGATTATTAAATTCTTAAAAAAAACAAATAAATAAACAATAATTTGCGGAAGCTAAATAACACAATTATGAAACAAACAATATAAAGAATATTTGAAAATTATTGAAAGTATAATAAGAAATACAAACTTAAAAATATTAACAACTTACAACTCCTTTTTGACTCAAGGATAACCGACTATTCTTTTTCAAGGCTCAAGAATAATCTTTAGACAAATTCTTTTTATAGGTTTAAAAATAACCTCAAAATAATGAAGCAATTTCTCACTAGTAGAGAAAAAAAAAATCTTACACAAACTTGATAAATAAGCACTCTTAAACACGTATACACTTTAAACTCTCAAGACACTTAATAAAACTTGTAAAGCTCGTATTCTGTATGATAATGCTATATTTTAGTCCTTACTTTCTCCGTCTATTTATAGTGTAAAAACACCGAACTAACTATTGAACTATCCGTAGCTAGTGAATTTATTTCTTTTGATCGTTAGACATCTCTTATTATCGTTGTATAAATTTGTTATCCGTTGAGTAATGTGATGGTTGCACTTAGTTTGGCGATCTATAGGCCATGTTCAGTCGACAAATCTTATAAATTTGTTCATTCGGTCAACCGATAGCTAACGTTCAGTCGACCATTCTTTATTAAGTCAGTTGATCTCCTTAAGACATTCATTCAGTCGACTACTCTACATTGTTCGATCGATTGATGCTTCTTTAGTATTGTAGTTTAGTCAACCGGTCATCTGTATTCGGTTGATCGACCTTCAATCTTCAACAGCGTCAATACGTAATTTTTTAACTAAATCTCTTCTTCTTCTTTAACATACCTATCTTTAAACACACTTAACAAAAATATTAGTGGAATGGATGTTTTGTCATCATCAAAATTGGGTGAAACCTCCCTTGGTTCAACATTATCAATGAAATGTCTTACCATTTAGATTAAAGCAAGCCCGTAGTATTTACCAAAGATTTATGGATAATAATTTAGAAATCTTAGAAGATTTTACTTTAGCCTACATTGATGATATCATCATTTTTTCAAATAAAGATAAAGATGACCATTTTAAAAAGATAAAAATAGTACCCACTAGATTCAAAGAAAAAGGATAAATTTTGAGTCAAAAGAAAATTAAATTAATACAAAAAATATACAATATTTAGGAATTAAAATTCTAAATGGATTTTTTAAATTAAAACCTAATATTATTAAAAAATTAAATCAATCTCTGGACAGATTATCAAACATTAAAGAATTTCAAAAACTCCTCAGATTATTAAATTATATTTTTGACTAAGGATTTCTTAAAAATTTAGCTAAAGAATGAAAACAACTACAACTTTTTATGTAAATAATCATTTTGAATAGAAAAGAGGAAAAACACATATGGTTATTAATTATAATGAATTAAATAAATAAATTATTGGTGATGCCTATAAATTACCTCGCAAAGACTATATAATCACTCGCTTAAAAGGAAATAAATCGTTTACTACTTTAGATGCAAAATCTAGATATTGACAATTAAGATTACATGAGAAGACTAAACCCTTAACCGTATTTTCTTGTCCACCTAAAAAACATTATCAATGGAACATCTTATCACTTAGATTAAAACAAGCCCCTGGTATTTACCAAAGATTTATGGATAATAATTGAGAAAATTAGAAGATTTTACTTTAGCCTATATTGATGATATCACCATGTTTTCAAACAAAGATAAAGATGACCATTTAAAAAAGGTTAAAATAGTACTCACTAGATTCAAAGAAAAAAGGATTAATTTTGAGTCAAAAGAAAATTAAATTAGCACAACAAACATAGAATATTTAGGAATCAAATTTCTAAATGGATTTTTAAAATTACAACCTAATATTATTGAAAAATTAAATCAATCTCCGAACAAATTATCAAACATTAAAGAATTTAAAAAACTCCTTAGATTATTAAATTATATTTCCGACTAAGGATTTCTTAAAAATTTAGTTAAAGAATGAAAACAACTACAACTTAAGTGCAGCACCAATCGCAATGGAGTTAGACTGATGAAGATGCAAAAATGGTAAGAAAATTGAAAATCTTTGTCAAAATTTACCCTATTTATATAATTATATAGATAAAGATAAATTACTAATACAAATTGATGCAAGTATTGATACATGGGCAGGATATCTTTTAACACAAACACCCAATCAAAGGAAAAATCTTTTATGTAAATATATTAATAGCACGTTCAATGCCATTGAAAGGAAATATCCTATCCATGAAAAGGAAATATTAGCTTGTATTAAATCATTACAAAAATGGAAAGTTGATTTATTACCTGTTAAATTTGAAATACAAACTAATTTTAAATATCTTTGTGGATTTACCAAATATAATATTAAAACTAATTATAATCAAGGAAGACTAATTTGATGGTAATTAGAACTCAACCCATATAATTTCAAAATAAACTATATCAAAACTACTGCTAACATTGTTGCAGATACATTGACAAGGGAATAGAAGTCGTAAATAGCAGTATAAGAGAAACCTTTATGTAAAAAGATGAAATATACCTAATCTGCAGCAAAAGAAAGGAATCATCACAAAATAAATCAATAAATTAAGGTCGACAATTACACTTCTTGAGTAGCAGTAAAAAGGATATAGCAACACTATTCAGCAAAATATAAATTTCAACTCCCTCCCTTAAAAGAAAAAAGATGATAAGGAAGAAAAAGTTTATGTCATTTTTAATGGACATATGGTAGGAATTTATGATCACTTGCATCAAGTAGCAGCACATATCACGGGGAAAGCATCAATTATTCACAAAAGTTTTAAAAATCGTGCTGAAGCAGAAAAAGCATTAAAGGACTTTGCCGAACCATCGGTGTGACCCAATTATAAAAAAGAACTAGAAACTTGAAGACAAAATGAAGAATTTTGGCAATCCTATTAGCATGTACAAAATTAATGATATACCAACCAAAGCCTTAAAGAAAGAAATGAAGAAAATAACCTAGAAATGTTTTACAATTGTTTTCAATCACTCAACCAATGGACTGATAAACATAAAATCTATCAATATTATCCGTAAAATCGAGGACATTTTGGACCAAAAGCAATTATTTTTCCTGGAGCTGAAGCTTTAACCACCTACTTATTTTTCCAAAGTGGATTAATAGATACTATCTATCTCAAAATTTAACCCTTTTATTAGAATTTCCCTCTAGATTTGTCTTGGCAGTAAAAAATTATAAAGATCGATTTGTAAAGGATCGAGAAATCTTCATCATAGTTTTCAGCAGTTATGCAATCTTTGAACGCCAAGAAGTATTGGTTCCATGAATTGCATTCATCATAATTAGAATCAGTAATGGAATGTTTCCTCAAAATGATGAACCCCCAACGCATGAATTAATATGTGAAAATGTCCACCAGTTCAATATTAATTATCTTGAAGGTGTTTACTAACAAAGTTAGAAAATTCGTGAAGATACTATGGTGAAAATTAACTATCGAGGACTAAACATAATCATGACTTCAACATAATGAGAACGAATTTCAAATGATTCACTTGCCATCATTTAGTAATTTGAAAGACCTATGACGATCATAAGGCTTTGCTACAACAATTTTTGGATCTTACAAAATAATATGAAGTTATTGTATCCTCAATTAAAAGCATTATTGGAATGGCTTAACTTAAATTTTTGGGTATGCAATTCTATTATGGATATTACCAACCTGGTTCACATATTGCTGGTGAACTCCTTCATTTTCCATACTCAAATCTCAGTCCTAAACAAATTTAACAATTTTTTGATATCATCAATTATATTCGAGATTTCATTCCGACTATATCAATGTCATTTCCAAGTTATTAAAGAAGAATCCTCTACCATGGACTACTACACAAATGGTAGCTGTTCAATATTTTAAATAGATGACTCAGAATCCACCTCCTTTAAAGATTCTATATAAAGGTATACGATTTCTTCAGACAGACACTAGTGCTGATTATTGGGTTGTTGTTTTGATTGAAGAGATTAGTACTAAATTGGCAGTATGTATTGGGGTGCTGATTGAAGAGATTGGCAATAAGGTGATTTCAATTGTTAATAGGGTGATTTCAATTATTATACAACAAGAGGTAATAAGTCCAAAGCAAAAACAATGTTATCTTATATTTTTTGTTAATTTTTTTATAGAAAATAATGAGAGAAAAATGTTGATAATAATTAAAAAATATAAAAATAAATAATAATTTTAAAAAATTTATAAATTAAAAATAATAAAAAAAAAATAATAATGTAAAAAATAAAAATAAAAGATTAAACTATAACGAGGGTACCATTGTAATTTTGCTATTCTTAAAAGGACGCTAACAAACTCTAGATTGAGTGGCAAACTACGGCCACGATCGGAAAATGAACAATTGAGCAAAAATTGCTCAATTGTGACCTACGCGTGGGTTACACGCGGTGGGAAAGAAAGTAGTGTTAGAAACGACACTCAATCTCCTACCGTTTGTGTCACAGACCAGCCACTCTTATCTCCAGTCCGCAGACACGCAGCTCTTTAATCTCTCTCGCAACAACTCGCTATCGGCGGGCCTTAAAAAGATGACTATTTCTCTAAATTCAGTTGTTGGGTTCAATTCAACGGTAACCTTCTTTCTTTTTCTCTTTTTCTGTTTTAATTTGGGTAATTTCGAAATCACAATAGAGTTTCGGTTGATTGAATTTGCCGGTTCAAGGTTTGAAGAATTGCTAATGTCTCGCAGTTGGGATTATGGATGTGTTCTGTGTTTCGAACTGTATGTATGATCTTTTATGTGGTATTCGACAATATCTCGGTCATCTGACCAAGGACTTTTGAGTTGATTAGATTATATGTTCTCTTTTCAGTTTGGAGCTGAATCTAGTTTCCCACATTTCGTCTTGTGAAACGGGTGTATATTATGAGCGTTTATCGTGATTTCAATATGCTTTCATAGTTTCATGAGACATCAGATGATTCAAGTCCATGTTCGATATTTAATTGCTGCAAAGATCTTTTAACATACTTGATATAAGTGCACGGGTTTGTAGGGATTCAAATGAAAGTGGTTTTAAACTAACCCCTTCCACTGAAGCAAGCATAGACATGCATAGACATCGGTTAAGCTGTGTTTATGCAACATTCATGTTGTCTACCTATACGTGTAGTCCATGTGCCCGATTATACCGTCTTTTATTTAAAGTTGCAGGTCGTGTACCAGCATACATCTAGATCTCCCACTGAAGCTTCAGCACCAAAGCTGACAGTCTTCACATCACTGGGGATTTCGGGTTCAAGGATCCTGGTAAAGGGTAGAAGAAAGGACTTGTGTGTTTCAGTTAAAGAAAGCAATGATCTTGCCTCCTACACTGGTGATAAGGAATCTGGAGATGGTGATAATGCAATTTCTGGTAATCAGCTTTTAACTGGGAATCCCACATCCATGGATCCTGATGTGGAAACTATTGGATCCCAGACTAGTAATAACAGTGAGACAGGACCTCAATCCTTTGAGACACCCAATGTTTCTGCCGTTTCTTCTGAATTGAAACAAGAAAAAAGATCGAACTCGCCATCAACCCCCAAAAGGGCACCGATGACAGCAAAAGAGAGATTACGAGCTGCTCGGATTCTCAGTCGTTATACAGAATCGAAGCCATCAAAACCAGGAATGGGCAACCAAGTATTGGCTGCTCTGAAGGCAAGTGATAAAGGGAAGAAAACATCGGGCCTCCCTGAAGCTCCCACGAATTTGTTTGATGATAGCAAGCGAGGGTTGCCCAAGGAGGGTTGGACATTTCAATTCCCTGGGGGTTCTGATTTGTTTGTTATTGTCTTCTCATTCGTCTTCATCAGCTCGGTTATGTTCGCAACAACTTATATTGTTTGGAAAGCTGGTGCAATCCATTTTAATGAGTATTAAAGTAGAGTTTCATTGAATTCTTAATGAAGTTGCTTAACTTTCTTATCCTTGACATGGTTAGCATTAAAGTTAGTAGGAAAAAAATGTAAATTAACGTGGAAGGAAATGTGTGATTATCGTTTATATGGTGAAAAATTGCATCAATACACACACCAAATCTATGAAATTATGTAGATTTGTTTCATTCTTTATGCATTTTTACTTGAAGATCATGGTAATTATACTTCTAATACCTCCTTAGCTTTATTTTTAATCATGGACTTTATACATTTTTACTTAAAGATATGGTAATTATACTTCTAATACTTTTAGCTTTATTTTTACTTAAGGAGAAGTTTCATTTATCCTCAAATGCAAAATGAACATTTATTGTAACGATTTCAAGTGCCTTCTTAAGATAACAGTTGCAATAGATATTGTCACGTAGTGTTTGATTTTTTTTTTTACAAAGAAAAGAGGTTTTGGTTTTGAAATTCTCTAGAAAATTCTTCACAAGTTTAGAAGTGGATGAAAGATTCTAAAATTTTGTAAATAGCATTATCATTTTTTAAATTGGAGTTATTGATGGATATATATATATATATATATTATTTTAGGGAGTCATTATAAATAACTAGATTGTAATAATTCTATTCATTCCTTAAGGGGTAAAGGATTATAAATAAAATAGGAGTTTGATTTATATAATCATTTCATATAGTATAGGTTCTTCGAGTATTAAGAGTAATTTTCAAATTCTCTACACTCTTATATCTTCTTTTATCATCTTTCATATTTGTTTGTTTTGTAAGATAGTTTGACAAAAAAATTCTAAAAAAGTATTCGAAGGAAGTTTAAATTAGCACGGTTCATTGGCTAAAGACTAAGTCCGTACAATATGCACAGGGCCTTAATAAGATATGAGCATACTTAACATGATATGGGGCTACCAGAATTCTTGATACTCCAGTAGACGTATCTTTGGTCATTCATCAGGAGATATGGATCATTCACACCATAAGTTAACGATAAATGAGACTGATTGTTGAGCCAATCACGGTGGGTCTCACTAAATGATGGCCGTTGTTTAAGTCTATTATGTCCAAAATTTGTCTGTAATTTGCACTTGAAGAAGCCTACGTCCAACATATCCTCAAAACCCTGCTGGCCATCAGTTCAACATTCCTCACCCTATACCAAGTATGCCATCGTACCATATTTTTAGGTAGGCTTAAAAGTAGAAATTAGTTCGATCGAAGTATTAATGAACGAAGAAGATTCTGGGCAAGGGTAAAGGAGAAGCACGAGAAGACGAGAGTTTTAGATGTAAAAGATTGTTTTAAGGATGAAGGAAATTGAAGAGGTTTATGTTACGGATCAACGTCCCTTTTGGCTCTGTCAAACCTCACTTGGGCAAGTGGAGCTGTTAACTGGACAAATTGCTCATGTAAGGATGACAATGAAGTCTTATTAACCAAGTCATAATCTCATTGATTGCCCCTAAGACGAGCTGTCTTTCAAGGATTTTCGTGAGCCATCAAAATTTGCTTTTACTGTAGTTTTTTTGGGTCACGATACACGCCATCCGATTCCGCTAATCTCGGATAGGAATCGCAGAACTAAAGTCGTCCACTTGAGCCCGTCATTCCAACTGTTGAGACTCAGGAGCACCACAAAATCATAAAAGAGATTTTTTTTAGGTTGATCACAAGTCGTATCGATCTTCAATTCATCTTTACTGTGAGCTGCTATGTTTGTGTGCGCAGGGGGTAGGGCCCTGCAGAGCGACCAACTGATGAGGTTAATTGAAACCTTCTTTTGTATGCTTGTGCAGGACAAGAGAAGAGATCAAAAGGAAGTGGGCAACCAAAGCCATCAAAACGGGTGGCTTCTTTATCCCTGTACATCATCCCCGCAAGAATTTAAATGACAAGCTATTTTCAGATTGAGACTGATATAGAGTTTAGAAACAAGCATGCTCATGAAGCAGCTGGATGTGGGCTCCATGCATCTTAAATCTTTGCAACAAAAAATAAAAAAATAAGAAAAGAGGAGGAACTAGGAAGCCATAGGCGACGGGCAGAATGCAAAAGAGAACATGCCCTGCGCAAGTATCAATGATTTTATACCAACCTGATAATTTAGATCAGAAATTATCACCAGCACATATGTCATTGACCAACTACTATAGTCAGGTCAATCCATGATTGATCAGATTAGAGGCACATGATTGTATTGTGCTGCCTTCATTTCTGATCCAATTAATGCAAATTTTAATTCTTTGTGATCCAATTACATGACAGCATTCCAGTTCACATTATCAAAGAAAAACACATTTTAACTCATGGTTATTTCATTTCTTCCTTACCCTTGCATAAACCAAAATAAATTCACTTCCGAGGTGAGAGCCGAACACGACAAACGCAATTTTCATTCGACTAATTAAAGGCTCCTGGCGTCACACCAATCATTGTCAAGACTGAAGATCACACATAAGTAGTGCACTAACAGTAGCTGCAGCCGTTGCTTAATAAAAGAAGACAGTAATAGTCCGAAAATATGTGAAAGGTCTTTAGCTTTTAGGGTATGGAAGAGCATTACTTTTCCGGATGGCCTGCTAAATCTGCAGATGTAGACTGTATGCTAAGAAATTCTGAAGAACATGAGCAGGCTTTTTTCATTCCTTGTCCACAGATTCCTTATGTTTCATCGTCAGCTAGTTCCACTTTTCAAGGACACAGATTTCCTTCACTGTCAATACCTATTAAAGAGACCGCAGAAGATACACCACCATCCGTCTCCAAAAGCCATAGTCTTGCAGAGAAGCGACGGAGGGATAGGATCAATACCCAGCTTGGAATTCTAAGGAAATTAACTCCCAAATCAGAAAAGGTATGACGCTTCTTTTACATTCTCCAGTGTCATCCAAGCCAATACTTTTTGCTTTAAAAGTCATTCTCGTTGTACATGTGCTCGAAACCAATCCAGCTTCAAGCTATAGTATCTAAGGTTTATAAAAATGCTCTGTTCAAGTGGTAATCAATAGCTTATAAGGGTATATAAATGCTCACTCGACTCTATTAGAGATAACATTATTTGTTGTTACACTTGACATTTGTCGCCGACATTAAAAAGAACTTGAAACAGATGGACAAGGCTGCTCTTCTAGCAAGTGCCATTGATCATGTGAAAAATCTTAAACGAAAAGCAACGGAAATCTGCAAATTTTGCACTGTCCCAACAGAAGTCGACGAGGTAACAGTTGAAAGTTATGCATGTCAAGATTCAAGCACATCCAACATCAACAAAGACAAGAAAAGTGGATTGATCAGAGCTTCCGTGTGTTGCGATGATCGACCAGAATTATTTTCAGAGCTTATCAGGGCACTCAAAGGCCTAAGACTAGCAGTGCTGGGAGCTGACATTGCGAGTGTTGGAGGACGAGTTAAAACCATTTTAGTACTGTGTCATAAAGAAAATAAAGAGGACGTTTCTTTGAACGCTATCAAACAATCTCTCAAAGTAGTGTTGGCCAGAGTTGCTTCCTCGGCCATGCCACCAAGTGATCGTGTTAGGAGCAAGAGGCAAAGGTTCTTTTACCCTTCTTGTTAAAGTCTCTATGACAATTATATGAATTCTGTTCAATCTTTTATCTAAAGATGTATTTTTCGGTCAGCTTCGGCTATATATATTGATATATTGTAACGGCAATTTGAGTTTTATCTATTTACTTACTGTAATGTGTATCCATTAAATAAAAATATTTTCATAACAGTGATGTCATGAAACGATTCTACTCTTAAATTACTCCGCAAAAACTTGGAATAAAAATAAGCAAGTCTTCTTCTGTACTTATAAATCAAAGATTGGAACGGCTGTGTAGGGATGAAAACCAAATTACCAAGGTACAGCACTTGGCCAAAATTATTAGATTTCACCATGTTGTATACGGGGCTCATATACTAATAAGGAAGGAGGTAGGTATTGGAACGGAGCATAGGGAAGAGGAGTGGAGTGTAAGTAGAATGGAGCGAAGCAGAGTTATGCGAATGTTATGTGATATTAGATACGTGTTAGAATTGAAGAAGAATCTGATTTCTTGGGGACATTGCACGGTAATAGATTGGATTACAAATATGGAGTTGATAGAAGTACTTATTAAAGATGCATTGACAATGATGAAGAAGTCAAAGACTACAGAAAACATTTACAAGTTGATAGGGAACACAGTTGTAGGTAGAGTTAATGATGTAGAGTCAGAAGATAGCACTACACTATGGCAAATGAGGTTGGGTCATCTTAGTGAGCTTGGGATGACGGAACTATATAACCGTCATTTGTTGCAAGGAGTCAATAATTTTAAGTTAAATTTCTGTAAGTTTTTTGTACTTAGAAAATAGTCCAGAGTGATTTTCTAAATTGGTAGGCACAAGACACAAGATATATTAAATTATGTACATTTTGATGAATGGAGACCTACCAAGGAAGTATCATTAGGTGGATCTCACTATTTTACCACGTTTATTGATGATTTATTTAGGAATGTCTAGGAGTACTTCATGAAACAGAAGTAAAAAATCTTTACTAAGTTCGAGAAGTGGAAAGCTGAGGTAGAAAATTAGACAAGAAGAAAAATCAAATACTTGAGATCAGATAATGGAACTGAGTATACAGATTCACATTTTCATGAGTTTTGTGAGGAGCACGGCATTTAGAGAAACTTTACAGTGCGAAAGACACTATAGCAAAATGGAGTTTTGGAGAGGATGAAAAGATTTATCATAGAAAGGGTTAGGTGTTTGCGATTGAATGCGGGGTTTCCAAAAGACTTTTGGGCGGAGGTTGTGAGTATGATATATTTTCTCATCAACAGATCATCACGAGTTTCACTGGAAGAGAAATTAATAGAAGAGTATGGATAGGAAACGTTGTTGATTATTTTGGTTGAAGAATATTTGGTTGTCTTGCATATGTGCATATTCCTAACGAAGAGAGATCAAATCTTGACTTAAATAAAGTGTATTTTCTTGGGTCATGTAAAAGGAGTAAAAGAGTACAAGTTCTAGAGACTGGGAAGGTGGTGATTAGTATTGATGCATTGCTTGATGAGACGCTCATGGTACAGAAATCTCATGAAGAGGTTGGTCAAGAAACAGGAGAGAGTAGTACTAGTTCAAGTTTAGTATAGGTAGAGTTAGAATGGAATACATCATATGGCGATATAGTAGAGAGTTCTAGTACGAGGCCTGATGGTTCCAATTCACCTAGAGGACAGTAACAAACTATAGCTAATGGTCTACTTAAATGCATCATAAGACCCCCTGTGAAGTATGATTTTGAAGATTTGATGTCATATGAACTCGCCATTAGTAGTGGAGAACTAGTGTCTTTTCAGGAGGATGTGAGCAATAAGGAGAAAAGTAGTTGGATTAGTGCTATAGCTAAGGAGATGGAGTCACTTCATAAGAACCAAACTTGGGAGTTGGTTGAACTTCCTGAAGGGAAGAGAACTATAAGGTGTAAGTGGTTGTATAAGAAGAAGCCCACAATATCAGAAAAAAAGGGGGAAAGGTTCAAGGATCTGTTAGCGGCAAAGGGGTACTTGTAGTTGAAAGGGATAGATTATGTCGAGATATTTTCTCCATTGGTTAGACACACATCTATAAGGGTAGTATTGGGATTAGTAGCCAATTGGAATATGCATTTAGAAAAAATGGATGTGAAGATGACATTTCTTCACGATAATTTGAAAAAAGAAATCTGCATGGTTCAACCAGATGAGTTCAGTCAACTTGAATAAGAACACTTGATTTGTAGATTGAAGAAATTGCTACATGGGTTGAAACAGTCTTCATGAAAATGGTATAAGCGATTTGATTCGTATACGATCAAACTTGGATACAAGCACTGTGAGTATGATTGTTGTGCGTATGTTAAGAGCCTTAGTAGTAATTCATTTATTTTTCTATTACTGTATGTGGATGATATGTTAATTATTGCAGAAGATACACATGATGTGATGGACTCCAAGGTTTTGTTGGGGTAAGAGTTTGACATAAAGGACTTAGGTCTAGTTCAGAAGATTCTTGGGATGGAGATTTATAGGATAAAGACTCTAGAAAACTATGGTTGTCTTAACGTAGTTATGTTGAGAAGGTGCTGGACAAATTCAGGATGAGCAATTGCAAACTTGTGAGTACTCCATTGGTGAATCACTTCAGATTATCTCAAGAGTAGTGTCCTAAGATAGATGGTGAAATGGTTAACATGTCTAAAATTCCTTATGCAAGTGCTGTAGGATATTTGACGTATGCGATGGTTTACACACGAACAGATTTGGCATAAGTTGTGAGTCAGGTTAGCAAGTTTATAGCGAAGCTTGGAAGACAGTTGTGGGATATATGGATTCAGACTATGCAGGTGACTTGGATAATAAAATTTCTACTATATGGTATGCATTTACTCTTGCAGGAGGGCCAATTTGTTAGAATTCTACAGTATAGTCTATCATGGCTTTAAAAATTAACAAATCAGAAAAAGTACATGGAATTAGCTGAGCGAGTTAAGAAAGCCTTATGGCTTACTGTTTTGGTGAAGGAATTAGGTACTGAACAAGGTGGAGTTCAAGTATATTGTAATAGTTAGAGTGCCATCCATTTAGCCATGAACCAGTTTTATCATGCACGGATGAAGCATATAGATATAAAGTATCATAAGATCATAGAGTTGATAGTATCTAGTCAGATATTAGTGTAGAAGATTCATACTTCGAAGATGTTGATGGAACTGGTTACAGTTAATAAGTTTAAGCATTGATTGGACTTGATCAACGTTTCTAAATGTTAAGCATGACTGGGATGCCCAACCTATTTGGTGTGGGAGAAGACTTAGAGAAGTATTCATCTTCATGGAAGGCATATATTTGCCAAGGTGGAGATTGTTGTATATGTGACTCATATACTGGTAAGGGGGCAGGTGCTGGAGCGGAGCATAACAAATTAGCGCTTATTATTCAACTCGAAAAACCCTATGAAGGAATAAACAATTAAACCACTTTATGGAATTTTATAACCTAGAAAACAACAGGTATAATATTAAAATTTTTATTAGATAATGAAATCCATATTAAAAATACTACTGAATTTTTTAATGCTTTAGAACCTATAAAAGCCTTTCAAGTAGTAACATCTAAAATATAAAAAAATTTATTGGAAAATATATAATTTCATATAAATAAGAAATTGAAAAATGAAGAATGAAAAAATGCCTTGTGGCATTTAAACAATATTAAAATATGTGACTTCTGCTATCTTGATAAATATATTTGTGAATTTAAAAAATATTATTATAAATTATCCCCACAAGAACAAGAAATATATATTCAAAGTTTTATACAAATTACCATATTCAATCAATTAAATTGTTGTTTTTTGTTAATATTTTAGAACCTGTAAAAGTTCTAGCACAAAAATGTTTAGAAGAAAAATTAAAAAGTAAATTACGACATACGAATATTAGACTACGTTGTTCTAAATATGCTGAAGTACCATTACAGTATGCATGTGAATCTTCAAAATATTATCCAAAAAGAAAACAATATTCAACAGAAAAATGGAAAAAATATCCCAAGAAATATTATTATAAAAACCTTCTTTTCAACCTAAAAAACAATTTTTTGGACAAAAAGGCTATCACAAATATAAACCTAAAAAAAAATATTGTTCCTTATATAAGAAAAAATTATCAATGCTAGTTATGTAAAGAGGAAGGTCATTATGCAAATGAATGTTCAAAACAAAAAAATCAAAATATAAAAAAAAACTTAATTACGTAAATTGTGTTTATACTCATAATTTAGAACCTATTGAGTTAGCTTATGAAACAAATTCAACAATCTCTTCATTATATCAATATGAAAACAAATTAGAATCAACAGTTGAATCCTAACACTACATTTATTCAAGTGATAATTCAGAATAAAAAAGTTAATGTATATATTAATACTCGAGCTATAATTTGTATAGCATCTAAAAATTTATTACAAGATTGGAAAAATTACAAAAACCTTTACAAATTAGAATTACCGATGAAACTTTTAAATTTATATGGTATGTAAATTATTACAACAAAATTATTATTGAAAACTATATATTTATTATACCTTCTATTTACCATTAAGAATTTGGATTACCGTTAATTCTTGGTACTGATTTTCTAAAATTATATAATTCTTTTTGTCAATATTTACACTATATCACTCCCAAAGCACCTAAAATAAAATCACAAAATCAATAATCAATAATCTTCAAAATACCTATTTATCATACAACGTATTATAGAAAATTACAAAAAAATTAAAGAAAAATTAAATCAAATATACTTCTATTTAAAAAATAATATGACATTACAAATTGAAATAGAACAATTAATAAACGAAATTTATAGTGATAATCCATTAGATCCATAAAAGAACAACAATCAACAACTTATTGAAATAAAACTAAAAAACCTAACCAATAGGTTAATATTAAGAATAATATTCCTTATACACAACTAGATGTTGCTGAATTTACAACTGAATGTAAACAGTTATTAGAAAAACAACTAATATCACCAAGTACTAGAAAACATTCTGCACCAATTGTTTTTCCAAATAATCATTCTGAATATAAAAGAGAAAAAAAGACGTATGGTTATTAATTATAAAGAATTAAATAAAGTATTTATTGGTGTTGATTATAATTACCTTGCAAAGACTATATAAGAAATAAATGGCTTACTACTTTAGATGAAAAATCTGGATATTGGCAATTAAGATTACACGAGAATACTAAACCCTTAACCACATTTTCTTGTCTACCTCAAAAACATTATCAATGGAATGTCTTACCATTTGGATTAAAGCAAGCCTTTGGTATGTACCAAATATTTATAGATAATAATTTAGAAATTTTAGAAGATTTAACTTTAGCCTAAATGGATGATATCATCATTTTTTCAAGTAAAGATAAAGATGACCATTTAAAAAAGGTAAAAATAATACTAACCAGATTCAAAGAAAAAGGAATAATTTTGAGTCAAAAGAAAATTAAATTAGCCCAAAAAAACATAGAATACTATGGAATCAAATTTCTAAATGGATTTTTAAAATTACAACATAATATTATTGAAAAATTAAATCAACCTCTGGAAAAAATTATCAAGCATTAAAGAAGTTAAAAAATTTCTTTAGATTATTAAATTATATTTCTGACCAAGGATTTTCTTTAAAATTTAGCTAAAAAAAAATAACTACAACCTAAGTATAGCACCCCCAACCTATCTTGTCATGCCCCAATAATAAATAGAAATTATTACTAAGGTTGTGCTAAAAGAAAAAGAAAATAAAAATAACCCCTAGACACGAAATATTAAAACTAAACGCAAAGACAATTATCAAATACAAAACAAATAAATAAGAAACAAATAAAAGAAATAAGTAGACAACAATAAAGAAAGCTAGGCGTAAGATATATAAGGGATTTAGACTTATAATTGATTATTGAAATAAATAAATTATGATTGGTATAAGATGCCAGCCTATAGATTCAAACATCCTCTTAAATCCTCTTGTCCATCTATTTTAGATAAATCCTATGTGATAGAAAACTTACCCTTAACCACGCGATAACTTAGAACAAGTTCTTTAAATTTAACGGTGTGATAACATTAACACACTAGGGAACAACTAACCTAAGCCACAATCTCGCAAGCTCGAATTGTGTAACTTAGAGAACTGGAATCCTAAGCTAAGTTAATTAAGTTCACTGACAAATTCAATTAGCCTAAAACTACCTATGGAAATCATTAAGACTATTACGCGTCACAAGTTCATTCCTTTGCATTTGAACTATACATTATACCTAGGATGGCCAATCTTAAGAGTGAATCCCTAATTCATGTTGTT